>JAJHZJ010000382.1:1204088-1527830 GCA_023548195.1 Bettongia penicillata ogilbyi | reverse complement strand
CATAAATAAAATAGAGAAAGAGGAGATCAGTGACTTGGGTATGCAGCTGAAAAAGCTAGAAAAAGAACAAATTGAAAATCCCCAAGAAAATACCAAATTAGAAATACTGAAAACCAAAGGAGATATTAATAAAATTGAAATTAAGAAAACTATTGAATTAATAAATAAAACCAATAGTTGGTTTTATGAAAAAACTAATAAAATTGATAAACCTTTGGTCAATTTGATTTAAAAAAAGAAAGAAGAAAATCATATTACTAATATTAAAAATGAAAGGGGGTGAACTCACCTCCAATGAGGAAGAAATTAAAAACAATAATTAGAAATTATTTTGCCCAACTTTATGCCCACAAATTCGATAATCTAAATGAGATGGATGAATATTTAAAAAAATACAAATTGCCCAGATTAACAGAAGAGGAAATTGAATACTTAAACAACCCCATCTCAGAAAAAGAAATTGAACAAGCCATCAATGAACCCCCAGGAAAAAATCTCCAGGACCAGATGGAGGATTCACAAGTGAATTCTATCAAACCTTTAAAGAACAGTTAATTCCAATACTATATAGACTATTTGGGAAAATTGGGGAAGAAGGAGTATATTGACTTGGCCCACCCTTTTCCACTTGTTCAGATCTGACTTTATTTGTGTGAAAAGTATTTTATAATTGTGTTCAGTTAGTTCTGAAGTTTTGGCAGGTAGCTTCCCAAGTTTTTTATGTTGTCTACAGTTATTTTAAATAGAACTTCTCTACTTCTTGTTGCTGGAATTTGTTGGTAATGTATAGAATAAAACACATACATATTTATATGTGTTTATTTTATATCCTGATGAATCAAAATCTTTGAAATGCAAACATAGAGGAGGCAAGAGAAACCCAGGAAGTCAAACAATTAGAAGGGCCTGAATGATGATGAAGTACTTATAGTCTAATAAGGGAAAAAGAGATAATTATCTTCAGAATCTCACCATTTTCTAGGGCCACTGAAAGAGTAAAGTTAGACAAATGTAGAGCCTAGGGATTTTCCTCTTTTATAATATTTAAGAATAGAAAGTAGAGGGAGAGAAAAAGAAATATACTGACAAATGAGGAAGAAACAGGAACTATTTATTCCCTCATAATTGGGTAGGAATATACAAACATGGAGAAGAGGAAAGAAAGACGAAAGGACATTTGGTGAACTCAACTCTTATCTGAACTGGACAAAGAAGGGTTGAATGAACAGAAGAGTTGTTGAAAATACATTAAACTCAGGAAAACAGGTAGGGACAAGGAAAGGATTTTTTAATAGGACGAGTAGAGAGGGAGCAGTGAAAAGCAATTAACTCCAATTTTATAGTAATTATTTGCAAAATAGAAAATGTTATCAGGGAATTCTCTGGATTGTGAGAATTGGACTTCTTAGGAGAGACATATTTGAAAATAGGGATTTGAGTACAGTGGGTTTTGACCCACAGGAGGTCACATAGGAAGTCAAATTGAAAGCAAAGAAATTTATTAGTGTATTAAGGAAGGCTTGATGAATAACAGCTTCAGCTTTTTAGGGTACACACTGGAGTTTTATTAACTTTTCAGGCTCATTTTGAGTGCACAGCCAATCAACAGCATTCTGTAGCAATTTAAGATAGATAAATAAAAAGTATTTCATGGGGGAGGTTGGGAAAAAGAAGGGAGTTAAGTAATAACAGTGGAGAAAAAGGGTGTATTTGGAAGGATTTATTATAAGAAAATTTTTCCTGTTCAAGGGCAAGAAACAAGGGGAAAGTGAACAAATACTTTTCAATTGTTAAAGAAGTCTGTTTAGATAAACCTGCCTGGTTGAAGTAGCCATTTAGACAAGATGCAGACATCTCTTATCTAAGAACAAGTAGTTATTATAACAGTGAATAGGACATGTCCTTGCAAAGTATGTTATAGTCTTTCTCTCCTTCTGTGGCAATTGGGGAATATCTACGATTAGAGCACCATGTGGTTGGGGAATTTCAACATTGTTAGTTCATCAAGATGTAAAATAATTGTGATTCGTGTTTTCCCCTCACAATGTCATCTTATCAAACTACTTATCAATTGACTGCTGGTTAATTAATCTAGCATTATCTATAACTGAGAAACAATCACAGAATCTGAGAGTTAAAAGGGACCTCTGAGGTCATCCAGGGCATTCCACCTGTAAAGCAATTTCTGCTGTAACATAAGCTAACAGGAGATCATCTTGTCTCAGCTTGAAGACCTTCAAGGAGGAGAGACCCACCACTTCTCTGAACCATTAGAACCATTAGAAGAACCAGAATGATTATGAAGTACTTGTAGTCTAATAAAGGAGAACGAGACAATTATCTTCAGAATCTCATTGTCTTCTAGGGCCACTGAAAGAGTGAAGTTAGACTAACGTGGGGCCCAGGGATTTTCCTCTTTTACAAGATTTCAGAGTAAAAAGAAGGGAGGGGAAAAAGGAATACATTGACAAAGAAATGAGGAACAAAGGAACTATTTATTTTCTCATAATTGTGCATTCTATTTTTGGACAGCTGTAATCTTTAGAAATTGTTAAATTATAAACTCTAAATTGGCTTCTTTGCAGCTTTTTAACCCATTGAATCTAATTGAGGGCCAAACAATACAAGTCTAATCCCACCTTCATATACTTGTTGAACAAATCTAATCCCTCCCTCCATTTATAAAGAACCTTTCAGCTACTTGAGGATGGCTACTGTGTTCTCCTCAAGTCTTTTCTTGAGTCTAAGCATCATATTTCCACAATTTCCACGAATACCCCATACCTATATCTCTCAGTTTACAGTATAGGCATGAGGCATGGCAGTTTTTATTTTACCTCACAGAAAATACAGAATATGTAAAGGATTCATATGAATCCAGGAACAGATATTAGAGTATAAAACACTGAAATAGCCCATCAGCTCCCGGGGGATGGGAGCTGAACTTGGAGTTGCTAGTAGAGCAGTTTTTTGTCATTTTGGTAGATTTACATTTCCCACAGAGTTCCAAGTAGTCTCTGTAGGGCAAAAGGAAAGGGAACTGTTTCTACAAAGCAACATTGCCACAGAGATGGCAGCCACAGGAGTTTGGAGGGATGCAAATGGGGAATGGTATAATGAGGCATCTTGCCTCCCCTCACTGTCCCCACCTCTAAGGGCAAGCTAATGACTCAGCCATGCAACAAGCTGTATTCTCTGAAGAAAGGTCCCAAGTCACCCAGAGTCTTAGACACCTTTGAGGCAAGGGAGTTTTACAGTCTGGATTACTAAAATGAAAGTATTTTCTGAGTTGTCCCGATTAGGAAGGAGGGTCATTGACCCAGGAAAGTTAACTCTAATTGTTCCACAGTAAGCAGATGTCTGGGGAGGGAGGGAAGTGCCTGATTTTCAGGTTAGTTGAATCTTAGCATATATACATCCTGGGGGGAGGTTGGGGTTTGAGGCCATCCATACCAGTCAACCTGGTTTTTATTGACTCACAGTCTCCCCAAAACTTGAAGTACTACTTACTCTGACTTAGACTCCCCCTAGAAGGTATATGGGCAGGTAGGTGGTACAGTGGTTAGAGTACTGGGGCCTTGAGTGAGGAAGGCTCATCTTCTTGCATTCTAATCTGGCCTTCGACACTTACTAGCTATGTGATCCTGGGCAAGTCACTTAACCTTGTTTGCCTCAGTTTCCTCTTCTGTTAAATGAGATGGAGAAGGAAATGGCAAACCACTCCAGTATCTTTGCCAAGAAAACCCCAAATGGAGTCATGAAGACTTGGACGTGAATGATACAACTCAACAAGAAGACGAAGGTATACAATACTTTGAGGATGGTTATACAAGCAAACCCCCTTTGCTTCAGATCTGCCAAGTCTGAGTAATCTCCTGACTTTGCTCTTTAAGATAAGCTTCACAGGAAACCCCCAAGAATAATAGTACATACAGAAATTCCCTGAAGAGTTCTAGTTCATAAATATTAACCATGATTTATTGGGAAGGCATTACAGTCTGGTGAAACAAGTACAGGTTCCAGAGTCAGTGGACCTGGGTTCAAATTCCACCTCTCATGCTGATGACATTTGTGACCTTGGGCTAATCACTTGGCCTCCTTTGGCTTTTGTTTCCTTATCTGTAAAATAAGAGGGTTATAGACTAGAGGGTCTCTAGGGTCTTTTTTTTTTACTCTCTGTAATCCTAGGTACTATCCCTCGGGCTACATGCAAATGTTTGCATTTCTACCACTGCTCTCTGCTTCTGATATGTTGCCGTCATTGACCCAGGGACCAGAAAAATGAGAAATTTCCTTCCTTTCTTCACTGTGCTCAGGAAGAAGATAGGGCCTGTTGGAAAACACTGATTTTGGGAAAGATTGAAGGCAAAAAAAAAGGGGACTGCAGAGGATGAGATGGTAGTGCTGTGGAAACAACAAACATGAACTTGGTGGAGATAGTGGGGGATAGAAGGGCATGGAGGGATGCAAATGGGGAATGGCATAATGAGGTATGGGCCATGGGATCACAAAGAGTCAGATGTGACTGAGCAACAAGAAAGAAGGTACATGGGAAAAGATGAAGGGGGAAGTATGTAGAAAAAGAGACAGAGGAAGCTTGAACTTCATTTACTACTCACTTCTGTAGACTACAGGGATGGATTGTTGATTCTCAGTCAAGCAGTCATCAAGGGGCAACCTCAGTCACTAAAATCCAATCAGTGTGGCATCAGTGGACATGTTTGCATTCCATGAGGATTTGCCATTTGGTTGCCTCAGAACAATGGCCCTCCCCTCTATGATCTCATCAGGTTGATTAACTCCTCAAATTTATTAGTGACTCCTCTATCTCCCCCTCTACCTTATGTGAACATAAACTGTTCTCATAAAGAATTTTTAGAGATGAGTAAGTAGGGAAGTAATCATATGAGTTAGTAGTTGCTGGTGTATCTTGGTTACCTTTTGGAGTAGTTATACCATCTACTTTGAAATATCTTAGAAATTGACCTTTGAACATCTTTGAAATCATGTTGCCTCAGGCACAGATTCCTTTTTTGCATATTTCTTCTGGACTAATTGCTCTCAACATCACCTTCTAGAGTGTTAGTTCTGCTTCCTAGTATGTCAGCTGTTGGGGTATTAGAGAACCAAGTGTGATGGCTCCTGTGTTGTTATTGATGAGAACAGATTGTTATAATAATACTAGTAGGTCTTTTCCACGTTGCATCTATTTACCATTCTCTGCCTGAGTTTTATCTATAAATGCTATCAAGATTTCACATTGATCCCTAACTAATTTATTTTAATAGGTTTGAATCACTGTTCCAGCTTGTTGAGATTTTTTTGGTCAAAGCAATGTGGCATGCCAGTGTGCTGGATTTAGAGACAAGAAGACCTGGCATCAAATCCTGTATTTAACCCCTTCTACATCTATGACTGGGGCAGCTCAGTGGATAAAGTGCAGGACTTGGAGTCAGGAATGTCTGAGTTCAAATCTGAACTCAGAAATTTACTAGCTGTGTGACCCTGGGACAGTCACTTAACCCTTGTTTGCCTCAGTTTCCCCATCTGTAAAAAACAAGCTGGAGAAGGGAAATGGCAAACCGCTCTAGTATCTTTGATAAGGAAACCCCCAATGGAGTCATGAAGAGTCAGATACGACTGAAAGTAACTGAGCAACAACGTGTGACTATGAGCAAATCACCTAACTTCTAATGAACTCCACTTTCTTCTTGTGTAAAATAAAAACAAGAACTCCCCAAATACTTATCTCATAGCATGTATGTATGTATGCAAAGCATTTTGTAAACTTTACACAGCTATGATAATATCTGTAACAGCAGTAAAGATGATTTTTGGATCTTGATGAATTCAATCAATAAACATATTGTGCCAGGCACTCTGTAATTGCTGGAGGATACAGAAGGAGCCCAGAGAGAGTCCCTGCCCTCAAACGATAAGCAGACAAATATTACAAACAGGGTAAACAGGAAATAAAAGAGAAGAAAGCACTATGATTTAAAGGGGTCAGGAAAGGCTTCTTAGAGAAGATGGGATTTTAATTAGGACTAGGCAGGACCCAGGGAAGCCAGGAGGTGGAGATAAGGATGGAGAGCATTCCAAGCATGGGGGAACAGACAGAGAAAGTGCCTGGAGCTCCAAGTGAATGTCTTGTTCTTGAAACAGCCAAGAGGCCAGGGTCACTGGATCAAAGGGTACATGTTGGGAGAGTGTAAGGTAGGCACTGGAAAGGGAGGGGTAGGGCTAGGTTATGAAGGGCTTTGAATGCCACACAGAGCACTTTGTATTTGACCCTGGAGGTGACAGGGAGGCTTTGGAGTTTACTGAAGAGAGTCAGTGCTGGGGTTGGGGTGGTCAGACGTGCACTTAAGGAAAAAATCACTTTAGTGGCTGAATGGAGAATGAATTGGAGGAAGGCCGACTAGCCATCAGGTTATTACAATCATGCAGGCATGAGGTAATGAGGGCCTGCACCAGAGAGGTGACAGTGTCAGAGGAGAGAAGGGAGTGTATTCTAGACATGTTGCAAAGTTGAACTTGACAGACCTTGGGAAAAGGAAGGCAATAAGCATTTATGTAGTGCCCACTATGTGCCAGTCACTGTGCTAAGCACTTTTTAATACCATCTCATTGATCCTCACAATGACCCTGCAAGGTGGGTGCTGTTATTATTCCCATTTTACAATTGAAGAAACTGAGGCATACAGAGATTAAGTGAATTGCCTAGGCTCACCCAACTAATAAACATTTGAGACTGGATTTGAACTCATGTCTTCTTGACTCTAGGCCCAGCATTCTATCCATTGTGCCACCAGCTGCCTTTGGTGGATATGGCGGGGTGAGAGAGTGAGGAACTGAGTATTATACTTGGACTGGGAGGGGGAATGGGGTTTGGTTGATGACTTATGGAGGTTCAGAATCATTAGGATGTGTAGGATATGATCGGGTGTTAGAATGTTCGTTCTAAAGGAAAAGAAACCTCTGTGTTCATTGGGGAGTGGCAGAACAAGTTGTGGTATATGATTGTAATGGAATACTATTGTGCTATAAGAAGTGATGACCTTGATGATCTTAGAAAAACATGAATAGACTTGAAGGAAATATGAATGAGAAATGAAGAGCGAAATGAGAAGAACAAGAGAACACTGTACACAGTAACAGCAATATTGTTTTAAGTACAACTTTGAACAAGTAGGTCATTTTCACTGTTATAAATACCCAAATTAACTACCAAGGACATATGAAGGAAGACTCTCTCTGCATCCAGAGAAAGAACTAATAAATAGAAGTGTGTATAGAATGGTTTTACATATAAATGTCTTAGGGTGGGTGGGGGAGGGAAAAATGAAAAAAGTGACATGACAACTTCATTATGCATTTAAAAGAAATAGAAAGTTATATGTAACAGACTTGCAGTTTCATGTACCATCTTTTAAATTATATTTTATATTTTATATAATTTTATATTTAATTAATATGTATTTATTATATATTTTATACAATAGAATTTATTATATTGTTTTATTATATTATGTTATGGAAATGCTTGTTTTATTCCATAAATTAAAAATAAAATAAGTAAAACAAAAAAGAATGTTTATTTTTGAGTAGAAGGTACTTCTCCTCCTCCCATCGATCCTTTCCAGATTCATGCCACTGGCAAATTTGATAAGGATTTTTTCTCTTCTTTGAACCATGTTATTGTAAAACAAACAAACAAATAAACAGAAAAACCCCCCAAATATTGAATAGAATGAGGTCAAGAATAGATTCTGTATTGTTCCTCTAGAGATATTTTTTGCAGCTTGAGATAGATTTATAAGCGTTACCCTTTGGATCTGGTCATTTAGCTGGTTTCCAAATCCACAACACTGTATCAGCAGCTGGTCCATATTTCTCCATCTTGTTGACAAGGACTTTGTAAAATGCCTTACTGAAATCCAGGCATATGATATCTACGACAGTCTCCTGATCTCCCTGTTTAATAACACTATTGAAAAAAAAATGTGGTCTAAAATGACCTTTTCTTTCTTTTTTTCCTTTTTTTTCACTTAATAGTATTTTGGGTTTTTTTTTTTTTCCAATCACATGCAAAGGTAGTTTTCAACATTTATTTTTTGTAAGATTTTAAGTTCCAAATTTTTCTCCCTCCTCTTCCCTCCCCTCTCCCCAAGAGAGCAAACAATTTGATATAGGTTATACATGTACAATCATATTAAACATATTTTCACATTAGTCAGAATGACATTTCCTTGATGAACCCATGCTGGTTTTTACTGACCCAATAGTGTTTGAGTTCTTTCTAAATACTTACAAATCATCACTGTTACATTGCAAATTTAGTATTTTGCCAGAAATTTAATCCAACTTTCTTGGGCTATAGCCTGAAGAAGCTGTTTTCTAGTTCTTCTTCTTCTTCTTCTTTTTTTTTTTTGCAACATCAATAGATCTACCGGTCTCCAATCAAACAACTTGTTTCCTGTTCTCTAAGATTTTTCAGACATTACTGAAATCAGATCAGCAATCACATGTTTCAGCTCTTTCATTGCCCTGGAATGTAATTTTTCTAGGCCTGATGATGTTAACTCATTGAGGATAACTGAATATTCTCCTAATGATGTTAACTCATTGAGGGTGACTGAGTATTCTCCTAACATTTATCTGGGATTTCATCTTCTTTTTAAACATTTTAATTCTGTCTTTTCTAGTCTGAGATCATTCTTCCTGTAGAGACTCCGGAAGCAAAGAAACATGGAGAGTTCTGTCTTCTCTCTATCACCCACAATCACTAACCCATCCATTACAAGTAGTAAATCTGTCTCCTTCTTTGATTTCCTGCTTGCTCTCAAGATCACTATAAAAGGCCTTTGTGTTGTCAGAAGAGCATAGATTTAGAGCAGCCATTTAGAGCAGAAGTCAGCGAGTCCAACCTCCGCATTTTACAGATGAGGAATCTTAGAGGCAGAGAGGTTAAATTTCTTGCCTGGTGTCACATAGCTAGTTTGTGTCAGAGTCAAAATTCGAACTTGGATCTTCCTGGTTCAAAGTCTGGTAGCTGCTTATTTTTAGTTCATTGGCAGCTGGAGTCAATTGGGTCTGAATCCTAGGACCTCTGACGCAAGCATAGAAGATCTCAGAAGGTGCTCTTCAAGGACAGAGCTCTTGATAACTTTACGAACCAGAATCCTCACTGCCCAATTCTTTGGTGTTTTCTGTGTTTAGGTTTTCAAGCACTTACAGGACATCCTAATGTCAATACTACTAGGGACATACACAACATGGGGGAAACATTAACAGACACATAGGTATAGTCCATCAGGAAAGCAGGCTTTCTAAAGCTAATGCTCCGCCAAAAAAGAAATCTCAATCATTTATTTTCTTCTCCTAAACCATATAGCTAAAATCACACAACCAAACACCACCCAGAAACCTAGACTTTCTAGGCTTTTCTGATTGTCCACAGTTGTTTCAGAGTGAAACAGAGACTGATGTTCTACTGGTAATTTCTTTCCATTTGCTCTTGAAGTCAACTACCCTGCTTCTCAACGTGGTAATACAATTTACTTCGTTATTTTAATTTTAATTTTCCTGAATGCATTAAGAGCTTTGCCTTCACAGAGGATACTGGCCTCTTTGCTGTTCCTTGAACAAGACACTCTATTTTCCAGCTTCAGCCATCTTCGCAGGCTGTCCCCTGTGCCTGGAACGTTCTCCCACTCTTGGCTTCCTTCAGGTCCCAGCTAACCATGCCCCGCCTTGTACATTCCATTTTCATCTTTTACAATCCCCTTTAATTCCAGTGTCTTCTTCCCTCTGTTGATTATTTCCAACTTCTCCTCTATAAAGCCTGTTTGTACAAAGTTGTTTGCATATAGTCCCCTTCCCCATCAGACTGAGCTCCTTGAGAATAGGAACTGTCTTTTGTCTTTCTTTGTATTTTCAGTTCTTAAAACAGTGCCTGTCACGTAGTAGATGCCTACTAAATGCTTATTGACTGACAAACCTAGCTAAACCTGACCACTTACCCTTAAGCATTTTCCTAATAGTAGCTGTCAGTAGACCTTAAGACAATGGGTTCATCAAAAGTTATTTTTCATGAAGTAAAATTTGAGACCGCAATATAAAGGAGTTTAAATAATAGATTTTTGGATTACTTTTGACAGTTCCCTCTTTCCTTTGTCTCCCCAAAGAGACTATATTTGGATTTTTAGCTCTGCTGATTACTCCTTGTCTGACGATGGGCAAGTTTTTTACCTTCTCTGGGCCTGAGTCTCAATGTTAGTAAAATTAAGAGATTGGTAAAAATGCTATAGTATAAAGTTGTAAGAAATGAAAATAGAATTTAAAAAGGAGTCTATGGTGCCACCTAGAGGTTTCTCATAACAATCACTATTCACTACAGTTTCTTTTAAGTATAAATACTTCAATGAATGGTGATCTCATCTCTCGGTATTTAATCCATAGGTACAGATTTGACCCCATCTGTGTCTCTTTTCCATGTTCTTTCATGGAAGATCTGTTCACTGTACTGGAGGTTGTTCTCTAGGATATTTTTTCATTTCTTGGGTACCCCTTTTAAGTTTGTGTGTTTATGTATATATAAATGTAGATAGTAATGCACGTAGGTAAATGTATACATATTATATTTATTTATGTAACATTATATGATACACACTCAGGGATATATAAATAACATGATATTTGCCTAATGGTGTATATAGAATATATAATAAATATATGGATATTATGTAAAATATATTACATAGCTCTACTTAGGGATATATTTGTCCATTAATCTCAGAGACTATAGCTACCTTATTTAAATTCTGTTATAAGGAGAATTATAAACCATGAAGCAAGGATGCATGTAATGAAGCACCAAAGTGGCACTGCCACGAGGGGCAATGGGAGGGGTTCTCTGGGCTCCTCTTGTAAAGAAACGCTGTTCCTCTCCCAAGGTCTGGTAAAGTTGGAACCAAGCATCTCCTCTTCCCTATGATCCCAACATTCTGGGGGCTTCCTACCCAGGTAGAAGCTAGAAGGTAGCATGAGAGCAACCTGAACACCATGATATTTAAACAAAGGTGGAAGACCGATGGAAAACACTGAGAATTTCACCGTATTTCCTGGGATAGGGGCGTCCTATTACCATGGAGGGGGGCGAGTTGCTATAAAAATCCCAATTCTACATCAATGAACTCTCTTATCTTGCCACCTTCCCATACAAGACCAATCAGTCTTGGGACTGGTTACCTGCTGAACACCTACATATTGGTGCCTTGAGAAAGCCCTCTCGTTTTATCATCCCATTTCTGGGATTGGGCTTCACCCACCATTAACACAAAGAGGAAGGGAGGGATGTATACTGGGAACAGCTTGCATTGGGACAAAAATGTTGGTGGAGGTGGGATATGGCATAAAGATACTCTTACTAAGACCCCTACTCAGAGGCCTCAGGGAAAAATTGCTTAAGGCTTAGGTTATAGGACTGTTAATTTATTTCTACTCACAAAAAGAAATGTTAAACACAAAAAGATTCACAAGTAAACATTAATAGAATAGTATTCATCTATTCGACATACAACTACTATTACAATCTACTGGGAGGCTGACACAAATTAATCAGTTTGTAAAGAATGCAGTTATTTTGTTTTTCAACTTAGCAAGGTGCTGTCCAAACAAACTGCCAAGCATGGGCCAACCTTTCTTCCAAGATCACTGGAATAGTTTTGGGAGTCTTTCCTGTCACTGGCAAACTCCAATATAGAAGCTTCTTTTGTTTCCAGCCAGCTCCTCACTAGAATCCAGGACGTCTGGACCTATTGAACTTGCAAGGTAGTCTCGCAACCTGGACACATCCACCCTGAGGTGGTTGCGCAGTTGTTTGCTTCAGAAACGTAAAGTAGAAATAACAGAGAAAACCCCAGGTGCAGGCACACTGGATTGAATCTGTTTTCCTTCCTCCCTCTAGCCTCTCTCACTGGGAATCTAGAGACAAAGATCACTAGTTGTCCAGTGATTCTTAGCCAGAAAGGAGCAGAGTAGAGCATATGAATGGGGGTGAGGTTAGTGTTAGTGGTGGATTAAATTCATTTTGTATGTCCACTGAGGCATCATCTCCTCCAGCTCAGCAACCAATTAGGTGACTCTTCCATCATTTCATTGTGCAAAACTCTCATTGATGAGTCATATGTGACCAGAAGCATCATTGCCTCCCTCTCCCCAATACTTTCTCTTCAAACTTTCTGGTGGTTGCCTAGAAACAGGAATGGTGACTGTGGGCAAGCTCCAATGGTGATACTTGGAACAAAGGTGGAAATTATAAATCTTTAGCTGACGTTGCTGATAGAAGATTTAGGCTAGACCAGTTCAGTCATGTTTTTCTTTACTTCCTGGACAACTCCTCCTCACCAGCAGCTTTGGTCCTGGATCAGAAATAACATGCTGGAGGAATTAACTCTTTCATCTCCAGATCTCTCATTTTGGGACTGCCTTACATGGCTTATTATATTAGGCTCTAACAATGTTTCACTTTACTCCTTGACTTGTCAACTTCCTTGACCATGGGTATACTCAGTTCCACTCCTTACACTCCTCCAGTTTTGGAACCATAAAATAATCAATATTGCTATTGGTATGGAAAAGAGTATGCCAATCTACTCTCCTATAGTTATAGTCTTATAAATTTCAAAATTAAAATCTGACTCCTGGTCACCATTCCCCTCAATATGTCATCTCTTTGATGTTGAAGACAGTTTTCACTTTTGCTTTTGTATCCCCAAAATGTTTTTAGCATAATGCCTGACACATAGTAAGTACTTAATAAATGATTTTCATTCATTCATTCTTAGCGTGGGGATAAGGCATCTTACCCAGAGTATAAGCTAATGACTTTGTCTTTTCCTTGTGAAATATAATTACCTTTTTCATTTAATTGGAGTTGATCTTTGACTATGTTTCATGCCAAGTTCAGGTGTAAAACTTCCTGAATTAAAAAAAAAGCTTAAAAGAATTTAAAAAATCACAACAAAGCCATTTGAGATGACTGTGAGAAGGTTGGAGAAAGAAGCTATATATTTGACTCAAGTATGTTCCCTGAACTCCAATCTCATATCTTCAGTTGTCTGCTGGAAATTGTCCCTGTATGTTTCACTAACAAAATCTTCAAATTTGAATTTATGATTGTTCTACCTAAATTTTTTCTTCTCTACTTCTGTTAATGGCTCCATTCCCACAGACCTAGGTCTAAAACTTTGAGACTTTCTTCTCCTGTGTCACCTCCCACATCTAAACAGTTTTGAGGTCTTGTCATTCATTCTACTGCCACAGCATTGCTTGAATCTGTCCACTTGTCTCGTCTCAAATTATCACCATGCTAACTCAGGCCCTCATTGTCTTGTGCTTGAAAAATATCCTTTCTGATTGGTTTTCTTGCATTTGGTCTTTTCTCTCTCTAATCTATCCTTCACATTTGTGTCCAATTCATCCTCCCCCCCCAAAAAAAACCCCAACAAACCAAAAAACAAAACCCTAACCCCAAATCCCTTTGGGTGATTCCATTTTTTGTCTATAGGATAAGACATAAGCTCTAATCTGGCATTTTAAAGTTCTCCAGACTTCACCCCAATCTAGCTTTCTAATCTTATTTCACTTGCTTTTATGAAATTTACATTTCATTAAAACTCTATTACCAGCTGCTGCCTTATCCTTTTCCTTTCCAGACTCTTGGCTTAGGAATGTACTCCATTTATAGCTGTGCTTGTTGAAATTTTTTTCTTTGCTTTCTTCAAGGCCTAGAAAAGATTGATGCTGAATCCTTCTCCTTCCTGAAATTTTTCCTTATTTTCCCTGCCTGAATGTCATTTGTCTTTTATATTTTCTAAGAGTACTTTGTCTGGTTCTCCCTGTGCCCCCTAATGTATTTTATCTTTTCTCAAACTTATTTGGGAATATGTTGTGTTCCTCCCTATTAGACTGTAAAAACATTGAGGACAGTTGTTTGTCTTTGTAATCCAGAATTTAACAAAGTGCCTTACAAAGTAAATCTAATTAAGAAGACATTTATTAAATTCCTCCTATGCCTTTTGGGGTGGGGGGGCGAGGTGGCAATCAGAGGTAAGTGACTTGCTCAGAGGCACACAGCTAGTAAGTATCTGAGGCAGTATTTAAATTCAGGTCCTTCTGACTCCAGGGCTGGTGTTCTATCCACTGTACCACCTAGCTGCCCCATCCTATCATAGAGGTGATCATGAATTCAAAAAGGCTATGCCAATGGGGCAAATGTTCTACAAAGCTAGAGAGCTTTGTATTAAGAACAAGGTGAGAGACTTTCTCATTATCTTTCTTTAAAACTCAGCTCATATGACATCTCCAGGAAGTATTCCTTATTTTCTTCAGTTAAAATTCTTCCCTTTTCAAATTACCTTGAATCTACTTCCAGCTTACTAAGTTTGGAAAGGTTATCATATTTTAAGGTAATTATTTTTTTTTAGCAACAAAATCCCTCAGAGACCATCTACCCAAGACATAGAGGGTGAATTAGCCACTAAAAGGACCCTGCTGGTAGGCATAGTTGAATTAGAGTGATTCACTGTCACAATATGAATGGAGAATATTTGTGTGAGTTCTAGAAGTCCTAAAATAAGTAGACTTTATTAGTTTTCATGCCCATTCAAGTTCCTACATTTAGCGGTAAAAACTTTTCCAAATGAGTGTTATATAGAATATCTGCATTTGAACCAGAGAAGGAAAAAGACAGAGAAGTCCAGCCAAAGCCCAAAATTGTAGGCTCATGCCTCTATGAAAACAGGTCCAAAGTCAACCTTGGGATGAGTCATATTTTCTCTCTATTTCCCTTTCTCTCTCAACTAATTACAATGCCCTATATGAGAAAACAGATCTGTAAGTGCAGCAGACAACCTTACTTTCCCAGAAGTCATCATCCTAGAAAGTGCCCCTGCCCCCAATAAAAGAGCACCTGTAACACCCATCAGAAATGCTCCCCTGCACAAGTGATCATGAGTTCATACAAAAAGCAAAAGTGCCCAAATTTGTTCCTGGCCTGAGTTTCTTATTTAACTTTTAACTTTGCTGAACTGGTCTCCATCTTCTACATCATGCTTTAGGTAAAATGAACAGATTAACTTTCACTCAGGATGGCATGCGTTTATGAAATGGGCTAGTAGACAATTACCAGTGTTAGAATAGGGCCTAATATTAGTGGACATAAGAAAACGATGGATTCTTGAGATGCTGAAATATGTTAAAGGGGCTAGAATAGAGGAAAACAATGCAATTTGGAGAGGAGAACGACACTGACAAATGGGGGAGAGAAGGGTAAGAATATTTCACAGAAGAGGGGGTACAGGAGCTGAGCCTTGATGGAATCAGAGGTGAAGTTGAGGAAAGGATGCAACTTGGGTATGAATGATGGCTACTGAGAATGAATGAAGAAGGAAGATAGAAAGCTGAGTTTGGAAAACAGAATCATAGGATCACATATCTACATCTGGAAGGGACCCTGGAAGCCATTCGGCATTTTTTTTCATAGTTGAGAAAACAGAGAATCAGGAAGATGAAGTAAGCTACCCAAGGTCACAAGTCTACCAGTCCATTTCCCTTTCATGAAGGGGAGTAAAGAGAAAGGGCGGTCAGAGTTAGATTGTCATGTGTCTTAAATGCCAGGATTATCCTAGAGACAATAAGGAATCACTAATAAGTAGTTTTAGGTCAGAAGAGTGACATGGCTTAACCTGAATATTATTTAGGTATATTATTTTGTCAACTAGGTGGAGGATAGATCATATGTACTGGAAGTGAGAAAACTATTTAGGTAGATATTGCAATAATCTAGGTGTGAGGCAATGAGATTGTGAACTAGGATGGTGATATTGGGACTGGGGAAGAAGACATGAATGTGATAGTTGCTGTGGAAATAGAATTGCCAACCCTTGGCAACTGGTTGGCTATGTGTGGTAGGCAAAGTCCGGAGAGTCAGAAATGAAACTTGGAGAGAGAGATGAGAATGGAATCCAAAGGAGATAGCATCAGGGAGGCCCAGGCATGGTCAACAATGTAAAAAAAATCAAGAAGGATGAGGCTTGAGAAAAGTCCATTGGATTTAGAGGTATCAGTAATGATAATAACAACTGACATTTATGTAGGACTTGAAGGTTTGTGGAGGACTTTATGTATACTTCCTCATTTGAGTCTCAAAATAGCGCTGTGATATAAATATATTAAAATAAATATAAAATATAAATAAATAAATATAAAGATAAAAAATTTCACAGATGAAGAAACTGAGGTGCAGAAGAATTAAGGAATTTGTACATGGCCACATAATTAGTAAATATCAACGAGTAAGTGTCAAAAGCAAGATTTCCCAACTCCAGATCCAGTATTCTTCCTAATTTGCCAGCTTTTCCAACTACATTGTTAGTTGAATTGAAAGGAAAAATATGAATAGGGCTTTAAAAGTTTTGGAGCCCTCACCCCTATCTAATGAGATAGATTAGTACAAATTGAATTTAGTGCAAAGAGACATGAGCATCTAAACACATGTATAAGACCTAGGGTGTTGGGAATCCCTAACTGTTTACCCTTCTCTCCAATTATAAGATGGATGTCACAAACAGAAATTTAGAAATAATTCTCTAGGCTGCTACATGCTAGATTGAGAGAGGATGATATCCATGGATGCAGAGCCTTGATAAAAAGAAAGCTATACTCCCACATAGTGAAAGCACAGAACTGGTTAATAGCATTTGCCCAGCTTGGGACTGGGACAGAGTTACCATATCCCTGATACTTGGGCTATTTCTTAGCTTGTCTCAGGAACTTGGAGCTGTCTCATTTGTGGGGAGAGGGCAGCAAAATAGAAAGGGAGAAGGGAAATCTTTGACTTCACTACCATTATTACACCTCATAGAAGGAGGGCTTGGATGAGTGCACTTGAATATTTTAAGGACTAAGACATTCTTTTGTATATGAGAATAAAGGGCTTTTAAGATATCACTGATTATCAAATTGATTCTTCCCTTCTGTAGGCAGAAGAATGGAAATGCTGTGGTTACCACCAGTAAGACATGAATGAACCATACGTGCCTCTTGTGTCACATTGAATTAAACGCCCCTTCAGGCTCTAGAACCTGTGGCCAAGACTGTAACCACTACTGAACTTAGGAGGGACATAGCCTGGATATATCTTTATGGCTCCAGGTGTTTGGGTGGAGAGGTCATCGGTGATTTGTAGGGCTATCAGTGAGGCTTGTGCTGGCTAACAAGAACAGTGATTTTTGTCATTGGCAGACATGCAAGGCATGCAGAATGGGTGTGGAGGTGGATAGCTCAGCCAGTTTCACCTAACACTCCTTGTTCTTGCTCCAACACTTAATCAGGGAGCATTGTGAGAATTGTGGAGACACTCATCACCTCAGCCTTCCCACTGCTCCCCCTTTTTTATGAACTACCCAGGATGGGTTGTGGGGGATACAGACTGACATTCGGTGGTATAATAAGGATACTCAAGCTATCTAATTTGGTAACCTTTAGCCAATGTAAATGTTGACACTTTGATTTCTGTTCAGTTTAATTTTCCAATTTTCCATCTCCCTAAATGCCAGTTTATTAACTCCTACTTATACCAGAGAGCTAGGGAAAGTTTAAAAAATTCTATAGTTCCTTTCCATTATTAAACATTTGTATTCCTAATTGGTTTAAGAAAAATCCTATTTGTTAAAATAATAACTGACTTTGTAGCCTTAAAGTCATTTGAGTGCATCAAATATTCCTGGATAGCTCTTCATGGTTCTCAGCGGAAGACTTACGTGTGAGTCCCTGTGAATCGTTTTCCAGAATTTGCTTAGGAATTATCAACCCCTTGACTACACAGATATCATTAAGTGTGTATTTACCATCTTGAGAGACAAACCTAAAAAAAAAGCATCATGCAGTCTGAGAAGTGTCTTTGAGTTTCCAGATGAGCAGTCAAATTACAGATTAGAAAAAGTCACCTTATATGACTTGGAGGCATTTGGGTGCGATGGGAACACTTTTCTGCCTAGAAACTGCATAATTGACTGCTCAGCCCCAGCGCCCAGACACCACGTGATCTAGTCACAGCCACACTGAGCATGGAGACTGGCAGGATTTTGTGCTAGAAAGAAATGACTTAAAACCTTTCAAAAGTATTTTCTTTGGTTGATGAAGATGAAAGGCATTTATGTCCTTTCATTTATAGAATAAGTGGCCAAAAGTTGGAAGCATACTGAAATAATGAACCTGATTCACACCAAATAAACAAAGCTGTGCACATAAAGCAGTGCATAGCTGTACTTTTCTCATGCAAATGATTTTCTCTGTCAGTAGGGATATGTCAAGTACACAGTTTGACCCCAGTTCATAGGCAAAGGCTGTTGTTTCCCCATTTTCATTTCTCTCTCCCGTGAGTGTGAATTCACAATCACCTTCTTGGTCTCCTGCTCTTCAGTGTTAAATACTTGTAAAATGGCCACCACCAGCTAGTGGTGGTCATTTTAGAAAGAACCAGAATCTTTCTGGTCACCTTTTTCATGTCCAATTAACCCTATTATCAAAGCTAGTGCTCAAGTTCTATCTGCCTTCTGTTTATACTTTGTGGAGACCTTTTTCATTGCAGCATTTATTAAATTCCTCTTATTATTCTTTGCAAAGACACTTCTCCATTAGGAACTAAACTAAAAAAAAAAAGATATTCCAGTTCCATTTCTTTTGTTTGCCTGCTTCCGCTACTAAAAAATGTTTAATCCATCAGCTTTAACAGGAAACTACGGTAGGTAGTTGGTCAACAGGGTTTCCTAAGGGGCAGCAGATTATTCACAAGCTGTACTCTCATACCTCAAGCAATTATTTGGGTTAGAGATTGAATAACCAAAGTCATGCTACTGAATCACAAAACCTCTGATTTGGAAGGGATCTCAGAGGTTATCTAGTCTAAGGAATATGGAAACAGATCTCTCTCTCTCTCTCTCTCTCTCTCTCTCTCTCTCTCTCACACACACACACACACACACACACACACACACAAAATGAGACTTGGATTTGTAATCTGATTGGTCTGATAGAGTTAGTAGGTGGTGCGCTCTATTATTAAGAACAAGTAGTATGCATCAGTGGTGGAAGGGGTTGCTGATTGTAGCTGGACATATGAGTACATGCACACATTATATATATTTATAAAATGTATGTATATTCCAGAGAACATCCAATTTTGAGTCCATGCAATTTCACAAGTAATTTTTCCCAGTACCTCTCATTTAGAGTCTTAACTTGTAGAAGGTGACCTAGACTTTGCCTTAAGGCACTGATATCTGGAATGAATGAATGAAAAAAGCATTTATCAAGCACTTATTTTATATCAGGAACTATACTAAGTTCTGGGAGTATAAAAAGGGAGTGAGATAGTCCTCTTCTCCCTCAAGGAGCTTATGTTCTAATAGAGGGACACACCATATATAGGAGATTGGTAATTAGGGAATAAGGCAGTTAGTCCACACATTGTTTTCCCGAAGCAGTCAGTGTTGATTCGATTATAGTTACTAGAACAAGAAATGGAAGCACGTCTCTCCCCTGGGGGAAGATCACCTACTACATTCACCACCATCCTCTGCTTCAACTATAGTTCTTAGGTGGCCCTTGCTACTCTGTGGTTGCCATCCCAAGAGTCCTCACTGTGGTTTGTCTTCCCTCCACCAACTGAGGGAGCTAGAAATCAATTCTATTCTCCCAGTGTGACCGTCTCTATCCATGGTGAGACTGTTCTTTGCACAGGGACCATTGCCACCATCATCATCTCTACTACCTCCCTCCCTCAAGCATTTTTGCCCCAGGTAAAGTAATCCCTTGCTTTGCTTTCACTAGGTGTCCAACTTGCTGCTTAAGATGAGTGATTCATAGTGGTTATGATATTTCATGATGCTTTTGATTTCTTGCTTGATTATAACTGGAATGACCCGAGAAAGGAAATTAACTGTTGTATTTATCTATTCATAGTGTATCTACAAAGATAATTCTCAGGTGACCTGAGGTTGAACATAAAGTGAAAGTACATATGAGACTGTCCATTGCTGCTATGTATGATCATGGAAGCAAAGATTTGAGCTTGGAAAGGCCAATTAATATAATTCTCTTATTTTACCTACTTTTGTTACTAACTTGGTTAAATGTAAAGAAATTATGTGTGCCAAACTGAGTGATGTCATTTCAATCCATAAACTTTGGAACCTAACCTTCATAGGGAAAGGGGCAGATAGAAACAATGTTTCAAAAGAATGGTGAAAATGGCATATTTTCATCTTGACTCAGGAGCTGATTTCCTTTTTAATTTTTGGAATTCACTTGACCTCTCTGTTCTAGTAGAATACAAACTCCTCAAAGGCAGGGGCTACCCCTAATGCCTAGCATATAATTGGAACTTAGTAAATAACAGATTGAATTTTCTTGACTTCAATTATAGAATCTTAGTGACCTTAGAATAGGGTTTATCAACCTGGAACCCATGACCTTGTTAAAAATATTTTGATAACTCTTTCAACATAATTGGATTCTTTTAAAATTCTGTATATTTTATTCTGTGCATTTAAAAACATTATTCTGAGAAGGGTTTCTGCCAAAGGGATACATGATACAAAAAAAAGGTAAGAATCTCTGCTTTCGAAGTTACCTAATCCCTCACTTGTAAAATAAGGAGAATAAGAATTGTTTTCCCTTAAAAAAATATGATGTTGCCTGATTGACATTTCAAAATCTTAATAGATTAATTTTAATAGACATTTTATTTTGTTCTTATACTTATTCGGTAGTCAAGTGTTTTCTCCCTGTTTAATGGAATCAATAGAAGAATTCAGAGATCCAGATTTTTTGACTTCCATTTCAAGTTTCTTTCAGTGCTTGAGAATTCTAACCTTAGAAAAACTGTGGATAATAAATATTGCAAACAGCTATGAAACACTTGAAAGATAAAGTATGAGGGGCCAATTACTACGGTTGTTAAATTTCGGAGTAACGCTAGAGGGCACCTCAGGGACAGCAAAGGGAAGGGATTAGGCCTTTGCATATTTCTTTAAGGTTAAACTCTCAAAATAAATGGAGTAGGAACCGCCTTCCGTAGGAGTTTGGGGAAAGCAGTGAGAGCAGAAAGAAGGCTGGCTTGAGCTTTTTTGTTGAACGTAGTGAGAGATTCTTTCTCTGAGGCATGCCAAGTGAGAGTTTTATTCAATCCCGTCTCAAATAAGCTATCCAAGTTTTCAGCAATGGGGCTTAATGAGAGGAAACTATCTGCATGTTTCTGCTTCTTCTTGATGAACCCTTATCCATATTCTGATCAATGCTATTCTGGGATCTGGCAGACCCATCCCAAACTCCTTTGCTTATCCTAATCCTTACTGATTTCACTATGGTCCTTGGAATCTCTGTCCTATCTTTAACAAACCCTTCCACAGCCTTGAACTTTTTAATTAATACTCCTTCCACATTCTAAGTTTAGCAAAACCTGGGATTCCTCTAATGACAGATTTCTTTTGCCTCTATCTTCACGGTACTCCACTCATTTACCCATTCCCTTGAAATGACAGGGCCAAGAGTAGGAGTTGGGATGCATCGTCAATTTCACAACATTCTTCTATACTTTTATTGTGGAATTCATAAACATTTCACCCAGAAAGAGGATTGTATAAGAATGTATGAAATTCTGTTAAATAGTTTTTTAATAAAAGCATATAAACATGTATTCAGTTGAACAAGGTAGTAACAAAGTTATTCTGTGGTTTATCTCAATTTTTAAATAACCTTTTCACTCTTTTGAATATTCTCCAGGGCTTCTTAAACTTTTTTCACTCTTGATGCCTTTTCACCTGAGAAATTTTTACATGACCCTAGGTGTATAGGTATATGAAACAGGTATACAGATCTATCATTTACTGATAATAAATCATAAAGAAATTTACAATTCTTTGGTATGCATATAGTTTGACCATTTATTAAAGATGAAAGCAAATATGCATACTAATGAGATTAATATGCTTGTTTATTTTTACATAAAGTATTAAATCTTGGAGGAATATTTGATACTGCAGGACATAGCATCTTCAACACTTTTCAGAGTTGATTGATATTTTGATTTTATAAATCAGCAATACTATGTTCAAAACTGAGGCTGCAGTGAAGTCGCATGATGCAACACTGGAAAGTGCTGCTAGAAATACCTCAGAATCATTATACATTTGATTTTGAATTAATTTTTGGTTGTTGCACATTCAGAAACCTTTCACGGTTGCCAATTTTTTTGAGACCCCCACATTCAATTACATTCAATTTAAGAAGCATGGAACCACACAATCCATTTATTCTACTTTTCCCTAGCCTCATGCTTGTCATCTACCGACCTCCAGACTTTCCCAGCTTACTCAATGACTAGCCACTCACTTTTCTCCTCCTGCTGTCATGCTTAATATTCTTGTTGATCTTTCCCATGGCTTTTTTTTCTTCTTTCCCTTCCCTTTCCCCTTCCCTTTCTCCTTCTCTTTCCCCTTCCTTTTCTTCCTTTCCCTCTCTTCCCTTCCCTTTCTCTCCCTTCCTTTCTCTCCCTTCCTTTTCCTCCCTCATTCCTTTCCTTCTTTCCTTCCTTTCACCACAATCACCTCTTCTGCTCCATTTCAGTCACAAGCTAGCATGGACATACTCTTTAAGTTACATCATTTCTAGGAACTGCACCACATTCAAGATACTGAATTTTGGAATTAGATTCTTCCAGCACAACCTTCCATTTTTCCCACTCTCTCACCGACATAGTTTTCCCGAACGAGTGGTGCTCTGGTATATGTTTAACAACTATGTATTCTTAGCTTGACTGCTTTCTGGTCTGTGCTCAGCTGTCTCAAGAACTCTCACAAAAATATTGGGCTGCTACAAGTCTGTTGGATCCCTTTTATCAGGCTGTAATAAAACCGAGAAGGTATGACTTGTTGGATCTTCATCTGGGTCACACCCAGTGGGTGTTCTCTAGGGCTTTTCTCTCTATACTGTTTCACTTGGTTATATTATCAGCTCCTATGGAGTCAGTGATCATGTCCATGTTGATGATTCTCCAATCTTATCCAACTCTAATCTCTCTGCTGATCTCCAGTCTTGCATCTCCAACTGCCTATTGGAAGTCTGGAACTGGAGGTGCTGTATATATCTTAAATTCAACATGTCTAAAACTGAGCTCATTCTCCCCCTCCTCCACCCCGCCCAAAAGCCTCCCCACTTCCAAACTTTCTTGTTATTGTCAATTGCACTACAATTTTTCTAAGCTCCTGCTATCATGCTTAGTATTCTTGTTGATCTCTCCCATGGCTTTACAACCAAGCCATCATCCTTAACTCATCATTCTCTCTCACCTACTTATATCTACTCTATGCCAAGACCTGTTAATTTAAACTTCATGACATTTTTCTCATATGCTTTTTCTCTTTTCTGACATGGTCACCATTCATTGCAGGACCAGATGACCTCATGCTTGGAATGTTGCAATAGCTTACTAGTTGGTCTTCCAGCTGCATGTCTCTCCCCACTTCAGTCCATCCTTCACTCAGTGTGATTTTCTAACCACATCAAAACCCTGACCCCATTCAATAAACTTCATTGTCGCCCTATCATCCCCTGGATCAAATATAATATCCTTTGGTATTCAAAGTCCTTCATAATGCTCCCACCCTACTCCTACCCCAACCTTTCCAGTCTTCTTACATACTTTCTACCCCCTCTATCCTCAGATATTCTTCAATCCAGTGACATCTGCCTCACTGCCATTCCTCAAACAAGACATTCCATGTCCTGACTTGGGGCACTTTCACTGACTCTTCCCCATTCCTGGAATTCTCTCCCTGCTCATCTCTGTCTCCTACCTTCCCTGTTTTCCTTCAAGACTCATCTAAAAGTCTACCTTCATAAGAAGGCCCTTGTGATTCCCTTAATACTAGTGCCTTTCCTCTGTTTGCTATTTCCCATTTTTTCTGTGTATAGTTCATTGGTAAATTGTTTGCCTGCATTTTGTCTCCCCCGTTAGATTGTGAACTGCTTGAGAGCAGGCACTGTGTGTAGCACAGTGCCTGATACATATTCAGTACTTAATAAATGTTTATCAACTATTTATGGGCTATTGTGAGTTTTTTGTGTTGTTTTATATTTCTGTGAGTTTGGTATAAAAGCTGTGTTTCATATTATATACATTATTACTCCGAGTGTTTAAATAGAAACTGGGGGCACTTCCACACACATCACTGGAGATCTGGGTACAAAATATATTCTGACATTCCCAGGGGAAAATGGGTAGGAGCAAATAAGTCAAAATGTTATGATTGGGGTGAGACCCCATGATTGAACCTGTTTCATGTTCATATATATATATTATATACACATATAGAAATACATTTAAAATGTATTTTATTTTTAATTTATGGAATAAAACATGTATTTCTATATCATAGGATAGTAAAAAAGATGATTGGACATGAAACTAAAAATATATTATGTACAACTTGCTATTCCTTTTAAATATATAATAAAGTTATCATATAAATTTCTTCCCCTCTCCCCTTTTTCCTTCCCTTCCTCTCCCCTGGCCTAGAGATGGCTACCATTAGACACACACATATATGTAAAATTATTCTATACATACTTCTATTTATCAGTTCTTTCTCTGGATGCACATGGTATCTTTCTTCATATGTTCATTACAGTTAATTTGGGTATTTATAATAGTCAAATATCTTATAAAAGTCAAAATGACTTATTCACTCAGTCATAGTATCATGAAAGCAAAAATATAACAAAGTGCTCTTAGACTCAGAAATAATGGAGAGTTAGCCAACTTTAACTGTCCTTTAAAATGAAAATTTTTCCATTAATTCCTATATGATTCCCAAGTTCCAACACAAATGCTGTAATGAAATTGTAAGCCTAGAATTTCCTATCAGGCTCAACTCCTTTCATTATAAGAACTTTCATTACAGTTTAAATGATCTAACAAAGAAGAATGAAGTTTCTAATTCTGATCTATGAAAATTCATAAATCTTTGCAGTTATATCTATACCATACTACATTATCCAGTTTCATAAAAGGTAGGACTTAATTATTGCTATTATCTTAAAGAATCTTTTAGCTGCTTGGAAGAACTATAGAAAAGAGGCCAGATCTTTTTCAAAAGAAGAAACTGAGAATTGATTTAAGAACTCACTGGGGATTAGCAGCCATTCCCACCCTACTTTTGTGCGGAAGTAGAGACAGAAACAAGGCTAACTTGAGGACTGAAGCCTCTGAAAAACAAATTGTGGCAAGCTTTCAAGGTCAATTCATGGTACTTCTGCTTTTCCAGTCTTCTTACACCGAATTCCCCTTCACTTACTCTGTAATACAGTGGCACTGGCCTTGAACAAGACATTCTGTCTCCTGCCTTTTTTACTGACTGGCTGTCATGCCTGAATGTTCTCGCTCCTCATTCCCACTTCCTGGCTTCCCTCCAGTCCCGACTAAAACTCCACCTTCTTTAAGAAGCCCTTTATGTTCCCACTCAATGCTAGTACCTTCCCTCTGTTGATAAGCTCAGTTTTATCATATCTATATCTATATCTATCTATCTATCTATCTATCTATCTATCTATCTATCTATCCATCTATCTAATCTCATTTGTATAAATTTGCTTATTTCCCCCATTAGACTGAACTCCTTAACAGCAGAGTCTGTCTTGCCTTTCTTTGGAGCCTCAACTCTTAACACAGTGCCTAGAACATAGTAGATGCTTAATAAATGTTTGTTGACCAACATTAGAGATGATATGCATTTGGACTAGGCAATGTTCATCTCTCTTTGAGTGCCCATCTCTATGCTAAACTGGAAAAGTGCCACTTTGGGAAGGATAAGCAAGTTTCTAGTGCACATTAAAGGGAAACAACACATAAGATTGTTTTCTACTGAAAGGTGGATAGTCTTAATGCAAGCCAACATTAAAGACATCTAGTTGATTTTTGAGATTTCCTGGGTATTACTGGAGTTTTAGCACAAGTTTCTGATAGTTCCTTTCACAAAAATCTTAGCATCTTCTAAGTGCTTTTAATGGTAACCTGCTAAAGTATCATGTTAAAGAATTCAAGCTTGTGCTAGTTAATTTTGTCCTGTTCTTGGCTATAGAACCCCTAATCCTGACCAGCTATTCAGAAGGCGTGTTATTATGTTAACAAATGGTACTGGGTAAGAGTGAGAATGATTCCACACAAACTTTTCTTTGGAAAACCCTGCCTAAGTTATTGTTGTGAGTATTCTCAGTCGTGTCTGACTCTCTGTGACCCTGTTTTGGGTTTTTCTTGGCAGTTGTTTGTCATTTCCTCCTCTAACTCATTTTGCAATGAAGAAACAGAGGCAAACAGGATTAGGTGACTTGCCCAAGATCACTCAGCTAGTTAAGCATGTGAGGCCAGATTTGAACTTATGAAGATGAATCTTCCTGATTCCAGGCCCAGTGCTCTATTCACTGTGCCACCTAGCTGCCTAAGTTGTAGTTTCTTTATAATCCTAAGGGCCAAGAGATGTTGTTCTATTTACCTTTTTATTCCCCATACCAATTAAAACAGTCTTGACTGTAGTAGGGACTTGTTACATGTTTGTTGAATGGGCAAATGAATAAACTTCAAGCATGTACTCTGTCATTGGTTGATTATTTACATCTTCTTCATTCATGGTCAGCATACTTTTCTGAGACTCCAGAATGTCTGACTGATTTTTCATTGCTGAATGGATTGAATCTATCATGGGATTTCTATGACACCTTGTTCTCTTGGTTCAGAGGAGAACAGATTGTT
Organism: Bettongia penicillata ogilbyi; assembly: GCA_023548195.1. Taxonomy (NCBI): domain Eukaryota; kingdom Metazoa; phylum Chordata; class Mammalia; order Diprotodontia; family Potoroidae; genus Bettongia; species Bettongia penicillata. The sequence continues at coordinate 1,500,955 of JAJHZJ010000382.1, read as the reverse complement.
ACAAAGCTTAGGAAATATATTTGGCATTTATCTGGGTGGGGAAGAAATTCACACCCTGCATTTAGACATGTATATGGGAACCTTGCCAAAGAGGGAAAACTCTGCCAGGTCAAGCCTGGAAAAAATGTGTGTGGCCTCCCAGGGTTACTTCATGTTGCTACCCTTGGGGTACTGTAGATTCCATCCAAACAAGTCTGCTTGTTTGTCCCTGAACTGGACAATTAATGACTTGTCTCCATGTTTTTGTGGGCTGCCTTCTCTCCTAACTTCCATTTCTTTGAGTGGCTAGCTTTCCTCAGCTCTTAACCGGGGTCCTACAAGAAGCTTCGCCTTATATTTCTAGTTGTTAGCACTCTCTTTTTTCCTTAAATTATTTTGTATTTACTTACTTATGTTCATATTGTGTCTCCTACTAGAACATAAGCTTGTTGAGGTCAGGGACTGTTTTTGTCATTATGTCCATAGTACATTGCATTGCAGTTATAAGTGTAAAGAATTTATATCATGCTTTAAGATTGGCAAAGTATTTTTACAATTATTCTTTCCTTTTATGTTTACAAAACCCCCAAGAGATAGGTGCTATTATTAGCCCCATTTTACAATGAGGAAATTGAAGTACATTAAATGACTTGCCTAGGATCACACAACTAGCAAGTATCTGAAGGTGGATTTGAACTCTCCAAGTCTAGCACTCTATCCACTGTACTTTAGGTGTCTAGTCCTTTGCATATGGTAGGCATTTAACAGATGTTTGTTGAATGGAATTACCGGGTATTCTTTAGAAAGTACATAAGCTAATCTGGCTGGATTCCCCTCTAGGGACTCAGCTTGTGTGTGTTTTTGAGTGGGCATACATTCAGATCCACAAGAGCTGTCAGTTACATTAAGGAGCAATCTTTCAAGCTACAGGATTCTTTATCTTTAGTCAGCCCTAAACCAAAGAGCATAGGGGTGGATTCAGAAGGAGGGTGGTAGGATGGGAGACTTCAGAAGAAGAAGAGCTCTGAGTATGGGAAGAGAATTTTACTGTCAGGTCTGTAAAGTAAATATAGGCAGTTCCTTTTATTGGCTTTCAAGAGCCAGATGTAGGGTAGCACAGCAGATGGTCCAAATAAGAATTTCACAGCACAAGTTTTCTGAGTTTAGAGTATGTGTGTGTGTTTTTCTCAAGCTCCTTCCAATTTTGCAGAAGTATGTCAGAGTCTACACCTTACTTTCGTTTCCTTAAAGAACCCTCTCTCTACATTTTTCACATCTTTGGCAGTCTTACTGGCTTCCTAGTATTCCTATCTGAAATAAAAACCCTGCATTCCACAACACCTCCCCTAACCCCCACTCCCCCAAAAATAAACACCAAGGCCCCAAGCTAGGGATTCATTCTGGTTTGCCATTCCCAAGATCCCCAATGATGGGTCCCTCTATTAGTTTCACTGTTTACAACTATTTATAGATTTGGCTTCAACCCTGCTGGGAGTGTTCAGATACCACTGTGACAATATTTAGAAAAGGGAATTGCTGCTCAGTCCTGGTTTTAATGCAAGAGGCTCTTTGGAAGTAGTTGCTAAATTTCATGCTGGAACAGTTCTTGATGGCCTGGTATCTTATGCAGAAACAACATTTTTTTGCATGGTAATATGCAGGCTTTAAAGCCAACAACTTTTTTTGCCCATTCTTTCAAACTCTCCTGCTGGAGAGACTGATGTAGTATGCTCTGTAGAAAGGCTAAAAACGGCAAGTTTTTTACTAGTTTTGGATAGAGTTTGACTTCACTCATGTGAAGTAAAATGACTGTGGCTAGGGCTGAGTTTCCTCTCATAAATCAGTAAATAGAACAAGGGACTTGAAGTCAGGAAGATCTGGGTACATTCTGTCTTGAAAATTTACTAGCTGTATGATTCTTGGCAAGTCTCAACCTCCGCTTCAGTTTCCCTTTGTGTAAAAAGGAGATAAAAGAATCACCAAGGTGTTCAATCAATCAATCCATCAATCAACAGTATTTATGAAATGCTTACTCTATACCAGGTACTACATAGCTATATACTATATATTCTAGGCATGGGTGGCAGTCGTGTTTAATCATGGAGATGGGAGAGGAAATGTCAGGGGTGAGGATGAGCTGATAGACCAATCTGGCTAGACCAAAGTATGCAAAGGGGAATGATGTTATAACATATCTGAAAAGGTAAGCTGGAATTGGATTGTGAAGGGCTTTAAACGACAAACAGAATCTTACCTTTAATACTAGGGCATTGAGTAGTCCCTGGAGCTTTGTGAAAACATGGTTGGATCGAATCTTTAGGAATATCAATTTCTCAATTGTATGGTATATGGATTAAAGGCAGTGAGATCACTTAGTAGGTGATGAGAGCCTGAACCAGGGTAGTTGTTTTGTGGAAGAGAGATGTGAAAGCTGTTGTAGAAGTAGAATGGATACAACTCAGCATTTGATGGGTTATTGGGACTGAGAGAGGGACTGAGTTATCAGCAAGCATTTACTTCAACCTTGAAGGATGCTATAGGGTGACTGAAAGGATCTTGATGTATTTGACAGAAATACAGAAGTTAGAAAGGTAAAGAGTTCTGTCTTGGATAAATTAAACTTGAGAAGCTTGTCGGAAATCTAGTTGAAACGATCCAATAGGCAGATAATGATATGGAAATAGAGCTTAGGAGAGAAATTTAGGCTGGACATATACATTTGGAGTGATCTGTATAAAAATGATAATTGAACCCACAGTTGATGTTGAGGTCACCAAGAGAGATTGTGTAAAGAGATAAGGGAAGGAGACCTAGGAATGCCTTTGGGTGCACTCATAGTTCCCTAACTATGCATCCAAAGTGTAACATAGATGATATTGTAACAAAGGAGACAGAGGTGAACCAAGAGAGATGGGGATCACAAAGCCAGAAGGGAGAGACTATTCAGGAGGTGAAGGTAGTCAACAGTGTTGAATATTTTAGAGAAGTCAATAAGTGTGAGGACAGAGAAAAACTTGGCAATTAAAAGATCATTGTTAACTTCAGAGAGAACAATTTCAATTAAGAAATCAGTTTGGAAGCCAAATTGCAAGAGCTTGGGAAATAAATGAAAGAAGAGGGATTGTAAGCCATTTCTAAGAATTTTGATATGAAAAGTGAGAGAGCTATGGGATGATAGTTTGAGAGTATGGTAGGGTCATGTAATAAATTTTTAAAAAAGATAGATGTGGGATGGTAGTGGTGATATTTCTAAGGCAGCAAGGAAGAAGTCATTAGATAAGGAGAGATTGAAGAGTAGAGAGATAGGGGATGATTATGGGGAGATTATGGTGGAGGATGGAAACAAAGTATATACAGGTAGTGGGGTTGGCTTTTGATAAGGGCCACATTTTCAGGAGATAGTGGAGTAGAGGAAGAGAGAATGGAGGATGATGTCTAGGGGTTTTGAAATATAGAATAGGGGGTAAGAGGGAGTTTATGGTGAATGGAATCTGTGTTCTCAGTAGGGTATGAAGGGACATCCACCATTTAGAGAAATGGAAGAAAGGGTGGTGTCTTGCAAACAGGAGAGATAGTTTGGAACAATCACTGTCAAGAATGAGAAAGGGAGAAATGGAGAAAAGTACAAGACCTGTCTTGAGGTTGTGAAGGCCCAGTTGAGTTCACATAAATTTTCAGAAGATTCTTTCAGCAGGATTGTATGTTTTCCTCCAGTACCATTCAACAGCACATGCATAGCAGAGGAGATGGATGATGAAGGTGATCCAGATTTGGTGTTTGGCAAGCGCAAGTCAAGATAGTACAAAGGTCAAGAAATTCAACAGCAGAATGCAGTGTAAAGTTGAATCTATAAGGTCAAGACTAATAAGGAAAGGAAATAGGATAAGGGAGTAGGAAAAGAAGAAAGAAATAGATTTGAGAATAATCAAGCATAGGGAGAGATGAAATGGGTGGAACTTAGGGTCAGAGGGAAGAATTTCACAATTCTTGATCAAGGAAGAAGAATATTGTAGGAGATAATAAGATCATGGGGATGATTGTCTTTTGGTACAGCTAAGGTAGAGTGAAGGTGTGAGCCTTGGGAATTCAGGGATTTGGCTAACTGAGAGGCCAGAGTGTTTAAGAGGACATCAACATATATGTTGAAGTCTCTTAGTATAAGGGTAAGTTTGGTACCGAAATCCTTGAGAAAGGCAGGCAAAATGACCCTTCTGTCTAAATTAAACCAATTTTTTGATAGATTGATGTAAACTTTCTACCTATATAGCCTCATCCTAGAAGAGTATTTCTTAATGACTCGTGTCAAACCCAATACACACATAGAATAGAAAGACAGGATTCACAGATGGTAATAAGTTGTAGCAGAGGTACCCAGACTATTTGGCAAAGACATAGACCTAACATGATAACCTAGAGCCAGTGAATGAGACTTTTGACTTGGCAATGTGTTAAGAAGTGCAATTTTGATTCTGGACAGTTACACTGCTTTATGGGGTGAATGACACACAAATAAAAAAAGTATATAGACAGTCTACTATATATAAAATTACTATAATAATTTTCTCTAATCCATGTGATCTTTACCTATTTATCTACTATACTTCGAAAGAACTTCTTTCTTCTTTTTAACTTGTCAGAGAGTGCGTAGCTCTCTGTCAGTCTCCTAGGTATTTTAAGAAGTTGCTCCAGGTAATATGAATAGCCTTACCCAACTACTCAGGGGACAATGTATCACAGAGGACTGATAGACAATGAAGGAGAAATTGAAGCCTCTAGATGCATTTGAGGTTCTGATGTAGTCAGAAAGTCTGCTACCTGGGGAACTGGGGGAGAGAAGATTTCAAATGATGGTAATTCGACCTGAGCTAAAATGGAACTGGGGAGAGAGACCTGCTAATGGTATAGAAGAACTATGTCTTGACTCTTTTGAATGAAGCTGGGAACAATACAAGGGAAACATTTACAAAGAGAATCATCTGAGTCTGTATTTTTGAGATGCCTTATAGGTGGCCAATAATTTTAGAGAAAGAACTAGTCTTTTGGGGAAAAGAATGACCATCATCTGTTGTCATCTGATCCCCAGAGAGGATATGTTGAGCACGAGATCTGGCAAAGTCAGGATCATTGTGGGAAGTTGTGATATGTCACAGAATCAAAATCCATTGAGAGAAGCTGGACGTGTTAATTGCTAGAAAAACTATGCTGCATAGTCAGTCAGAAAAGTAATAGAGGAGAGTATTAAAGTCAGGGAGCAACCACTTCCCTGCTACAATTTTGTCAGGGAAATCCTGGGACTAAGATTGTATAGGTTTCTGGGGAGAGGAAGCTCACTAGAGATATTGCTGCTTTCTAGGTGTCCTGCTAAACTTTCTATTTCCTCCTCTTGAATGGCAAAACAAACCTGTTAATGATTTGTGCCTTGTGAACCTGTGCACTTGTAAGGGAAGCTGGCAAATACACCAGCTGTGGCCCTGGGGCTGAGAGTGATCGACACTGAAAATCCCATATTATGTTACTGGGAGCGATGAACTAGAGAAGTGAAAAGCCCTCCACATTGTTTATCAACGACGTTTATGTCAAAGTCTCTGACAGTAGGGGTTACAAATCTGTAATTCAGCCATGTCAGAATTAAATAGATTTCTGTGGATTATATTAGCCATAGACACAGATCAATTAGAATATTGTTTCTATATGAAAATATTGCCTAAATTCAGGCAACCAAATAAAAAATGAGTTTTCGGAATATAGTCTTAGCGTAATTGTTGTTCAGTCGTTTCAGTCATGCTGACTCTTTGTGACCCCATTTGGGGTTTTCTTGGCCAAAATACTGGAGTGGTTTGCCATTTCCTTCTCCAGCTCATTTTACAGATGAGAAAATTGAGACAAACAGGGTTAAGTGATTTGCCAAGGTGGTAAGTGGCTGAGGCCAGATTTGAACTCACGAAGCTAAGTCTTCCTCATGTTAGGCCTTATACTCTATCCACTGTGCCACTTGACTGTTCCAAACCAGTTTAATCCAGTGTAAACCAGTGAAAATCAGTTAAAATCAGTTCAAAACTGTTCAGACCAATATGAATCAATTAAAAACAGTTTTAAATCAATAAAAACCATTTAAAACTAAAACAGTTAAAACAAATTCATACCAGTTCTAATCAGTTTACTTGATTAAACCTGTTCAATTAACTTCAAACAAGTTTAATCCAGTTCAAACTAGTTTGAATCAGTTAAAAACAGTTAAACCAGTATGGAATAACTAAAAACAGTTAAAAATTAGTCCAGTCTAGGTTAAAGTAGTTAAAACCATTTCAAATCAGTTTAATGCAGTTAAAACCATTTTGAAGTATGAACTAGTTAAAGCCATTTCAAACCAGTTTAAACCAATTGTATCAGTTCAAACCAGTTAAAAACTAGTTCAATACAGTTAAAATCATTTCCAACCAGTTTAAACCAGTTCAATCCAGTTAAAACCATTTCAAACTTATATGTCTGTTCAAACCAGTAAAAATCAATTTAATCTAGTCATCACAAACCTATTCAAACCGATTTAACCCAGTTCATACCAATTTAATCTAGTGCAAACCAGTTCAAAGCAGTTTAAACCAGTTCAATTCAAACCATTTCACAACAGTATAGGCCTGTTCAAACAAGTATAAGCCGGATTAAAACAGTATAAACCAATTCAAACCAGTACTACGGAGATTGGAAAGGGACAAAATTCCTTACCTCAAGGAGCAGGGAGGTTAAGAAATAGATGAAAAAAAGGCAACTGGATACAAATAACTATGTTTTAATGTAGGATATGATGGAGATGAAGGAGAGAGCCAGGTAAAGTGCTCTAATGTCAAACTGGATTAAAACAGTACAAACCAGTTTAATTGAATGTAAACCAATTTAAATAGTTTGATTTAGCTCAATCCAGGACAAACTAGTTTAATCCAGTGAAAATTGTTTCAAACAAATTTACTCCAATGAAAACCAATTTAATCTAATGCAAACAGGTTCAAACTTGTTTAATCTAGTTTAAACCAGTTCAAACTAGTATAATTTATTTTAATCGAGTAAAATAATTTTAATTCAGTTCAAACCAGTTTAATACAGTTTAAATTTACAGTGATGAGCTTCTCTCTGTTCTCTGGGTTGGTTCTCAGAAAGCTAGCATGGCAGTTGCTAGAACCATCCTGGTAAGCATATAGTGTGTTCTGGGTGAGCCAGCATATCCTTGGGGAGTATTGCCATTCAAGGACTATTAGCCCGCACTTTTTGCTCATTCATGATGGCACTCTCAGCTTTTCTGGAACTGTAGAACCTTCTGAGATTTTCCATGTCAGCATAGCCTTTGAAAGTCTAGAGTTCTCACCACAAAACAATGGGGCATCAGAACAGGACTTTGTGGAAGGAATAATGATGATTTCTAATTTGTAGATCCTTAATTTACATTAATTTCCTTTTGATATTGTGTTTCTGAGCCTAGTTCTGACCTATACTTATTTGTTGAATTATTTGAAACAATTAGAAAAATAGAAACTTGTGTTTTTTTAAAATAAAGATGAATATGGAACTGTCCACTTACTTATATGACTTTGGATGTCATTTTCCTTTCATGGGAATCAATTTCTTCACCTGTGAAATGAAAGTGTTGGATAAGTTGACCTGGAAGGCATTTTTCTAGCTCCAAACTCTATGATGCTGTAAATATGGGAATTTTTCCTATATTTAGGTATATATATATATGTATATATATACATATATATATATGTATATATATGTATATATATATATATGAAATTTCAAATTTGGAAAATCACTGTGCTAACAAAACCTAGGCATAACTTTCCTTCTAGTTCTAAAGCTGAAAGGGTTGTTTAGAGGACAACACTATCATTTTAGTGATGAAGAAACAGGAGTTACTGGGCCCAGTGGATAGAGTCAGGAAGATCTGAGTTCAAATCTGGTCTTAGCCACTTCCTACCTGTGTGACTGGTCAAGTCACTTGACCTCTGTCTGTTTCCTCATATATAAAATGGGCATGATAATAACACCTACTTCACAAAGCTGTCATAGAGATCAGATGGGATGATATTTGCAAACTTTAAAGTGCTACATAAATGCTAATTGTTATTGTTGTTATTTGCCCGAGGTGGTATTGGCAGAACCAGGACCCAAACTCAGGTCCTATGACCTTTTAGCTCTCTTTCAATTTTACCATCCTGCCTCCAAATATTAAGAGACACTTTAGGGCCTAAGAATTTATACCTTGAGAGGAAAATGTTGGTTCTCTTGTCCATCATCTTTCCTGGATCTATCCTTACATGATTAATTCTGAGAAACCTTTCCAAATAAAGTTTATGGCTTGAGAAACCCACGGGCCATAGATGGGAAGCCTACTATTGCTTTGATTCTATAGTTCAATACCTGTCCACAAATCAGTTCCAGGATGTGCCAAAAAGAAGGATCTCGGTGGTAGGACCCTAGACATAGCAGACTGGCAATTTGAGTAATCTCAGCTTTCTCCTCTCTTGGAACTCATTACTCTTACTTAGTAACAACCAAGCCCTCTGATGCAGCTATCGTGGGCTTCCAATTGTTTGGTGACAAGATTGCTTATTATGACTTTTGCTAAAGTTGATAGGTTCCTTTCTGTTTCAGAGATCAAGGCTGTTTCACTTCCTGATAGTCAATTTTTCTCTCCTCTTTCAGCCTGGCAGGAAATTTTTGATTTTCATCCATATTCAAGTGATTAGGTAGTTCCTCCCTCTCCCCACCTCTTCCTCTTCATTCTTAGATGTAGAGGCATTTACTCTCCATGCTTTGACATGCCCTTCTTGGTTCCTGATTTCATTTTGAGGACCTGCAGGCAAGAATAGCTCTTATGACAAGTTGGTTTCATTCATTAGTAACTGGCATTCTACTTATTTTCAATCAACCAGTGGAACCCTGCCGAATAATATAATCCACTTGGCCCCACCTACTACATTGAATCAAATATGTTGTGTTTCTAAGTTTCTCAAAGGTGTTTCTGTTGGGGTTTTCCCAACCTCTTTGATGAAGTTATGGCATGTAGTTTTAGAAAAGAAAAATCCCCCAGGCCAACAGGAATGAAAAACTAAAGAAGAGAGAGAAAAGAGAATCAGAAATGAGAGTTTTGAAGAAGTTATTGGGTTAATTTTTTTGCCTTCTGGCAGGACCATCTTATATGAAACTTTTACTTTTGCTTTTAAAGACCTCTAGTAATGAAAATTCCATGATTCCTTCAGTAAAGCATCTGAAAATTACTTTTTGGAAATGATTTCTTCTGTCTAATCCGAATCTTTCATACTGAATTTTGTGCTAGTTCTCTTTTATTACATTGTATCTAGAGCTGGACAACACTTGCTTGTGCTATGGTAACCCTTCATTTGTTGAAGATCATTAAAATTAATCTGGGTTCAAATACTGGCTCTCCCAGTTATAATATATGTGACTTTGGGTAAATCAGCCTCTCTCTGAGGTCCTCAGTTTCTCTATCTGTAAAATAAAGACTAGACTATATAATTGTTTCCTATTTATCCTGTATATAGCTTGGGTGCACATAGTTATTTTAAAGATTAATTTATAGAATGAAGCAAGCATTTCTATTACATAGTATAATAAAAGAAGATGATTGTATATGAAATTGCAAATCTGTTATGTAGAACTTGAGATTCCTTTTAAATATATAATAAAGTTATCGTGTAAATTTCTTTTCCTTTTTTTCTCTCTCTCCTCCCCACCCCGTTCTAGAGATGACTACCATTAGACACAAATATTCATACATATCTGTAAAATCACTTTATGCATACTTCTCTTTATCAGTTTTTTCTCTGGATGTAGATAACATCTTTGTAGTCCTTTGTTGTTAATTTGGGTATTTATAATAGTCCAAATTACTTATTTGCTTAAAGTTGTTCTTAAAACAATATTGCTGATACCATATACAATGTTTTCTGGGTTCTGCTTATTTTGCTCTTAATGTTATAAATCATTATTGATTAGAGAAGTGTACATAGCTAATAAAGAATTGTGAGCTCCTTGAGGGCAAGGACTGTTACTGCCTTACTTTATATCCCCAACACCATGGACAGTTCCTGGAACACAGTAGGTAATTTATAAATTCTTATTGACTGACAGACTAAATCTATGATCTCATGATCCCTGTGTCTTGTCCTATTACTTCTATGTTTTTTTCTTTCCTGGTATTATAAGAAATGATGACTGATGGTATTCATGGAAAAGGATACCTTTTCAGGATAATTTGGTAGAAAAAGTAGTGATAAATAGAAAGTAATTCAAACTTAGGAATCAGAAAGAAGAAAAAGCAGGACTTTAGGAAGAAGGCACAACAGAATCCCCATTCTATGAGCTTGTGTCACATACAGTAATTTGGAGTCATGGGAGAGATTGTTGGAATCAGTGAATCTGAGGCTCTGCTATTATCTTTTTCTGTTCCTGACATGACTGCAATCCCTTTTCCCACCCCACTCACTTCCCAATGCTAACTCTAAAGATTATCGGCAAAATTTGCTAAGACTAGGCAGCTGTAGACTAAATAATAAAAATACAAGGGTTGTAGAACAGAAAAAAACCCAAGAGTTTGTCAATATTGCTTGGTGAATTCTATTTCATCATTAATGATAAATTGCTTTTAAATCCAGCAAGAATCTTTGAGTTGCAATGTCTTCCGAATTCTCGCTAACTCATTTCTCACCTCATTGAGAAGCCAGTTCCCAACGAGCTTGGTCCTCTTCCATAAGAAAGAACACATAACTTTAGCTCTGGGGCACTTCATGGAGGCAAGAATGTTTTATATATATGCAAATAACCACTGTCTGTGGGAATTGAGCTCAATGATTTGGAATAAATATACTGGAAAAGTCAACCTCAGGTAATCCATTCAGACAGCTTCTTAATTTTTAAAGCTCCGTAGTCCTAGAATGATTATGGGATGTTGTCTAGTGAAGCTTCTAGTTAGTTTCATTTCAACATATTGCTTCATTTATTTCTTTGAGACAACTACAAATGGAATTTAAAATCATATAAAGTTACTTAAAGCTGTTGCCAAAAAAAATGGTACATAATGCTAACAGAAACTGTGGTGTCTGGGAATTTTAACTGGACTTATTGGAATTGTTAATAGAAGTTTCTGGAAGCCTAGATGATTCTTGGCAGCATGTGTGAAGTGAGTGGGAAGCATATATTTCATCTTCCAGGATAACTTTGATTACTTAAGATAACCCTTTAGTGAGATTGGGGGGAAACAAAGAATGGTATTTTCTACAAGGCTTTGATCTGGAAGAGCTTCATGCATCAGGAAAAGGTTTCTGTGAACTTCATCTCCCAGAAGGCTGTTGGTGAATCTATGGTCTGCTGATATTGCCTAAAATGTATTCTGATTGTGTAGTTACTAGATGATTTGGAAAAAAGAAAAAGAACCTATATGGTATAAAATACTTATAGCAGCTCTCTTGGTGGTGGCAAAGAACTGGAAATCATTGGGATGCCTGTCAGTTGGGGAATAGCTGAACAAGTTGTGGTGTATGATTGTGATGGAATACTACTGTACTATAAGAGATAATGAGCTTGAAGATCTTAGAAAAGCATGGTTAAATTTGCAAGAAATAATGAAGAGTGAAATGGACAGAACCAAAAGAACATTGTATACAGTAATAGCAATATTGTTTTAAAAACAACTTGGAGAAACTAAGACATTTTGACTATTATAAATACCCAAATTAACTGCAAAGGACCTGTGAAGGAAGAAACTATTTGCATCCAGAGAAGAAACTGATAAATAGAAGTGTGTGTAGAATGATTTTACATATGTATGTATGTATGTATACACACATACACATATTTGTGTCTAATGGTAGCCATCTTTAGGTGGGGGGAGGGAAGAAAAAAGAAATTTACATGATAACTTTATTATATATTCAAAAGGAATGACAAGTTTTATGTAAGAGATTTGTAGTTTCATGCAGTCATCATTTTAAAAATATTCTACTATGTTATGGAAAAGTTTGTGTCATTTCATAAATTAAAAAAATAAAAAATAAAAGGAGGCTAGGAATCCTGTAGGAGTTGTGAAATTCAGGATTAGAGAAACACAGGCACCAGCATAAAGATAGTGAGAGAGAACAGGAAGAAATAGTGGAAAAATCCTGACCATGCCAAGGATGCAGGCACAGGTTTCAAGATCCAGGTTAGAATATGGAAATTTGGAGAAAGACTAAATAAGGATGTGATTTGGCCCTGGCAAGCTAAGGTTCTGGTTCCTTAGAAGACAACCCTAGTTGCTGTATCAACAAAGCAATATTCACAACATCAAAGGTGACTATGAGTATGCTGCCATAGTTTGGAATCACAAAGTATAACAGATTCTCCATATAGAGGACAGAAGAAAAACATTTGTTCGGATACTGGAAAGCCAAATCCCAGAACCAGAAAGCCAAATCTGTCATAGTAGCCAAGAAGTAAATACACATTAGCACTTCTGGGGACAAAAGCATTCCCAAACCTCCCCGTCACCCCCTGGCTGGGGCCTTCCCATAAGCAAACACTCAAGAGCCTTGATGTGCCTGTCAGCATGCTTCCTCTCCCTTCCTCCCCAACTGCTCTCACTAACTTCCTCCCATTTCTGCTCTACCCTTCCTGTTCCACCTGTTCAGCAAGTTCTTTTTTTTTTTTAATTTATTTATTTATTTAAATTTTTTACATTCATTTTCACAAATTTTTGGGTTCCAAATTTTCTCCCCTTTTATCCCCTCCCCCCACCCCAATACCCCAAGCAATCTAATTTTCCCTATCTCCAATCTGCCCTCTCTTCTGTCATCTCTCCCTTCTCTTGTCTCCATCTTCTCTTTTCTCCTGTAGGGCCAGATGACTTTCTATTCCTCCTTAACTGTATGTCTTCTTTCCTAGTTGCAACAACAATACTAAACAGTTGTTCCTAAAACTTTGAGTTCCAAATTCTCCCCATTCCTCCCTCCCCACCCCATTCCCTTTGGGAAGGCAGGCAATTCAATATAGGCCATATCTGTGTAGTTTTGCAAATGACCTCCCTGATAGTCGTGTTGTGTAAGACTATCTGGATTACCATCCCTCCTAACCTGCCCCTCATTGTTTCTCTTCTGTCTTTTGATCCTGTCCCTCCCCAAGTGTTGACTTCAGATTGCTCCCTCCTCCCTTTGCCCTCCCTTCCATCATCCCCCCCCTTGCAATATCTCTTTCTCCCCCACTTTCTTATACTGTAAGATAGGTTTTCATACCACAATGAGTGCATTTCACTCCTTCGTTTAGTCAAATGTGATGAGGGTAAACTTCTTGTTTTTTTTTTTTTTTTTCTCAGCTCTCCTCTTTTTCCTTCCACTAAGAAAAACTCCTACCTGCCTCTTAAATGACATATAGTTACCCCCTTCCCTTTCCCTCCCCCTACATTTCTCTCTCACCATTTACCCTAGTTTCTTTTAAGGTATGGTCCCATCCTATTCAGTTCAATCTGTGCTCTCTATCTCTGTATGTGTGTGCATGTGTGTATGTGTGTGCATGCGTGTACATGTGTATGTGTGGTCCCACCAACTACCCAGATACTGAAAAGTTTTAAGAGTTACAAATATTGTCTTTCCATGTAGGCATGTAAACAGTTCACTCATGGTAAGTCCCTTAAGACTTCTCTTTGCTGTTTACTTTTTCATGCTTCTTCTCATTCTTGTGTTTGAAAGTCCAATTTTCTTTTCAGCTCTGGTTTTTTCATCAAGAATGATTGAAAGTCCTCTGTTTCATTGAAAGACCATATTTTCCCTTGAAGTATTATACTCAGTTTAGCTGGGTAGGTGATTCTTGGTTTGAGTCCTAGTTCCTTTGCCTTCTGGAATATCCTATTCCACGCCCTTCGATCCCTTAATGTAGAAGCTGCTAGATCTTGGGTTATCCTGATTGTATTTCCACAGTACTGGAATTGTTTCTTTCTAGCTGCTTGTAAGATTTTTTCCTTGAGCTGGGAGTTCTGGAATTTGGCCACAATGTTCCTAGGAGTTTCTCTTTTTGGATCTCTTTCAGGTGGTGATCGATGGATTCTTTCAATACTTATTTTGCCCTCTGGTTCTAGAATGTCAGGGCAGTTTTCCTTGATAATTTCATGGAAGATGATGTCTAGGCTCTTTTTTTGATCATGACTTTCAGGTAGTCCCATAATTTTTAAATTGTCTCTCCTGGATCTATTTTCCAAGTCAGTTGTTTTTTCCCATGAGATATTTCACATTCTCTTCCATTTTTTCGTTCTTTTGGTTTTGTTTGGTGATTTCTTGGTTTCTCATAAAGTCATTAGACTCCATCTGTTTCATTCTAATTTTGAGAGAGCTATTAAATTCAGTGAGCTTTTGAGCCTCTTTTTCCATTTGGCTCATTCTGCTTTTGAAAGCATTCTTCTCCTCATTGACTTTTTGAACCTCCTTTGCCAATTGGGTGAGCCTATTTTTCAAGGTGTTAATTTCCTCAGCATTTTTTTGGGTCTCCTTTACCAAGGTATTGACCCGTTTTTCATACTTTTGTTGCATCTCTGATATTTCTCTTCCCAGTTTTTCCTCCACCTGTCTAACTTGCTTTTCAAAATCCTTTTTGAGCTCTTCCAGGGCCTGAGCCCACCCACCACCCCCCTGGGGTGTCTGGGGTACTGAGGCCCCGCCCTCCACGTCTTTCCCTGATGGCAGGAATACGTCCTCATCTTCGTCAGATCCGAAGGTCGGGATCATTTGCATTTGTTGGAAAAAACTCTCTAAAGTCTTATTTTTCTTCCCTTTTCTAGGCATTTTCCCAGCCAGTTACTTGACTTCTGAGATTCCTTTCCACCCCCGCCTGGATCCGCCCAGCTAGTGCTTGGCCTCTGAGATTTAAATGGGCTTTCCTCCTGCCGGCTGTCAATCAGTGAGCTTTAGTTCAGGTGCTGGGGTGGGGCCAGGGCCGCCTCTGAGACTGATCCCCCGGGGGCTTTATGCAGAGACTTTCAGGAATGGAACGGGTGGGGGCAGGGTGGGGGGCCCGCCTCCCAAATCCCGGTCCCTTGGGGGCTTTAAGCAGAAGCCTTCAGTAACAGAGCGGGCTGGGGGCAGGGCCGTCTCCCAGGCTCAGCTCCGTACGGTTTTATGCGGGAATCTTCCGTAATGAAGATCCTGCCTGCTGCTGGGGAATTCCTGAGTCTTGGGCCGCTGCCGCCTCAGCCGCCACCCACACCTCTGCCTCCGCCGCTTCCTGCCCCTGCCGCCGCCGCTTCCTCCCGAGGGGGCCCGAGTCACGGAGACGCCCCGCTTCCCCTCTCCTTCAGCCCGGCTTTCTTTCTCACTGACCTGTAGCTTCTGTGGGCGGAGGGACTTTCCCGGTTGCTGGAGCTTCCGTCTCTGAAGCCTGCTTGGATCAGCTTCTCTGCGGCCTCGGCCAGGGCAGTGCTGGGGGTCAGGTTTACTTTCCGGGGCGCGCCTGACCCTGGGGACGGGTCTCCAGGGCTCCCCGGAACGGAAATCTCTTCCACTCTGCTTCTGCACACCTTGTATTCACCCAGAAGCTATGGGGGACTCTTTTTACATTAATTCTATGGGCTTTGGTTTCGGAGCTCGTAAACGTGCGTCCTTCTACTCCGCCATCTTGGCTCCGCCCCCTGTTCAGCAAGTTCTTCCCACATATGTGACTTAGGCTCCCAGGTGATTTAAGCAGTCACATGGGTCTATTAATGAATATCATATACATAATCTTATATACAACTTGCTATTTAAATTACCACTACATTTGGCCCCAAGATCTTTCTTATTCATTGCATAGGTCAATGGGGCAATGTGTGTCAACAGAATTGTAACAGGAATAACAAAAAATAAGCATATAAAACAATGTCTTAGGCAATGGGTGTCAATAGAACTTTTCAACAATATAACAAGGATCACACAAAATGAGCACATAAAGCAATATCTAAGGGTAGGGCATAAGCACAAGTACTCCATCATTCCCTCCTTGAATTGGGGCCTAAAATTGTGGGATAAGGGACAAAAGTCTCTTTTTTCCATAGCTGCTTTCTGCTGAAATTGGACATGGAGCTGTCCCTATCCCAAGAGGTCCCATTTGAGAGGTCAGTTCTTTAGCTGGCATCTGGAGCTTCACAGTCATGGACAGGGGGTGACATCTGGCTTAAGTGATCAGGTACCTGCAGGATGATGGTACTAAGTATGTAGGAAACAAAGCTAGCAAACAAGTGTAACAGACAAAAAGCCAAAAAGAAACAAGGAGACAATAACCAGAAGTAGGGTAAATATAGGGTTAGTGCTTCTGGAGTCCATGAACCCACCATCATTCATGGTATAATACATGAGTTAAGGGCACAATTTGGTAATCATATTCTCCTGAATAAACAACAGTGTCAGTATTATCTTTCCTATGTGCTATAATTTCTGAAGCCTTTGGAACATCATCTGACTTTCGTTTTACTCATACTTCAGCTCCCAATTTTATTCTATCAGTAGAACCCAATCCTTCAGTTCCTCTGCTAGTTATTTCAGAAGGAGGGTCAGTTTCCATAAGGGATATTGTTTCACAAGGAATAACAATCACTTGAATGATTCTATTATTTTTACAAAACTGTATGGGTTCTTCATCTAAATTTTGGAATGTCACAATAATTTCTCCTTGATAATTAGAATCTATCACTCCAGTCAATACATGCATTCCTCAAGCTGCTAATCCAGATTTAGGTAATATCTATCCAAAAAATTTTTGGGGATTCTCATACATATTCCAGTAGATATTTTTCTTATTTCTTTCCTAGGCAATCTAAAGTCCTCTAAACAATGTAAATCATATCCTGCCAAACTGGTGCTGGGACATCTGACCTCATAGTCCATTACTCAACATTTAGGATCTTATGTTTTTGTTGCTTTCTAATTTGCGGATTTGGGGTCAGCATTCTGGCTAGAGGTGTACTTCCTCCCAATGTTCTATTATTCAAATTACATAAAGCAATGAACAAATTATCTTTCCAATATTGATAAGAATTTTTAGAACTTAGCTTTCTTGACTGTTCTTTCAACAATCCATTTATTCTTTCAATTACCTCACACACTTGTGGATAATATGGAATATGATATATCAGTTCTATGTTGTTTAATACACAGTATCTTTTCATTTCATTACCTTTGAAATGACCCATTATCATTTTGAATCTGCATTGAGATTCCATAATATAGACTTATGATATCTAGAGTTTTACAGGTATTTTTCTGGGTTGCATTCTTATAGGAACAAGCCACTAATACATCTGAATAGGTATCAACACAAGTATACATAAATTTGCATCCTTTATCTTGGGGTAGGGGTCCAATATACTCTATTTGCTAAATTTGATCTGGGACTTTTCCCCTTGCTATCTCTCCAGTTACTACCTGAGTATCAATTGGTTCCTTTTCCAATGGACACTTATAACACTCCTCTGCTACTTGTTTTTAACAATAGATAAGAGATAATAATACTAATAATAATAATAACTAATACCTTGATCTTGTGCCCACTGGTGTGTGGCCTGGACCCCTAAATGGCTGGCTGTTTGATGGACCCATTTTGCTAGTACTGGATCATCAGTTGGTGTCAGATTAGGGACAATGTGTTGAGTAGCAGTCTTTGATGGTCGATTAGCATGTGCCTTGTACTCACATTCTGGCATGGTGAGGGCCAAGTGAGCATCTACATGAAAAACTGACAAATTAGTAACCAAAGACATGTCCCATATATCTTCCCATAGATCTTTGCCCCAGATTTGCTTGCCATGAATTTCCCAATTTTGATTTTTTCACATGGGCATCCATGTAGCTAAGCCATTAGCTACCACACATGAGTCAGTGAATATGTAACACTGTCCTCCTTTCTCTGTTTTGTACTGCCATAAGTTCAGCATATTGACTACTTCCCCCTATGCCAGTATTTTCCAAAGTCCACCCAGTACATGAGTTATAGGCTACCAATTTCCAATGTCTTTTGTGGCCCAAATATTTTGCTCTCCGTTCAGTAAACCATGCATATCTCTTCCATTCTTCAGTTAATCCTTCATATTTCTCATTCCATTTTACCAAGGACTGTACCAACTGTTGCTTTGATTCAGGAGGTGTATCATTTCCCTTAGTAATTATGTTTGCTATAGATTCATATAAAGCAGAAACTCCACTTTTGTCTGTTTTAGATCTATTTTGAATATACCATTTCCATTTAATTATCCTAGCCTTCTGTGCATGTCCAATTCTATGAGAATCTGGGGTACTCATTACCCAGATCATGATTAGTATTCCAGGCCTTAATATTACCTCATGGCTTACAGTCAGTTGTTGAGTCTCCACCAAACCCCAATATGCAGCTAACAACTGCTTTTCAAAAGGGGTATATTGAACTCCAGATGAAGGGAGTTTCCTAGACCAAAATCCTAAGGATACATCTTGACTTTGTTGTTTTTGCCATAAACTTCAGTTTGCATATTCATCCTGTACAGTCACTTATAATTCCATTGGACCACTTGACAGAGGCCATAAATCTAGGATCAACTATGTAGCAACCTTTGTTTCTTCAAAAGCTTTAGTCTGCTTAAGTCCCCAATCAAATTTACGTTTTTTTCTGATAATTTTATATAAGGATTTCAAAGTTTGTCCTAGATGTGGTATGTGATGTTGCCAGTATCCAAATAATCCCATAAACTTTTGGGCTTCTTTCTTATTGGTAGGAGTAAAAAATCCTGAATCTTTTGTTGGCCTTGCAGAAGAATCTCTCACAGTCCGCGATTCCAGTATATACACCAAAATTTTACGGTTTGAGATGGCCCTTGAATCTTTGTGGGGTTAATTTCCCACCTTTTGCTTTTCGTATGCTCAATTAAAAGCATCAAACTCTTCTCCACTTCTTTTATATCTTTTCCCTGTATCAAAATATCATCTATGTAGTGGGTAAGCTGTATACCAGGTAGCTCAAATTCATTCAAATGTTCAGCCACAATCCTGTGACAAACAGTGGGGCTATGCAGATATCCTTGTGGCAAGTGATACAATATTGTTGTCCCTGCCAAGTGAAGGCAAATTGGCCCTGTTGTTTAGAATCTATTGGGATGGTAAAGAAAGCATTGACTAAATCAATAATTGCATAACAAGTCCCCTCATATTTCTGAATCTTTTCTATTAAGGTAATGGTATCTAGAACAGCAGCATACAAGCAAGCAGTGACCTTATTCAATTGTCTGTAATCCACTGTCATCTTCCATGTCCCTTCTGACTTTTGTACTGACCAGATAGGATTATTCCATTGAGTAGTTGTAGAGGCTAGCACTCTTGCCTCAACACATTCCTTTATAGTATTGGTAATTTCTTCTTGCCCACCTGGCATACAATACTGCTTTAAAGTAAAGTAATCAGAGGATTCAGGTAAAGTGATTGGGTCCATTTTTATTTTACCCACTAAAACTGTATTAATTCCTATCTTCCTTACTGCAAATTGGTATCTCCTCCCAGGTAAATTTAAAGTCATACCTCTCAATATATCTATTCCAATGATGTATTCAGGAATGGGTACAATTACCAAAATATATTCTTTCTTAGCTAATTGTCCAGTTTTCATTGTTGGTTTGACTGGTCAGGCTTATATTTCAGTCTCTCCTAGTCCTGTGATGGTGATAGGAGCTCCATGTTAAAATTTATCACATGTAAGGGAGGCCTCTGTCCTAGTATCTATTAATGCCCTAGTTATAGTATTTGATACACTTTTCCGAAATACGGTCAAATTGATATGGGGTCCGTAATCCTGTCTGGGTATTTTTTTAATCTCAGCTGGGGCTCAGTCAACTTCCTATTCCCCTTGAAGGTGTGACACACTTGGATATAAGGGTTCAGGAGGATCTGTAGGGGCAGTTCTTACTTCTCTATTTCGTCTAATATCAAGTTCCTTTTCTCAGTGCGTTCTATGTAGCTCATTAATTGGAATACCATCTATGTGTCTAAAAATCTACATCTGCTTTCAATAGAATTGTAAACAATTCTTTCCTTGTCAATCTATTCTGATTTTGAATTTGGTGGCTATTTACTCTTCTTTCTCAAGGAAATTTTTCTTTTCACCAGTCCCCTAAGTCAATTGTGAAATCCTGTCCAGCACCTCTGAAAGAGGGTGCCCTATTCCCCCAGTTATTAGAGTTAAGATTAGGTGCTTATAAGCAGGAGGAGCTGTCTTCACTATTTTATTCCTATGGCAAACTGCTAAGGGGGTATCATAGTATGCAACTGCATTTCTGGTCATTATGGCAGTCTTCATTACCTTCTCCTTTAACTTTCTTATACAGTCCATAAGGGAATACCAGGGTCTATCTCTACTAGGTCACATAGAGTCAGTAGGATACTGCCTATTGCAGCCTTCTGCAGCCAAAGCTAACTGATTACTTGTATTGTTAGCTCCTTGCAGATTGTAATCTCTAAATAAAAGCTTGGTGTACAAAAGGATTCTGGTTAATACCTATAAATTTCAAGTAATCCATGCCATCTATAGATACTCCTCCAGCCCCTTCATTACTGATTCTCATTATCTAAGATATTACTGATATTACTTCCATCCTTTTGGTGAACCGACTCAAAATATCTGTGACCTCCTGCTGAGTAAAATTCTCAGTTATTTCCCTAAACACTGTGTTTCCTTCTTGGTTTTCCTCTTTCTACCTTAGTATTCAGCGTACTTCCACCTGAGAAGCCTTTCTGTCTAACACTGTTTCATTTTCTTGCTCTAACTTCCTTACATTTTCCTTTCATGCCCTCTTCTGGCAGTCATCACTGTGGCAAGTAGGCTGGGTCTGTACAAAGGTCATAGGCACACTTGTTTTGTCAGTCTTCTACTTCTTCTGAGCTAAATGAACAGTCTTTTCTTGCACTTGAGAAGCCCCAGCTTGCTTTTTTAAAGGAGAACCTGATCTCTGAGAATTTGCATGCAAACTAGCTAACTTTTTTTCCATCTTAATTTTTGCCTTCAGCAGCTCATCTCTGCTCTTACAGATAATATGGTAACCTATTAATAAAATCCAGTCTCTCCTACATATCCCTGTCAACTCTTTCCCTAGTTTTATTGTATTCCTTGCAAACACCTTTCCAAATCTCTAGGTTCCCCCTCCTATAACCTCAGTTCCCAGTTTTCACAGGGTCCAGTGTTTTTAGCCCATTCTCTTGCCAACGATAAATATCGTAAATTCTCCCGTCCTGGGATATCCATTTCTTCCTCTAAATATCTTTCTGTCTCCAAGTAGAGATTTTATACCCGGTAATCCTGTTACACCAAATGTATCACCAAGGCAATATTCAAGCACTGGTGTCTGACTATGAATATGCCAGTGTAGTTCTGAATTGCAAAGTGTAACAGACTCTTCATATAGAAGGCAGAAGAAAAACATTTTTTCAGACACCAGAAAGCCAAATTCCAGAACCAGAAAGCCAAATCTGTCATTGTAGCCAAGAAGTAAATACATATTATCACTGCAGGGGGCAAAACCATTTCCAAACCTCCCCCACTGCTCCTTCCCACAAGCAAATACTCAAGAGCTTTGCTTTGCCTGCTAGCCTGCATCCTCTCTCCTCCTCTCCAACTGCTCTCACTAGCTTCCTCCATTTCTGCTCCATCCTTCCTGTTCTACTTGTTCAGCACGCTCCTTCCACCACATATGACTTAGGCTTCCAGGTGATTTAAATAGGTCACATGGGCCTATTAGTGAGTGGGGAAGATCTTTCCATTTAAATGACCATTACAGTTGTTGCCCTAATGTGACAAGGGAAGAAATTAAGGTGAGACAGCTTGAAGACCATAAGGCAGTATGTTGAAGACAGGGTGGTATCATGGAAAGAGGACTGGATATAGAGTACAATGATTTTAACCTGAGTTTGAATCCCACCTTTGCTATGAACAAACACTAAGGCATGTCACCTAGAGGGTTTGCACATTTCCTCATATGAAAATAATAGGTTTGGGGGCAACTAGGTGGTAAAGTGGATAGAGCCCTGATCCTGGAGTGGGGAGGACCTAAGTTCAAATCTGATTTCAGACGCTTGACACTTACTAGCTGTGTGACCCTGGGCAAGTCACTTAACCCCGATTGCCTCTCAAAAAACAAAACAAACAAATAAGGGATTTGGATTAAATGATCACTTAGGTATTTTCCAACTCTAAAACCTGTGATCAAGAGTGTGATTAAGAGTTTTAAAAAATTTTGTCTCTTTGGATATATGGTAGAAAACAATCATTCAGGGCTACCTGATTCTCTTTTTTTGGTATTATCTTGCTATTCTTTTTCATTAAATGTCTCTTTGATGGCAGAGATCAATAGGATTTGGGCTTAGAGCTGTGAAAATGAATATATAAGGTACCCAAGCCAATATCATGAACTTGGAAGGGGAACTGAGAATATAGTTACACATGCTCTAGAGGCAGCAAAGACTGAGTGGGAGAGAGTCTAAGGTTAAGTGCTCTCAGTCCTTTCTCTTGGAGGCTTTATTGGAAACTTTTATTTCTGGCTGTCTTCTCTGTCTTTGCCTTTTGACCTCCTGGTCATATGAAAGAGAGCTAAGTGATGAGTGGACATAGACCATTGGTTGCTACAATATGACCTCCTGCAATCTTCTCTCTATACCACTTGTTAACTAATCTTAGATCTGGAAGAAGAAATTCATTAAGAAATTTTCTTTCCACCTCTACTTCCATTTCCCATTTCAAACCTGCTTGCTTACTTTGTAGTTCAAGTGTTTACACTTCTTACTGAACAAATTTTGAGTTAGATTTTTGATTGACAATGTTCTCAGTCTTTAGTGAGGTATAATCTTGTTTATTTTTGAGCGTACTCCATTCTGTTTCCAAAATTTGTTATATTCCTCCATCCATCCAGATATCCTGGGACATCTTGCCATTCACCTTACTGCCAAGCTCATAATACTCACTTCATACTCTGGGAATAGGAATCAACCCAAAACTAACATGGCTTCTGGAAAGGACATGGCAATGAACTGCCCTATAACTCCACTTACTATTTCTGTGACTTCCCTAACAAAACTCCCTTCTCTGGTGATGGGATGCTAATGATGGACCCCTAAAAAGCCCTGGACTTTCTCACATGGCCCAGATCCCTGATGTTTGCCTGAGGCATCCCCCATTCCCATCAGTTTTTAACTGTCCCTTTTACTGTGACTTTCCAGCCACTTAACTCCCTCTCTTGTCTGCACCTGGCGGACTTCAGGCTACTTATCCACATCAAGATCTTTCCACAGTCTTTCTGTATAAAATATAAATCTGGCTCCCATGAAAGGGCTCAGATTCTCAAAATATGGCCTGTTTGTATTGGCATCACAAATGGCACAGACTCACCAGGAATCTCCCCCACTCCAACTAGTGTTTTAATAAACTACTTGGACTGAAAGAAGAGTGGTTGAATTCTTTCAAAGTAGACCCATACCTTTTGCCTTTACATTTCAGGGTTCCCAAGATTGCTAGACCAAAACATAGCCACCACTCTCCTACATGTGGAGTGCTCCCATTCACATATATGCCATACTGGAGGGCACTTTTGTACTTGTATATTCAGCATGCAGCACAGTCTGGCACGTAGTAGGTGTTTAATAAATTCATTCATTGCTCAACACTATCCAATAGATCACCGTTACAGCTTACTTGGTAAGTTTGGATTGGGAAATGGAGTAAAGGTGTTTAGACTATAACTCCTCACTTTAATTCCTATTCAGGAAACAGGTAATAAGAAAATAAAATACTTCTATAATGCTTGTCCTTTGCACAAAGAGATTCCCTGAATAGGTCAGCTCTACACTCTTTAACTCAACTCAATAAACACTTAATAAGCCTCTATTATGTCTATGGCATTGTGCCAGGTGCTGGACACTGCCTTCTTTCCTTTCTCTGGTTTTGTAAAATAATTAGGAGTAAATTGCCTTTGTATTACAGTAAAATCAGTGGTGGAATAGAAGGTTGTTTCTTGGGACAATAATGGCCAGCACTTCAGGGTGTTCTTTGTTACTATTGCTGTTCCTAGAGCATGTTTTCTGGGCATGGTAGCCTTGGGTAATGGTAAAGCATATACATGGTAATCTACCTGCTCAAAGATAGTCAAGAGTATAGCATTTCTGGGGAGTGAAGAAAGATTAATGTAATTCATTAAGGAATTGTTAGACCATGTCATGGAATATTAGAGTGAGAAGAGGTCATGGAGATCAATGATAATATCATTGATAGAAAATTACAATTTTACCTGCTTAGCCCTCCTTTACAATATAA
Source organism: Bettongia penicillata ogilbyi (assembly GCA_023548195.1). NCBI lineage: Eukaryota > Metazoa > Chordata > Mammalia > Diprotodontia > Potoroidae > Bettongia > Bettongia penicillata. Next base: position 1,476,655 of record JAJHZJ010000382.1, on the reverse strand, counting down.
TAATTATCAACTGATACTGAATTAGCATCTTGTTATTTGGAATGGGAAGGCATATTAACTCCTCCCCTCCCCAAATCAGCTTTAGCTAGAACAGTGGGTCTCAAGAAAAATGGGGCTCAATGAGTCATTTCTGAATTAAAAAGTAGCTTTCTGTCATTAACAGAATTGACCTACCTTGATTTAAACTTGACTTGTCCTTTGAAAGAGGAAGAAACATTTCCATTGGCCTTTAGATGTTATATTAAGTTCAGAATAGAAATAAAATTATTTTTCCTCCTTTGTTTTAGGAATACAAAAGAACAGGCAGAAACTATTCGGAGATAATGATATGTGACCCAGCTAGAGCAGAAGTAGTGAATGGACCTTAAGAACATGACTTGATCTTTTAGAAGCGCTCTGTCTGTCTTAGTCTATCTCTATCACTGTCTCCAGTGTTTCTACTTAGATAGGAAAGTCAGCAATAATACCTGGTCGGGACCCTTCAGGGGAAGGGTAGAAGAGCGAGTGGCAGCATCTCCCTCCCATCTTTCCCTCTGTCCCTTTTCTCTGCTTAGACTTGGAGAATTTACATGGTCTAATGTCAAGGTAGGGCTAACTGGGCCCGAGAGAGCTAACCTAATTCTATCCTATTTGTAGGAGTGCTTGTGTGCCTTGTGTATTCTGCGTTATTGTTAAGAATTATATCTTCAATTTATAGATGTTGTTTATGATGGATTTGCATGTTTATACTGAGCTTGCAATTTCCCTGACATTCCATATGCCTGCTACTCCTCATTAAACATTTCTTCCCTAGCACCTCTCCAACAGAATTATCTCTTTATTCACTGGGATTCAGGCTGCCAACCATCTGATTGTCCATTGCTGAAAAGACCAGAAGGTGGAAAAACAGGCCCTAGCTAGGACAATTACACTATCTCAGCAAGGTCAATTGCAAGGGCAATTGAATGACTAATAAGTATTTATTAAGAGACTACTCTCCTATTAGCACTGTGCAGAATTAGCATTGCATAAAACATGAAGAACAAGTATAAGAAATAGTGCCTGCTCTATTTGCTCTGAAATCATTTGTATTCTAATTAAGGAGGCAAGACTACCATCCTGGAAAATGAAAGAACAAAGCAATTCAATCTGATAAACATTGTCAGGTGTCTGCTATGTGCAGGGTCCAATTCTAGGTGCTGAAGATACAGAGATATGATCTGAGAGGCAATATGGCTTAGTAGATAAAAATAGCTAGCATTTACATAGCACTTTAAAGTTGGCAAAAAGTCTTATAAATAATGTCTCTTAACCTCACAACAACCCTGAGAGGTAGGAACTATTGTCATCCCCATTTTACAGATGAAGAAACTGAGGCTGAGAGGTTAAGTGACTTGCCCAGAGTCACACAGCTAGTAAGTGCCCAAGGCAGGATCTGAACTCAGGTCTTCCTGACTCCAGGTCCAGTTTGCTATCCACTGTTCTACCTAGCTGCTTTAGAATATAGACAAAGTGCTAGACTGGCCAGCACTGGCTTCCCATCTTGTTTCTTACCCTTACCAGCTCTGTGACATTGTGTAAATGACCTAACCACTCTGGTCCTATTTCTTCATCTTCAAAATGGAGGACAATAGCATTTGTAGTGCCTACCTAACCAAGTCGACCTGAGGCTCAGATGAAGTTTTGCACGTAAAGCTCTTTGCAAACTCTAATGTGCTCTATAAATGCCATTATTGCAACGATAAATGTCAGTTATCATCCTTGCGGCTTGTATCCTCAGGGCAGAAAAAGTCTAGGTGTGGAGATGAAAGTGGTACACAAAAAACCCTAATTCAAATGAGAATATGTTAAGTTGTGGGAGAGGTACAAAATAATTGTGATGAGAGACTGGAAGGAGAGGGTCATATCCTGGTTTCTGTGGTCAGGCACCCTTACCTGAGATGGGGGTGGGATGGTTGAATTCAGTTTGCAGAATCAAACTCACAGCTCTTCAGTCTATTTGTAACACAGCTCACTCTTATGCAACTCCTCTTTGCTGAGATGAACCATGTCTGAACTTTGGAGCAATGCAAACACACAACCATGCACTAACAGAGGCAACCTGGCTTCCTGGAAATGTACGCATACCCCACATGCTTCTAGCTATCTCCTCCAGGGAGTCCGAAGCAAGGCTCTCATTTTTTTTGTTTGTTTGTTTGTCCTTTGTTTTCCAAGAAGACTAATGACATCAGGAGGGTGATGTCTTGATTTGTAAATGAACTGGATTTAAGTGAGGCTGAGGCTGAGCAAATTCATCAGCCTCACTCTCTCCTCCAGAATCATCTGAGTCCAGTGGCAAGACATAGATCAGGATGCCTTGTAATGGCCCCAGATGTAGTGTGAGAGAAGGCCTTTCCCAGATTTCAATTTGTCTGAGGCAACACCCATCCAGTGATTAGAAGGTAGGTAAAAATTGAGGCAAGAGATGGCCTACTTTGCTTTCACAAAAGAATCAGTTAGGGAGGGGAAGACCCTCAGAGTTTCTGGTCAGAAGGGAAACAATTGCCATTTACACTCACTCTGAGCCATTAAAACCCAAACAATAACCAAATGAGTCTTGGGCTGAGACCTATTATCAGCCAATCAGTGAGAGCCAGAGGGATTTGGGTTTAAAGATATAGTCATGTAGTTTCATTTGAATGCAACAAGGCACAGATACAACAAAGACATAAGACGAGAAAAAGTAATTGCCTCCGATTCATTCTTGCTGTTGTACCAGGCCCATAAGATTCATTTGTAATTCTTTATTCCTGATCTTTTCCACATACTGCACTCTCTGGGCCACTGAAAGTAGTCATTTTGAAAGATGGTTTGGCAATGCCTAAATGCCCTCTTTACTGTGCCTCAATCTAGATGAATGCTATTAGAGATCATCTCTGGTGCTTGGGCCAAAGCAGTGTCCATCTTCTTTTGCACATATTGCTCTATGTTAGTGGGGAACCAAGGTAGACTTTATGGAGGTGGAGGTGGCCTGAGATAAGACCCACAGTCAAAGTGGGTTTTCTATGCAGATGGAGAATGCTAGTGCAGCATAGTGGTTTTTAACCTGGGGCTTGTGAAGTTATATATTTTTAAAAATTGATAACTATTTTAATATAATTAGTTTTCTTTGTCATCCTATGTATTTTGTTTTATGCACTTAAAAACATTATTCTGAGAAGAGATTCATAGGTTTCACGACTGTCAAATGGGTCCATGAAAAAAAAGATTAAAAACCTGATGTAGTAGAAAGAACATTGACTTGGACATATGAGTCTTAGTTCAACATACTCGGACACTTACTAGCTGGGTTACCATGGGCAAGTCAACTAACCTCTCAACCTCAGTTTCCTTAACTGAAGAGTAATTATACTTACACTATCTAACTTAAAACAGTTGTTCTGAGCAAAGTACTTTGTAAACCTGAAGATAAACAAATGTGAGTTATTTTAATGTTGGCATAGGGTGCACTGTGGCAAAGTCTCAAAAGTGGTAGTTCTCAACTATGTGGTTGTTCTGAAATGATTGTTCTGAAAAGATTTCGCAACCTTTTCCCTGATCCATCCTAGTTTATAAGTAGAAAAAAAAATAGCATTAGTGGAGACCCTCGCTTCATGTTTGTTTTCTGAACTGTTAGTTCATAATGTTTCCTATATAGTTTTAAAATAAACAAGTGATTCTTCATTAACTGATAGGCTAAGAAAATAATTTCCACCAATTAGAATGCTGTTGAAGGTTTGTAATAAATTTTTTGGGCAACTTCAATCATAAGCTATGCATATTTAATACTGCAAAGTTTCTGGATAAAAATAAGACATTCAGTCAATCATCTTAATGTTTTTTTAAAAAACTTGAATTAGGAACATCTGTATGACTGCTTGAATTTTTCAAGTTTTATTCCCAAATGTTTATCTATGTGCAGATGCAGTTATGGAAAAATATTATAGCAAATGATAGAGACTAAATATAGATTTAAAAGGAAATCAACATGGACATATTGCCTCTTTTCAATGTTTATTCTTCAACACTTGGATTAATTCATTTTAATTAGGCTTAGGTATGGAGGATAATCACAGAGATAACCCCAATATCCTAGAAATACATATATACCTCATGTTTCCATTTACATGCTGGAAAAGGTAGATGGAAGATACCTGGAGCCAAGATTGAGTATTGCCAAATATGTGAAGGGTGGAAGGTGTAAGAAGATTGGGAAGGTTATGGAGGGGTTTGAATACCAAATAGTGGGTTTTATATTTGATCCTAGAGATAATAGAGAAACCTTGGCGCTTACTTAGTAGGAAAGTGACATGGTTGGACCTAGCCAAAACCAGTTAAAACTGGAAAAAAGTTAAAACCAGCTTAAAATGGAAAAACCCCAGAAAAACATAGTTAAAATCAGTAAAAACCAGGAAAACTGGTCAAAGTCAGGTAAAATAGTCAAAACCAATTCAAACTGGAAAATTAGTTCAGATCAGAAAAAAGCAGTGAAAACCAGCTCAAGCCAGAAAAAAAACACCAGTTAAAAACCAGAAAAAAATGCAGTTAAAACCTTAAAAATGGCAAAACCAGTTCAAACCAGAAAAAAACCCCAGCCAAAGACAAGGTAAATCTGGCCAAAACTAGTTCAAACAGGAAAAAACCAGTTAAAACCTCTCCCCAAAAAGTTAAAAACCAGTCCCAAATCAGTACAATACCATCCCAAAACAGTTCAAATCAGAAAAAACTGACCCAAATAAGTTCAAACCAGAAATAACCAGTTCAGACCAGTTAAAACTGGAAAAAAAACCAGGTTAAACTGGACAATACTGGGGGGGGAACCCAACTAAAACTGGCCCACATCAGTTCACACTAATCCAAACTAGAAAAAAAAAACCTGTTCAAACTGGACAAAACAAGTTCAAACCAGAATCTGTTCACACCATTAAAAATCCAGTTCAAACTGACCAAAACAGTTTAAACTGGAAAAGCCAGTTCATACCAATTAAAACTGGTTAAAATCAGTTCAAACCAGGGGAAGGCAGTATTAGAGGAGAGAGATGTTTCTGAGATAGAATTGACAGGATTTGGGAACAAATTGCATTTGGGTGGGGGTCGTGGATGAGAGTGAAGAGTCATTGATTAAATGGAAATTGAAAGACTGGGAAGATGGTAATGTTCTCAACACTCATGGACAAGTTAGAAAAAGGAGAGGATTTCAGGGTCTAGATAATCAGATAAATTTTGTATATGGTAAGTTTAAAATGTCCATAAGATATTCAGTTCAAAATGCTCAAACAGCTAGAGTAGCAAGACGATATCAGAAAATAGGTCAGGACTGGATAAATTGATCTTAGAATCATCTACATAGATATATCATAATTGAATCCATGTGAAGTAATATAAGGGTCTAGGTCAGAGTCTTGGAGGACAGCTGTGGCTAGTAGGAATGACCCCAATAAAGATCTTGCACAGATTGATAAGCAGAGGTCAGATAGAAGGAGAATGGGGAGAGAGTAGAGTCTTAAAAACATAAGAGGGTAACCAATAGTGTCAAAGGCTACTTAGAGGTCAAAAAAGATGAGTTGAGAAATGGTCGTTAGACTTGGCAATTGTGATCACTTTTAATTTTGGAGAGAGGAGTTTAAATCAAATGATGATGCCAGAAGTCAAAATTTAAAAAGCTAAGAAAAGAATGAGAAGAAAGAAAATGGAAGACCAATGATAGATAGCCTTCTCTAGGAATTTAGCCACTAAATGGAAATATAGATGGATCATGTGAGAGTTTTTTGAGGAAAAAGAGACATAGACATGTTGGTAGGTTGAAGAGAATATTAATAAGGGGAGATTTTAGAGGGGGACAATCTGTTGGAGAAATAAAATCACCTGTTTATGTAGAAGGGTTTGACACGGAAAGGAAATGGGTCACCTTTTCATGTGAGGCAGGAAGTGAAAGAGAAAAATGGTAGAAGAATATCATGAGATGAGGAAGAAGGCAGAAGAGAGAGTTTTCAGACAAGGGACTATTTTTTTCAGTAAACTATGAACAAGGTTCTCAGGTGAGAAGGCAGAAGAAAAGTTGCTATGGGAGGTTTGAGGAAGGATTACAAGGTTTGGAAAAGCCATTATGGTGAATGAAATTGGGGAAATGTAAAAGGATTGTCTAAGTATAGTGAAGCTACTCCTGCCAATTTCACCCTCGTAAGTGGCATTTCTAATTCCTAGTATAGCACCTTAGGGATGATGGGTATAAATTAACCCATTTATAACCATCTCATTGCTATGGATGGAGCAGTACACTTAGAATCAAGCAAGCCCAAGATTCGAAGTCCCGGCTTTGTGAATTTGGGCAAATCGTTTAATCTTTCTCATCCTCCCCCATCCCATCTGTAAAAATGGGGCTACCTCACAGGGTTGTTGGGAAGATCAAATGAGAATGAATGCATGGAAAGTGTTTTATAAACCTTGAAGTGCTATAAAATGCTGCCGGTAATTATTTTATGGTGTTTCTCCTTTAAGTGATAATTAAATTCATCAATATAGAATGTATTCCAGTTTCCCTCTATTTTTATTCTTCTTGTTGGTTTCATATGTGAATAAATATTTTTGGAATAATTAGGAAGTCATGCCAAGTTTTTTTTCTCTTTTTTTTTTTTGCACTTCATTCCCATTGCTTTACATTGTTTTAAGAGGCAACACTGGTTATAATTTTTCACTACTCTTTTCCATAATGTTTCACAAATGGATTTGTATTGTAAACTAATGTCTCCCTTGGTTTTTCATCTGTAGTATGCTGAAAAAAATATACACAAAATACTTATATTATTAACATTTTCTCTATCACTTTCTTAAGTCTAGAAAATCAGCAGAAGAATAAATTAAACCCTAATTTATGGCATTTATTGGTATCAGCTAAGTGGTGTAGAGGATTGTGAGCTGGGTCTAAAGTCAGGAAAACTCATCTTCTTGAACTCAAATTTGGCCTGAGATACTTACTAGCAATATGTCCCTGGGCAAGTCACTTTACTCTGCTTGCCTCAGTTTCTTAATCTATAAAATGAGCTGGAGAAGGAAATGGCAAACTGCTCTAGTATCTTTCCCAAGAAAACTCCAAATGGGATCACAAAGAGTTGGACATGACTGAAAATGACAGAACAACAGCAACTGATATCTGAGGTGAAAATACAATGAAAATTTAACAATTGGTTCTCACAAGTCAGTATAAACTGGTTCTAGAATAGTCCTGTTTCTAACTCCAGTATCAAGGATCAGAGGATCACCATTTTAAAGATGAAAGGGACCAAAGAGGCCATTAAATCCTACCTCCTCATTTTATGAATAAGGAAACTAAGGCCCAAAGAAGTTTAGGTGATTTTCCTAATAGAGAAAATGTTTTCTATCTGAGTTAGTTTCAGGATTTGTTGTTCAACTTGTAATAGCTTCACATAGGCTAAATATTTGAAGGAAATGGTGATAAGTTCAATATTATTGTCTTTTTCCATTTCTAGTCTCCCCCTCCCCCCCTTTTAGGGGACAGCAGTGATTCATTGGAGTAGACAAGTTGAAATTTATAATTGCATGCAATATTTTGTTTTTTCTAATTGATATTAATTTTGACCTTTAGTCTAACCAATGGATACATAGTCAATTCTGATTGGACTCCTGCATAGTTAACTAGTCATTTTCTTTCTCTTAAAAATAGTCAATTTCTTTTTTGGGAAATTGTTTGGCACTTCCCATGTCCAGTACCTATCAACTCTCTTTTGGAAGAAAACAGTCATGATACATAAACTTGAAGCTTCAAAATAGACTATAAACCTTTGTTCTTTCTTCTTCTACTATGTAGAATAAGAATAAAATATAATAATATAAAAATATAAGATATAATATTCTTCTACTGTGTAAAATAAGAATATAAAAAAATGAAATATATTTGTGATCCAGGTTAAACTCAGGCTGTCTAGATCTAAGGGGAACATTGTTAATCAAAGGAGAATAAATATACTATGCAATGAAATGAGTAAGTCTTTTGAGTAGAAGTCCATTGTACTGTAGGCAGAGGCTGAGTATCTATTTCCATTAACAACAGTCTTGGCTGATCTGAACCTGTTCATTTTTACAGCTGAGAAAAGTTCAGAAAGTGAAATTCACTGCCCAACTTCATATCACAACTGAATGATGGAGCTGAGACTTGTATTCCATTAGAGACAGGAACTTGTTGACAAGACTAGTGGGGGAGATATGTGGGGCCATTGAATCCTTGAGCAGTCACACTCACATCATTCAGTCTAAATGGTCTTGAGTTCTCCTCTCAAAGAGTTTGGCTCCTGAACTTGTTTTTGGTAACCAAGTCTTGATGATTATTTTAAGGAAGTAAAAAATAATTCACCTTTTCTGCACATAGCAGGCATGGCAAGAATCAAAAGAAAGTGACTGGCTGTCTAGCACCTGAACAAACACTTTCATAATGCTTGTGGAGTCAACATCTAGAGCCAACTTCAGAAGTGTACTATTCAGGAAGCTTCTTTAGAGGTCAAGGAGAGAAAAATTCATGGAGTGGTGGGTGGGGAGGGGAAAGCAACACAAGAAATAAATAGCCCTAGTAGCCCAATGTGAATGTAGAAATGAAGGTATTCATTTTTGGGACTGGGTCCTTTAAAGAGGCTTCAAATCATTTGCCAACAGAGCTCTTGAAATCTGAATTAAACGCCCAGCAATTCAGTGGAATACAGTGATAATCAGAGAAAATAAAAAAATGCAGCCAGTTGACAGTAGAATTATGAAGTAATGTGGGAATGACTTAATATGTCCATTGTTACTAGATTAACAAGTTATTGCTGACTTGCTGAAGACTGAAGTTGATCTCCTCCCTGACTGAAGATGTATTTGGGGATGGTCTAAGGACCAGAGCCAGATATTACCTGGCATGGGGCACCATGTGCATGGAAGAAGACTTTTCTCAGATTCATTCATGCCCAGATAAAGACTTCTTATGAAACCCCTAGAGATGAAAATATTCAATTTTTCTACTTTCCTTCCAAATGATATACAACATTGGTGTCTTGCTGCATTGGCCTTAGGGCAGTTAGGTGGCACAGCGGATGGAATAAGAGAGACTGATCTACATGAGTTCAAAGCCAGTCTCAGAAACTTATTAGCTGTGTGACCCTGGGCAAGTTACTTAATCTTGCTTGCCTCAGTTTCTTCATCTGTCGAATGAGCTGGAGAAGGAAATGGCAAACCATTCCAATATCTTAGCCAAGAAAACCTCAAATGGGGTCATGAAGTATCAGACATGACTGAAATGACTGAACAACACTGCAATAGGCAAGAGGTGATGAGGGCCTGAACTTGGGTGGCGTCAGTCAGTGTGGAGAGAAGGGGATGTATGTGAGAAGCATCATGAAGCTAAAAATGATGAGATCTGAGAACAATTTGGTCATGTGAGGAGTCAAGGTTGGGTGGCTTAGCTTTATGTGAGGATGTTGACTCTGGCAGAACTGGGTAGGAGTAGTGGTCTCCTATAGAATCCTACATGTAGAGCTGGCCTCCAAGGCCACATAAGCCAACTCTCTCATTTTTATATATGAGAAAACTGAGGGAGGTTGATTCACTCATCCATTATTATACAAGTAGTCAGGGTCAGATTTGGAATCTGGGATTTGAACTTAGTCCTCTCACTGCAGGGCCACTGCTATTTCTACTGTACCATACTGCCTGCTCACTTAAAGATCCCTGTGACAGAGTAAGAGATTTTAAAATGTTTACTGCCTTCCCTCTAATCCACCCAAGCTCTGTTTTTTTTAAGGAAAGAGGGAAATTAAGTTGGAAGGTATCTCATCACCCCATAACTCACCTGCTGAGTGATCTGTAAGAAGGTGATTGTATAAAGCCAATGCTTCATAGGCATATGGATACTTCTATACCATAAAGTTCGTGCATTGAATGTTGATGTTGCTATATATCTCCCAGGCAAATAAGTGTATTGATTAAATACTTTGTATTGCTTAAAGAAAGGGCTCACTGCAAATGGAGGCTCACTTAGCGAGCTCCTCCTGCCTAGGAGGGAGCCTGTGGTGATTTTTGGAAAGCAATAAATAAGCATGACATAGGGGTTATTTTGACCACCTCAGGCTAATGAGTCAGATTAGCAAGGTTCCCCACATCCCACTTTAATTTTTCATGCAGAATCAGGACATTTTTCTAAAATCTCCAGGAGGTTTCTTTAAAAAAAAAAAAAAAGGCATCTTCCCGAGGTCTGAGAATGGAATGATGCTTATTTTCCCATGCTTATATCTTTTCATCCTTATTTGGAAGTGTGGACCCCTCACTGTGCCCAAAGGAGAGGACAATCTGTCAAAGAATACTTCCTGAGCATGAAAACATTGAACCTTTTTTGTTTAAACAATGAAAATACATTTATTTGCAAACAACACAATAACACTAAGCAGAAACCTACCTTTGCGTCTTTGGAAGGAAGGTGTGCTGACATCTCAGCAGGCTTCCTGAATGTCCTCTTAATTCCCCATGTGTCGTTCTTGGGATTTGTTATGCATTGAAGTGCTATTTGTACCTCTCTATCTGCTAAAATGCGAGTGTCCCTGAAGCGAGTGAGACCTGGATAGACATAGCAAACCCAGTTTGTGGCATTGTTAATGATTGTCTCTTCTATCCCAGGATGAGAGGAAGAGACACTCCAAGTCATAGAATTGGCTTCCTTCTCGTTACTCTCACAATAAGATAGCTTTTTCTTGCTCAGTGGGATGACTCTTCAGCCATTTCCTTGATTGTTGGCATTGAAATGTATTAGTGACCCTCTGATATCTTTCTCCAAAAAGAACAGGTGGAGGATACCTACCATTCAGGTGCAATTTACAATAGGCATTATTCAGCGAGAGATTGTTATGGAAATACAGGAGCAAAGATTTGGGGCTGGTAGAGAGTCTCACCTCTGAGACTCTCTGTTCATTTAACAGATGAAGAAAACAAAGCCCACCCAGAAGGATCACTCAGGTGGTGAATGGTAGAGCTGGGATTTAATCTATGGGCCCTTTGACAGCAAATTCAACTCACTTTCCTCTGTATCATGCTGCACATATTTAAATTATTATTCTATTTATTTTAAAAACATGTAATATTCAGAATCCACCTGCAGGCCCTGGGGCATCACATCTGTCCTTGTGATAAGGAGATTAGCAAAGCAGTTTGCAATTGGAAAAGAGTCCTCTTCAAATTTTACTGATTGGTTAGAAAGCCTCATGTTCATTAATAAACATATGTAATGCAGGTGGAATATCCACCTGAGTTGTCTAAACGTATAGATGTGGCTTGTGGGTGGCATGGATAAATATAATTTGAGACCTAGACTGGCACTACAGAGATAAGGAGAGCCAAAGGCTATACTTGAAGGCTAGTTGGGAGGGTTGGGGGATGGGGAAGAAGGGGACACAGGAGTGCTACTGAGACTGGAGGCTTTTTTCTTTAGTCTTTAAGAGAGGTATTGTGCTAGAATTTATATGTAAATAAAAATATATACATGTACACATATATATATACACACAATAAGGTATATATGTATATACACATGTACATATATACACAATATACTTATGAATGTATATATACATGTGTATACATGTATATACATGCATGTATATAAACATATATGTATATATGTGTATGTGCTCCTTTCCCCTATATTTCTGGTTTAGAAGGGGGTACTCTGCATCACCAGCTCTATAAATCAAACATGTTGGTGTGCCAGCTTCTAATTCATACCTAAGATCACTTTTTAAAAAGTCCCTTGGAGTTCTAATTAGTGAAATTTCAATTTTGGTTATTACTTCGTCAGGCTATAATGTTTTCTAAAATCAGTCCCACCACTAGCTTTTAAAATCAGACATGCTACAGAGGAATTATTCAGGATTCATGGTCTTCTAATCTGGACCTCACTACTAGGGGACAGATGTGACTCTCATGAACTAAGAAACCAGTAGTCATGTATGAAATCTACCCAGGAATGGATGGCTCAGAATTTCTTAAAAACTTAAATTTCAAGTCACCAGTACTTGAGGATATTTTTCTTAGATTTAAAGTCATAGAAGCTGAAGATGTTTGACTTTCAAAGTCATTTATCTGTATATTGTTGTTATTTCTGCATAAATCATTCATAGAATTCCCAGTGAACCCTCCTCCCTCCCTCCCTCCACCCCTTTTTGCTGCCCCTAGCTTCATTGAGAGCCAGGCTCATTTTTCTTAATGAGCCTTTTAAGATGACTTTTTTTTTTTACATTAGAACTCTCTAACCCAAATCCCCACTGTGCCTGTTTATCTTTTTTTGTTTTTTTTTTACCTTTGTAAAGTCACTATAGAGAACAGTCCAAATCTGGAGGCTTTGTGGTTTCATGAAAAGAACACTGAACTCTTGGTGTGTTGGGAGTCTGGAGACTTGAGGTCCAGTTCTTATTGCCAGAGGGTACCAGAAGACTGGAAAAATGGAAAGGGGCTAGGTTTCGAAGAGTTTTAAGTGCCAAACTGAGAAATTTATATTTGATCCTAGGAATAATAAGGAGCCACTACAATTTAGACACTGTGTGACCCTGGGCAAGTCACTTAACTATTTTTGCCTCAGTTTCCTCATCTGTAAAATGAACTGGAGAAATAAATGGCACTCCTGTATCCTGACGAGCTGACAGGACTGAAAACAACTAAATAACAAGAAGTTATTGAGTAGAGAGTGATATAGTCCAACTTATACATTAGGAAAACCACTTTGGCAGTTGAGTGGAATATGGAGCTGAACAGAGAGTGGTGAGAAACGAGGCAGGAGGCTAATTAGGTTATTGCAATAATACAGGCCAGAGTTGAAGAATGCTTGTAGTAAAGTGGTAACTGTACAGGGAGAGAGGAAGGAACGTAAATATAGGTAGAAGCACAGAAGGCTTTTATAAGAGGGAAATTTTAGCATTCAAGATCTTGGAGGTGGCCTTAATTTTCTCATCCATAAAGTGAAAAGGATGAATGAAATGATATCTAAGTTTTCTTCTAGTTTTAGAGCTCATGAATTTTGCATAGGAGCTATGTTCCAGTAGTTACACGTCAACTGTACTTAAGTCCTTTCATTGTTAACAACATCAGCTTAACTGCACTTATATTGGGGCACTGATCTGGCTTCCTGCCTAGTGCATGCAAGCACACTAGGTAAAATTAGAATCTATTCAGATTTCCAGAGAGCTTCTACATCCTTTGGCTTGCAAAAATGTGCTTTTCATTTTTGAATTGATGTCTACATTTGCAATGAGAAGAGTTGCATAATTTGGCCAATAACATAAGTCTTGTCTTCATCAGATTGCACAATATTTTTGTCCTTTTTGTATAAATCCTCTGAGTTCATAAAAGGCATGGGCAGTCAAAGGGACTCCATTTAATATCTTTTTATTTTTTCCTGTATATCAATCGGGGACTGCTGGTGGCCAGGTGAGGAGGGGGCAGAGTTGAGAGTCATTTTTCTTTGGAATGTGGCAGACCTAACAGTCTTTTTGCATCACTGTGAAGTTGTTATTAATACTGCCTTTTTTATTAAATTTTGAGAATGTGGAATTATCATATTGCATAATTTTAATATTCTAATTTCCTCTTACATGTGTTAAATATATTGCAATATTGGTCTATTAGCTCAAGGAAAGGGAAACTAGAAAAAATCCCAATTCTTTTTTTCTACTTAATGGATAAGAAATATTTTTTCATGAGATATTTCTGATAGATTGCATCTTTAATCTGTTTTTGATTAAAGGAACAATTCCCTTGGTAGAATGAGAGAGTTATTCATTTATGGATAGTCATAAAAATCACATCATTCTCTTTTATTAACTTTCCTTCCTTTCTCCTTTCTTTTCATTCCTTCCTTCCTTTCTCAATTTCTTTCGTTTTCAGATTTTACACCAAAGTCTACAAATTGTGGATCTTTTAAAGAAGTAGTACTAAGGTCAAATTATGGAATGAACTTACAGTATTTTTAAGTAGTGTAATTCTCCAGGCATAGACCCCAAAATAGTACAATATGCTGTTAGGGTCACTTAAATTTTTTTGATGATGAAACATGCCTATGTAGAACAAAGTGATGGCAGGGTTAGAGGAGTACATGGAGGAGGGTTGTCTCTCATTAACCTTTGCCTTAGAAGATCTAACTCTGTATTATCAACTCCCTTTAGACCAATTTAAACAAACGATACTGAAAAGTAGAAAAGAGATAAAAATAAAGATAATGACTCTGATGGTGGCATAGTGGATAGAGCACTAGACCTAGAGTTAGGAAGACCTGAATTCAAATCCATCCTCAGACCCTTACTAGCTGTGTGATCCTGAGCAAGTCATTTAACCTCTGTTTGCCTCAGTTTCTTTAATCTGTAAAATGAGGTTAATAATAGCACTCACCTCCCAGGGTTGTTGTGAGAATCAAATGAGGCAATAACTGTAAAATACTTAGTATAGAGTCTGGCACATGGTAAATGATACATAAATCTTACTTATTATATTCTTACTTTTGGAAAAGTTAACTGATGCAAAATATTTACTGTGGAATGGAAAAATGAGTTCATGAAATGTTTGGTACAAGACCTAAATAAGTCAGATCATCCCGAGAACATTTATAGATGAAACTGAAAGGAGATCAAGTAGATAGGAAATGGAACAGATCTTCCAGTATCTATGATGATCTAGTTTTATCACATTAAAAAAATAACTTCTCCATTTGTGTTTTTATACCTCCATTCATGATGTGCTTATTATGTAAGAAGACAAAATGACTCTTTAAAAGATGAAGTTAGTATAGTGTCTGAACCTGACCAAGTATACACAGAAGAAATCCACGCTAGAGACGACATAATTCTGTGTGTACTCTACCTGATTCTAAAGATATACAAGTTGGGAAGGAATCCAAAAGAATTGAGAACATCAGAAATGGCATTATTACCAAAAAAAAAGCTCCTGAGAAGATATCAGCATACTCACCTGCTTGCCCAGTATTTCATTTGTAAAACCTTAACATGAATGTAATACATATGCATCAAGAATATTTTTGTTGAAATAAGAGAAAGGAATGAGCAAGCTTGTGCACAAAATTTTCTGTAGTTGTTTGTATCTTTGCAGTCACACACAATTGATTGGAAAATGAAGAGAATAAGGATCTATGTTTATTTCGTGATTACAAATAGCACTACTTCAAGGGAGTAAAAGGGCACTCTTCGCTCTCAAAGGTATCTCAATGAACATCTTACAACCACACAAGACAATAATGTGATAAATGAAACAATTGAGATAACTTTATTCAGTGATTGCCTGAGTGTCAGCATCAAGAAAAACATAAAACATGGAGGTGTAAACTTGCCAAAAGTGTGGATAGGTTTCATGGAGGATATGCTGCAGAAGGTCCAACTGGAAGAGAGATTTTCTATAGAAAGTTATCTCCAGGTGCTCCCATTTTTCCTGAAATTTTCCTGATTTCATCAAAGCTTTTGAATCTGATCAGGTGCCAACAGTGGGATCCATCGCTAAGATTTTGCTTAGTGATCTACTAAGGGAAAAATGAGTGGATGAAAAAATGAGATCCCAGGGTCGAATATCTGGGATGAGAATAGGCTGAGTCAAAGGAAGTTATACAGGGTTTTCAATCATCTCAGGATGCTCTCTGTCATAAAAACTCATTTAAAATTTTCTTTTTCAAATAGATTTTTATTGATATTGTTTGTTTTTACATCACCCAAATTCCTCCCCTACATCCCTCGCTTTTCAGTGTGCCATAGTGGATACAGAGATAGCTACAAATTCAGGAAAACTTGGATTCAAAATCTTGCTTCTGACACATTGGCTCTGAGACCCTGGGCAAGTCATTGAATATCTTGGTGTCCTAGGTAACTTTATAAGACTATAAATTGCAGAGAAACTGTCAACCTGCATTGGTAAAGGGAGGTTCCTTATACCATTGAAGATATAAAAGTCCAGTTGTTATCCTTCTTCCTCCCCCTACTCTTTTCAAGAGAACTATCCCTTATAATAAGGAATTTTCAAAAGGAAAGAGGAGGAAAAAAGATCAGCAAAACCAGTTAATATCCATATTTTTTTACATTAATAGTCTTCTGGTGATACTATATGGCTAGAAACCATGGAAATAATGAATACTGAAGAATTAAAAATGATAGGTTACCCAAAGGGCAATGGAAAGATAAATAGTGGGTGGATAAATGGGCTCCTTATGTTTTCAATAGTCATTTGTAAATAGCAATTAGCAGAAGAGATCATCAAAAGCAGGTATTACTGGGAAAGGATGGAGGTTGGTCATTTAATGGAATAAGGGATAACAAATGACAAGACCCTAGTGTTGTAGACAAGACCCTGATCTCCACACAATATGAAAAGCATTAGAGGAAGGTTTTTCATCCTTCAGCTACAATAGTTATTCTAGTAGGGTTTTATGAGACCCTATGAGCAAGAATCTCAAGGATGAGAAAACCCAGATGACTGTGATCTGCATCAGTGCAAGGAATTCCCACATTGATGTGACCTTGGGTTGGTCTAAGTAGGAGGCATTTGCAAAGGAAAATAGAAAATGTAATTTTCTAATTAACATACCAGGTTAAGGTAATTAAAAGCATAAAAATCCATAAAATAACAGACCTAGTCTTAGATTGGGGATCCATAAATTTCTTTAAAAGTCAGTTTAAACTTTTATTGATCTTGTTTTTACATCACCTACAGAGGAGGGTTTTACACCTCCTCTGTTTTCCTTTGTATTCCTTTCCTGATCACCTTCCAAAGATCTATTCATTGTAATAAGAGAAAAAAAGAGACACAGTCTTCTGCAATTATCCTGTATTCAGATTCCCTCAGACCTAACCTGATCTCCAGAATGAATCCCTTTTGGCCTGGAATGTACAGCTCTGTGTCTGCTCCCCTCAATCTCTAAGACAAGAATGGTAGGTTTCCCTTCAGAAAACACCCAAGTGAAATATGGGATTCATTACTCCTTTCTGTTCATTCTTCATCACCCCCTTTCTGGACCTTTTGAACTGAAGTTATCATCAATACAAATTGTAAATTCATTCTCAGCTA
Organism: Bettongia penicillata ogilbyi; assembly: GCA_023548195.1. Lineage (NCBI taxonomy): Eukaryota > Metazoa > Chordata > Mammalia > Diprotodontia > Potoroidae > Bettongia > Bettongia penicillata. Next base: position 1,459,573 of record JAJHZJ010000382.1, on the reverse strand, counting down.
AGTGGAAAATCTTCCAAAGATGTTTAATTCTTGGCTTGTTCTGTCCATAAAAATATGTGATCCCTTAGCTATGTCTAATTTCCCTTTCCCCTACCTGCTATATCTGAAACTGTCAAACCAGTCAATCACCACATATTTATTAAGTACCTGCTTTGTACCAGGAACTTGTGGATACTGGGGCACAGGAGATGCAAAGATAAAACAATCCTTGCTTTCAAAGTGCTTATATTCTATAGGATAAACAGTATGTACTATCTTAAGCACTTAAGTAATAGCCTCTGGATAAAAAAAATAATAAAGATGAAATTGTCCTTGGTCTCAATGAGCTGACATTCTATTGGGGGGGAAATGTGTGTGAAATAGATTAATTTGCCTATAGAGCAACCAAGATCACCGGGGAAATACGAAATTGGTGTGGGGGTGGGATGTGGGAGTCAAAAGCATTGAGACCTAATACCAAAAGACTGATTCCTTCATAAGTCAGAAGGTGCCTAGAGGTACCATAGCGAACAAGGTGCCTGGGTTAGTGGGAAAATGAAAACCTATTCATAGTTCTGCTGACCATTTTCTCAGGGAATCAGAATCTCAGGAAATATACATGGTAATACACTCACATCAGGGCAGTGTTTCAGGGATCTCATCTATATAGCTATACCCTTCAAAAAGGTTTATTTGGGTCAGAATCACTTTCAAAAAGCAATGGGTAGTTTTTCAAAGTTTCTCATTGATGAATTGTCTTGGCAGAGAAGTTCTACTCCTTCCTTAAATATTGATATGGCGGAAAGTTCGCTGGCTGTAGAGTCAAAGGACTTAGGTTCTAATCCTACTTCTTATGCCTATGTGACCTGAGGCAAATCATGTAACCTCCTTGGGATTCAGTTTTCTTAGTCATAAAACAAGGGTGTTGGACTACAAAGAATCTGAGGTTCCTTTCACAGGTTAACCCCAACCCTAACCCTAACCCTAATCTTTGGGAAAATATCAAGCACATGTTTGAGTTTCATGTATTTTGTAGAGAGCTATGTAGATGGTTCTGGGCTGATATATCATAATGAAAAAATAAACCTAAGCATAAAAGAAACCTTTGGGGTGTAGGAACTCAATTTTCTCCTGTGCTCCACTATGAATCTTCTATATTCATTAGGCTAGTCCTCCTAAATCTTTACTCATCTCTAACCTAGAATTTCCTCCTGTTTTTCTCACATACAAGTCTTACCTATTCTTCAATCTCAACTTAAGTCCCACTATTTCCATGAACTGCCCACCCTCCCCCCCCCCCCTCCAGCTCTAGGTCTATGACCCTATGAATCCTCTGTTGCATGTTGACTATAATGGTTCTACAAAGTATCTTAGCTTTAAAAGTTTTGACTTTATGCCTTTTAAGTACTGACACAATTCACTATTACCCCTGTCCAGGGTGCTGATATGACCAAGTGACAAACAAGAAGATAAAAATATGTAAATAGAATCATTCCTGTCAGTCACACATTAGAATAGTTTGACTCTATGCATAAGTCACCTCCAAGTTCACCAAAAATACCCTATCCCCATTCTTTATAGAGGTCTACAAAAGTAACTTATACTACCAGGTGTGTGCGTCAGGAATAATTTCAAACACAAACTAAATTCTACAGTAATTCAACAATACTTTATCAAAGCTATTCTCAGCATGGAAGAAATGTTTGTGAACAACAGATGGCTTCTCTTGAGATCATACTTTGCTTACTGTGATTCCTTCAGAAAATATCAAGCACATGTTTGAGTTTCATTTATTTTGTAGAGACCTAACCAGAAAGAGTTGGATTAATATATCACTCTGAAAAAATAAACCAGGCAAAAAAAAGAGGTCTTTGGGGAGCAGAAACCACATTTCCACCATGTGCTAATATGAACCTTCTGTAGTAATTAGGCTAGACCTGTTACTATTAATTTCTTCCTTTATGTCTTTACTAAAATCATCTGGTATACGAGTGACAAATTTGAGAAGGGAGAAGCCATATGGTCTCTGCTACAGACTAGATCTTCTCTTGATTGATTGAGACTAACTTGGCTCTATGAAACATTTCAGAAAGAAAGAACAAATCAAAAGCAGTTTACCTGCAAGATTCAGGAGCTGTCACTCTGATGCCTGGTTACTTTACTGCTGTTATAGTTATATTATGTGTCATGAAGAACATTTTTTTTAGGATTTCTAAAATCATTAATTTAATTGCCAGAACTCTTAATTTGCTACCTTTAACCATTGACCATTGACTTGACACATTACTGGAAGAGCTGTTCCATATCCATAACCAATTGATATTCTTAATTCAATTCAATTTAGCAGTTACTTATTAATGACCTCTTATGGGCAAGACACTATGATAGATGCTGTAGCTACAAAGAAAAAAATGAAGGAAGATTTCTGTACTCGAGGAGCTTATATTCTACCAGGGTATAAAATATGGACAGAGATAAGTCAAGATAAGACAATTTGTTGGATGGGAGAGGGTCCTAACAAGTCCTAACAATCTGGGAAGGCAGGTAGTACCTGATCTGAACTTTGAAGGAAGCTAAGGATTCTAAATGGCAGAGGTGAGGAAAGATTCATTCTTAGTACTTCTTAAAATACATGAAACCAGAATACATAAAGAAGTTACAGATAAATAGAAGGGTGGATTACAGGTTTTCCTGAGAGAAGGGAAAAAGGAATTGATTTCATTTTGTGGTCAAAAAGAAGCATCATTTCATGGAACACTGTCATTTCACTTTGTAGTGCTCAGAATGAACACAAGCAGAGCACTATGAAGATAATTGTACTTTATAAACTATTATCCTTAGCTAAGGATGAAGTATTAGAGAAATTCTATGTGAAATTTGACAATCTCTTCTCCATATTTTTGTGTTCAGAATTTTCAAAAGATGGGCACAAGGGAAGATGGCAAAAATATGTTAGAAAATATGGCTTGAGATCATGAAATGAAAGAAGACAAAGGCTTTAGGTTACTCAAAAGACTCTTGCACTGATACAAAAGAATACTTTAAGAAGAAAGAAGGCACTGAATGTGGCAAATGTGGAGTACCATCACAAAAATGAAGAGACTATGTCTGATTAGATAAAAATGACTTCATTGATCAAAGAATTATTTCAGATCTATGTGGTCAGATGACTGACTAGATCAAAGTTCAAGAAAAATACTAAATTAAAAAAGTATTAACATGAGAAGATATTGCATGTGATAATAATGAGTTTCATCCAACTTGTTTAAACAAGCTGTTCACTTTTTAAAATGGATTAAATAATATCATTGACTGTATTGACTGTATCACCATTTCTTAGTAAAGTTTAATTGATACACAACACTTCCCAGAATTAGGAGGCTGAATGATTCCAGAAATTACCTCAGCCAAGAGACATTCAATCTCCTTGCCAGCTGGAGAACCATGATAGGTAAAGAAAACATTTGTTCAGATATTACAAAGGAGGATAATGGAAGACTGTGAGTTTTACCTTCTTCAAAAAATAGCAAAAAAATTCAGGAGAAAACTAAACTACAGAGAGCTTGCTGTGAAATCCAACTAAGCCATCTCATCTTGACAGCATTTATAAATGGAACCAAAAGAGGATAACAAACAGAAGTAAAGAGTGATATTTTATAATGACTTATTCTCATTGGCAGTGATAGCAAAATTACCACATTTGGCCTTAGTACCTCCATATTCAATATACTATATGTGGAAGAGGTAATAACATTTAAGAAGAGGAAGGGATACTGGTTAGGTCTGATTAAGTACATGAAAGGCAATTCTGTCCTCAAATCAAAGCAAAATCATTGTAAAGTTATTCAAGGATCAATTTTCAAGGTACAAAAAGGGGAAGTCTCAAAAGAATGGAAAATATAGTGCTCTATCAAAAGGCAACTGCCAAGACAAGAACCTAGTTATTTTCTCATCTTACGAGAAAGCACTATACATTCATTAAGAGTATCTTTAATGAAATCTGAGAGGAGAACATGTAGGTTTCAAGGGCAATTTTTTAAGAGTAAATTATTTGTTTTTTTGTCACAAAATTAATTAATAGGCATAGACAATATAATATTCTTTGCTGATTGTTGATATTTTAAAAAACCTTTTGACTAAGCAGAACAAAATGAAGTTTTAAAAACTCTTCTCAAAGAAGGCGTTTCCCATGAATATATCAAAATTATCCAAGAATCTTTGACAGATGCAACTATGGAGATGAATTTGTACAATACCAGTGGATATTCTTATTAAGCAAGTGATAAAACAAAGAGACACATGTTCAGCTAAAATACTCTCTAGTGTCATGGAGGATTTTTCATTCATGGTAAAAGATCATATTTGAAGGTGAGCCCCAGAACTTTACAAACTCCATTCCACAAAATCCACAGGAGTGAAAAGGATGGATATAACTTATATACATTAGAAAAACAAAATGAGTCTGAGCAAATTGCTCAGACTGTGAAATGTGGCTGAAGAGGCAATTTCTTAGTCTCCTTCTTTCCTCTTTCTTATTCTTTCTCCCATCCCATCTTTATTTTTCTCACTCCTCTTTCTCCTTCCCCCCTCTCTCTTACTCTTTACCTTCCCCTCCCTCTCTGTACCTCTCTCTCTTCTCTGTCTCTCTTGTCTCTCTCTGTCCCTGTCTCTCTATCTCTGTCTCTGTCTCTCTCCCATTTCTGTTTCTCTTTTAGGTACTATAGATGGACAGAGAAAAGATTCAAATTTGAGCCCATGATGAGTCAAGAAACCCCACAGTGAAGCAACCACTCTGTCTCCAAAAACTAGGATAGTCTTCATGATTCATAGTTTTTGAGGAAGGTTTCAACAAGGGAAAAGAGGGTTTTCTATTCCTTTGTTGGTGCTCTCCTCTGGGATCTGTTTGTTTACATTAAGTTGCCTTTTCCTTGGTGACTCTCACCACGTCACTAGTCTCTGCTACTCCAGGGCTTACTGCCTCCTGTAGCTTCTTTTAGCATTGAGCAGGTAGGATTCACTACTTAAATTTCCATTCACAATCCACCATAACCAAGCTTTCAGCACAAATGCAGCCTTTTCCATCTAGCTCAGTTTGGATCATGACTTTCTTCTGTGGCTCCACTAATAATGGGAGTTCAGCTACTTGGTCAATTTTCATAGATATACCACTCTACAGTAAATGGTTACCATCACCCATCATCCCACCCCCAGGGGACTAGCTCTCTTTCACCCAGCCTATGTCAGTGAATAGATGAAAGGAAAAAAAGCATTTATTAAGCACTTATGAGTACTGGGGACATCAATAGGAAAAATCAAGATAATTCCTACTCTCAGAAAGCTCATATTCCAATTGGGTGAGAGTGAACATATAAAAATAAGCTTTTTGCTTTTGTGCAGTACAGATGGAAAATCCTGGAAATTCTAAGGGTGCAGTGACAGGACTGAGGGCCCAGGGGTCATTGGGTCAAGAGATCAAGAAATCACTCTGGAGCCTCTATTTTACCCTGATAAACCAGAGTATTGATATGACTTCATTGTCTATGGTACCTTTCAGCACGACATGGCTTCCTTCTTTATTTCTTTTAATTAGATCTAGTTTTGCATTTGCTTTGTGTGAGATCAAGATTGTTACCCCTGTTTTTTGGTTTGTTTTTTTTTTGCTTCAGCTGGAGTATAATAGATTCAGTCCCTTACCTTTACATGTGCGTATCTCTCTGCTTCAGATGTGTTTCTTGTAAACAAAGTATCATAGAATTCTAGTTCTCAACCCATTCTTCTATCCACTTCCATTGGCAAATTCATCCCATTCACATTTATAGTTATGATTAACTAATTGTGTATTTCCCTCCATGCTATTTTTTTTATCCACCTCTCTCATCCTCTACTCTTTCCCTCCTCACAAGTGTTTTACTTCTGATCACTGCCTTCCCCTATATACCTTTCCTTTTATCAGTTCCCCTTATACTCACCACTTTTTACTTCCTTATAGAGTAAGATAGATTTTTATATCCAAATGAGTATTTATGTTGGCTTTTTGAGCCAATATTGATGAGAGTATGGTTTAAACTTTGCCTGCCCCAACCCCATCTTCCCCATCCATTAAAGTAGCTCTTTCATGTCCCTTTTGTGTGGGCTAATTTACCTCTATTCAATGTCTCCTCTCTTCTTCCAATGTGATCTTCTTTCTCACCCCTTTATTTTGTTTTTTTGTTTTTGGGTATCATCCCATCAAAATCACCTTTTAACCACACCCTTTGTCTCTACATATAGTCCTTCTAATTGCTCTTATAGTAAATAAGTTACTAAGAGTTACAAATATTATCTTGCCATATAGAAATATAGAATTTTTGTTTTATCTTCTTTCTTTCTTTTTTCTTCCTCCCTCCCTCCCTTCTTCCCTCCCTCCCTCCCTTCCTTCCTTCCCCCCTTTCCCTCCCTCCCTCTTTCATTCTTTCTTCCTTTTTATATTACCTCTGAGACTTGTATTTGGAAGTCAAACTTTTTATTCAGCTCTGGTCTTTTAATTAGAAATGCTTTGAAGTCCTTGATTTTATTAAATGTCAATTTCTCTCCCCCAAAAGATTATATTCAATTTTTCTAGGTAGGTGATTCTTGGTTGTAATCCTAACTCCTTTCCCTTTCAGTATATCATATTCCAGTGGTTCTTTAATGTGGAAGCTTCCAAATCCTGTGTAATTCTTATTGTAGGTCCACAATATTTGAATTGTTTCTTTTTGACTGCTTGCAATACTTTCTCCTTGATCTGTGTCTCTGGAATTTGACTATAATATTCCTGGGAGCTTTCATTTTGGGATCTCTTTCAGGTGGTGATTGGTGGATTCTTTCAATTCTATTTTGCCCTCTAGTTCGAATATATCAGGGCAGTTTTCTTTGATAATTTATTGAAAGATGCTGTCCAGTCTTTTTTTTATCATACCAAGGTAAGCATTCTTAACCTTTTTTTCCCCTTCTTTTTGCATCATGGACCTTTTTGGCAGTCTGGTTAAACCTATGGAAGGCTTTTTAGAACAATGTTTTTAAATGCACAAAATAAAATATGTAGGATTAAAAAAAGAAAACCAGTTGGCTTTCATATTGAATGAAATTATCAAACAACTTTTTAAAAGTTTATGAGCCTCAGGGTAAGAATCCTTAGTTTTGAGAAACCCTTTATATTTTATTGGTTTTTCCTGGGGTGTTATGAAAAGAAATAGCTTTATGACTTCTAAGAGAATCTTATTAGACAATAGGTGCATCTTCATATATGAAAGTTATATCTAATTTTTTAACACCATAAATTTAGAACTGGGAAAGACCTTAGTCATTTTAGTACAATTCTATTTTCCTTTTTTAAAGAAAATAATACTATAGCTTTAGAACCAGAAGAGATTTCAATAATTTAGTTACCCTGATTTTATAGGCAAAGAAACTGAGACTCAGAGAGGTTAAATTGCTTTCTTAAGGTCACATAAGCAGAGTCATTATTCAATTTCAAATCTTTTGACTCCAAGTCAATTTCTTTTACATAACTTTTCAGTGGCTGATTTTTACTGTTAACTTTGAACAAATTAATAAAATGGCAAAGTCTTGGGAAAATGTAATGAGAGGGAGTTGCTATACAGTATTCACCTTAAATGTAAATTTTATTCTCAATAGACCATAAAGACTTTAGATTTACCATCATTTTATTTAAAGAGAAGAAGTCTTTCCTGATACTTGTATAACTCCTGATTGTGAAATGCCATTTGTGTTTCTGAAATAATTTACCACGAAAAACACATTAGTTCTAGTGCTTGGAGATTCGTTCTTTACTAGCCACTTCTGAATGTGGTGATGCCCCACAAATTCTCATTTTTTTGTTTGTGTTCCAAAACATCCTTTTCTTCCAGATGCCTCTCAAAGCTGTGATGCTAATTCTGGTCTAAGTGCCTGTCATTTTTGAAGCTGTAAGTGAAAGCTAAGTTTTGAGCAGTAAAGAAAGAACATATGCAGAAACCTCTCAGGTGAGGAAAATAAATCAACACGAGAATGTTTCAGGAACAGAATGAATTTTAATGAACTTTTTGAAGTTAGTTATTCTTCCATGAGAGAGTTCCCTGTCCAAGATGATCCATTCTTCTCAGAAAGTTTCTAAGTGAATAAAATAAGGGTTTAGAATTGTCCATTTTTAACCTCTGTAAAAATGGAGTATCATTAATAAGGTTTAGTTCCTAGAGTCAGGCTGAAGGAGAGGACTGAAATAATTACCCAGATAATTAAAGTGCAACATGAGCTATTGATTTGTTTTTGCTTTGGGTCTGAATGATTCTGGTTAGCTTAATTGGTTAAGGCATGGTGCTAAGCAATTGCCGTATGAACCAGGGATATTTACAGAGAAAGGGGGAAAATACCCTTGCTCCATAAACTTACGGACTTTTAATTCTCACCTGTCATCTAAAAAATATGAGCCATTGGTTACAAGGAGAATTACACAAAATATTATAGATAGAAAATCAACCATTACCACTGTTCTCACTAAGGCAATACCTTTCTGTGGCTACCCAGACCTTAACATTTTAGGAAAAGCCCCAGGTTTCTCCAAGTTTCCTCAAGACACACTAGCATCTATACATTGGCAGGGAATTTAGAGAAAGAGGCATGAGGAATGTTTAAAGTCTGTTTAGTCTATATATCTGAGGGATAAAAGGTGCAAGGACTGCTTCCAGATTCAGGATACAGGTGAGGGTGGGAAGGGGAAAATCTTATTCCAACACCAGATTAGCTGGTTTTTCCCACATTTCCCTCACAGGAAACAGTTTTGAGGGGTTGGGGTGGGAATCCTCACCTTAGAAGGCTTAAACAACAGTTGTGCTTGCCTCCTATCACCCTTGCTCTTTTGTCCCTCATGTCACTCTCTGCTCATTCATCGTGTCCTATGAAGAACATTTTACTTCATCTCGTCCTCATCTCTGTCTCTCCTTTGCAGTGTCCCATGCTCTAAAATAACTGCCATCTCTCTCCAGCATCATCACTACTTTTCCCTATTTGTCCTAAGATTGGTTTAATCAGCTTGCTTTCCTAACCTAAGTGAATGGCTGGGAGTCTTTCACTCCCAAAGGTTCCAGGGGATGTTTTCTTGTTAAGCCAAGACAGTGTGATGTAGTGGAGTTACAACATTTGTGGATACATCCTACTCTTGTACTAGCTTTGTGAACCTGGACAGGTCACTTTGCATCTCTGTGTCAGTTTCCTTATCTAAAGGGGTTGGTCTAGATCAAGGGTTTTTAAACTTTTTCTAAGAGATGGACCCCCTTGGCACTCTGGTGAATCCTATGGACCCCTTTGTGGAATAAGTGTTTTAAATGCATAAAATCAAATGTATAGTATTACAAAGGAAACCAATCAGATTAAATAAAAATACATTTTTTTCTCCATACAAGTTTAGATCTCAGGCAAAGAACTGCTATGCTAGATGATCTTGGGTTTTTTTTGCTGTAATTTTTATGGCTCATATCTTAAACTGGTAGAATTGAAGCAAGGGGGACAGGGGAGAATGTTTGATGTCATGAGGGACTCACTTTACGTTCTTTTTAAAAAATAATTTTACTTTATATGTATATTTTTTTAACATTCATTAAAAAATTTTTGAGTTCCAAATTCTCTCCTTGCCTCTAGCACCTGCCATACCCATCAAGAAGTCAAGAAATACAATATCGGTTATACATGTGAAGTCATGCAAAACATATGTCCATATTAGCTATGTTCTTGCCTTAGATGGTTAACCTAGGGTCTGAGTAGTTGTTTTTTCTCAATTTTCTTAACACTATATTTCAACACAATTGAATCCTTTTTTTGTAAGCCCAATAATGTATTTTATTTTATACATTTAAAAACATTATCCTGAGAAGATTGTCAAAGGCAATGACAAATGACACAGAAAAGGTTAAGAATTTTCACCTTAGATCATTAGTTCCATATATCTGTGAGAAGTTAAGTTCTAAGTATTAAAGAATCTCTGGTTGCTGTTCCTCTGAAGGACCATGCTATTACTAAAGATTTCATTAAGGGGATCTGGAGGTCATCTAGTCATGTGTTTCCCAAACTATATTTTGTAGAAATCAAATGATGTGAGTAAGGATTTAGTGAGAAAAATTTGATATTAGTGGTATTTTCCTTCTAAAACATTAAAAAATGAATTGGATATTAAATTCTTATTTAATTCAGTAACTTTTTTCTTTTTAAAATTTTATTTTATTTTTCTCAATTATATATAAACATTTTTTTCTTTAAATTTTGAATTCTAAACTGTCTCTCCCTCCCCTCCCTTAAAAAGGCAAGAAATTTGATATAGATAGATTAGACACGTGAAATCATCAAAAGCATATTTCCACATTGGTCACGTTGCAAAGGAAACATAGGCTTTCCCATTGCCCCATCCCCAAATCAAGAAATAAAAATAAAGTTCAAAAGTATACTTGGATCAGCATTCAGATTCCATTAGTTCTTTCTCTGAAAGTGGATAGCATTTTTCTTTCTTTATTTCTTTTTAAAATAAATTTATTTATTTTTAGTTTTCCACATTCATTTCCATAAGATTTTGAGTTCCAAATTTTCTCCCCATCTCTCCCTTTCCCGCACTCCACGATCCATGATATGGGATCTACATATACATTCATGTCAATCCTATTTCACATTAATCATGTTGTAAAGAAGAATTAGAACTGATGGCGAAAAGTATAAGAAAGAAGAAATGAGAGAGAGAGAGAGAGTGAGAGAGAGAGAGAGAGAGAGAGAGAGAGAGAGAGAGAGAGAGAGAGAGAGAATAGTCTGCTTTGATCTACCTTCAGACTCTATAGTTCTTTTTCTGGAAGTGGACAGCATTTTCCGTTATGAGTCTTTTGGAGTTGTCTTAGTTCCTTGTATTGCTAAGAAGAGCTAAGCCTATGAAGGTTAGTTATAGCACAATGTGGCTGGAACTGTGTACAGTGTACTTCTGGCTCTGTTTATTTCACTCAGCATCAGTTCATGTAACTTCTTTCCCCATTTTTCTGAAGTCTGCCTGATCATCATTTCTTATAGCACAATGATATTCCATTACATTCATATACCACAACTTGTTCAGCCATTCCCCAATTAATGGACATCCTCTCAATTTCCGGTTCTTGGCCACTAAAAAGAGAGCTGCTATAAACATTTTTGTACATGTGGGTCTTTTTCCCATTTGTATGATCTTTTGGGATACAGACCTAGAAGTGGTATTGCTGAGTCAAAGGGTATGCACGTTTTTATATTCCTTTGGGCATAGTTTCAAATTAGTCTCCAGAACAGTTGGATCAGTTCACAACTCCACCAACAATGCATTAGTGTTCCAATTTTCCTGTGTGTCCAGCATTTATCATTTTACTGTTTTGTCATGTCGCCAATCTGATCGATGTGATGTGGTACCTCAGAGCTGTTTTAATTTGCATTTTTATAACAATAGTGATTTAGAGAATTTTTTCATATGACTACAGATAGCTTTAATTTATTCATCTAAAAATTTCCAGTTCATGTGGATAGCATTTTTTTATCATGTCAAATAAAAACAACTTTTCAACATCATATGAATCACCAAATTTCCTCATTCTTCTCCCTTAATCTCATGGGATATTTCACAATTCCAGACCTCTTTTCTCAGATAAATACTTTTATTTTCTGGTACAAATGGTTTTTAAAAATCTTGATTAATCAAATTGCCTCATTATTCAGATAACTAAAAGAAGTTTCAGAAGTTCAATTCAAGAAACATTCAGTAGCTATAATGTACAAGGAGTTATGCTAAATGTGGGTGACCCAAAGGTAAGACACAATAAACCATACTCAAGAAGTTTATAGTCTGAAGGAAGAAAGATAAATGCACAAATAACAATGATACAAAATAAGAACAATACAATGGAGAAGTCCAGTCAAAGTACTATGAAAACTTGACATTTATGTGGATGGAGTCACTGAAGGCTTCATGGAAGAGGAGGGATTGGATATGAACTTTGAAGGAAGGGAAGAACTTCAACATATGGAGATGGAAATGGAGGGAAGAGTAAGTTCATTCCATGAGAGAAGGCAGGAGATGGGGGTGGCAGTCAAGTAAGGTGGATGGAAAGTTGATCATGTTGACTAGAATTTAGAGTATGTGATTATGAAAGATGGCTCAGGATGAGGAATGGATTAGAGGGGGAGATAGACCAGAGGCAGGGAGTTATGAGGCTATTATAATATTGTAGGCAAAACAAATTAAGATCTGGTTGGGGAATGGAGAAGTGGGGACAAATGCTGGAGATACCATGGAGGTAGATTTTATGACATGATTGCATATGAATGGTGAAGGGGCGGAAAGAGTCAGAGATTACCCTGGCATTATAAACCTAGTTAAGTGGGAAGATGGTGGTACTTACAGTATTAAAGAAGTTAGAAGAAGAGGGAAGTTTGGCAGGAAAGATGAAAAATTCAATTTTTTGCATGTTGTGTATAGATAGAACATTCAAATGAAGTTCTCTAGTAGGCAGCTGGAAATGTGAATCTGGAGCTCTGAGAGAGGTTGAAGGTTGAGATTCAGACCTGGTTGTCATTTACATTAGAGTTTTTACATTCAACCATTTACAGTTTGCTACTGCCACATTCCCAAGAACACTAGAAAACCAGATCAAAATGTAACTGGGAGATATTTAACAAAATAAATAAAAATACAATATAAGATAGTGTTAATATGTGTTTTTTTCTAGGTCAACATGAAGCTCACAGGGATCCTTGTGTATGGTTTAGTGACTCCTAGTTCTATTTGAGTTTGATAACACTGAACTATGCTGAAGTGATAATTGAAGCCATGAGAGTAGATGAAATCTTTAAGTATAGAGTGTATAGAGATTGAGGGATTTTTTTCTCTTACATACACTGGAGAAATAATAATTTTACTAGGAGTGGAAGATGAGAGGAGTTGTAGCGTGGGCCCCTAGGCAGAAGAGCAGGATAAAGAACTGTGGTGTGGGTGGGGGATTTTAGGGATTTGGACAGTTCTTGGCCTCCTCTTCTGTGGGAGGAAGAAACCGGTCATTGCTCCACTTTCTTCTCTCCCACCAGCTTACAGTATACTAATTATAGTCAGACACACAAATTACTTAGTATTTATGTATAATTGCTAGGTAGCACAATAACAGTAATGCTCATCATTAATTACATAGTAGACTAATTGTGTTGTAAGTTGCATTTGATTACTTCATTAGACTCTGTTCTCCCATGGTCAAAATGACTAAGTTACTTCACTTATTTAGGCCTCAGTTTCCTCATTTGTAAAATGAGGGAGTTGGACTGTATAATCATTAATGTCCTTTTTAACTCTACATTTTATGACTCAGTCTATTGCTTTTATAGCCTAGTTGTTCACATATAACTTAAAGTAATTAGAGGGAACACTCCAACATTCTTGGAGAAACAATGCAAATCACATGTCTCACTGATGATACAAATCATTAATCATCTTCATTAACTGCCTCAATTTTCTCTTTTGCTTTGGATATGTCAATAACAACCTCTATTGGTAGATCCGGGGCTAAAGATTCCTTTTCTGTGAATATTATCAATATTGCAGGCCAAATCTTTCTGTAAAAGAAAAATTAGAGTACAGTCTTAATACGAAAGAACTTCTACTTACTTCTGTTTAATACTGGATTGTCTTAATGCTTCGATTGCTTCAATGTCAACCTTTTTTTTAATAGACTTACTTTCCTCTTATTGCATGCTTTCTTCTATTACCACTGGCTTGATGCCACTGACATTGTGTCTCATTCCTAATTCTTCAGCAATAATGATTGAGTGATGGGTATGGTTAGTCTTGGACTTAAGTATTGTTTCTTATGCTGGTTAATTGTGTGATCTGGGGCAAGTAATTATTCCTGAGGCTCAATTTCCTCTTGTAAAATGAGGATAATAGAACTTGCACAGCCTACTTCCAAGTGCTATTAGAAAACACCTTCAAATGCTACAGATTTAACAGAAGCTCCCCTCCCCTACAACTACAAATGGGATCAGGGGTTGTGGTTCCTATTATTCCTTGGCTTCAGACGCTCACTCTGGCTGGTTTCTGTTTGTCATCTACTGACAACTCCCTATTCACCTGTATGGTCTCGAGTACGTTTTTTACCCTCTCTGTCCTTCAGTATTCCTATTTACAAAATGAGAGTGTTGGACTCAATGACCTTTATGGTCTCTTCTAGAACTAACTTTTAATCCTATAAAAGCTAAATTCACCCCAGATTCAGCCAGTTTACAAAGGGGAGACCCTTTCCTTCAAATGTTATTTTCTTTGTCCCAGAAACTCTTCTAGTCTCCAAAATAAACTTTCCAAATAGAGCAAAAGAAGTACCTTAGAGACAGTTATAAAATGGTACCATAACTGGCATAGCAGGGAGTAGGAGTGCTATTAATAATTCTCACACCTTGGGTAAGATGGGGCATAGCTGACTGTGTGTTATGGTCATAGCCATCATTAGTTCTCTCAAAATTCCCACTGATATACTTTATATATATGGGCACATATTATAATTTGTGCTTATGCTATAGCTAGGTGGCATAGTGGAGAGAGTGCCAGACTAGGAATTAGGAAGACTTACCTTTCTATTCCATCCTCAGATATTCACTAGCTGAGTGACCCTGGGCAAGTCACTTTACCCTGTTTGCCTCAGTTTCCTCATCTGTAAAATGAACTGGAGATGGAAATGGCAAACCACTCCAGTATCTTTATAAATAAAACTGCAAATGGGATCACAAAGACTCATATATGACTGAAAAAATAACTGAATAAGTGTGGAATATACCAATGGAAATTTTGAAAGTATGCCTAGATATTCATGTGTTATCCTAAAGTCTCAGGGAAGTTTTGAGCTCTATTATATGGATACACTCCCCACTTCCCTCTTATATCTCCTATAAAGGACAGAGTCTCTCTGTTTTCACTAATTTGCAGGATTGTATAAAATACAATAATATAATAAAAGTAAACTTATTAGCATTATTATTCCATAGAGTTCCATCTTCCCTGTCTACTGTTCACCTCTCCAGTGTTTAAATTTGACACCCAAGTATTTTTTCCCATTCAGAGTTGCTTCCCCCATCATTGTGATTGCTGTGATCCTGGTCTCTGGGAAGCTTGGAGGTAAATTGAAAAATAGTTTTTTTGTGGGGAGGTTTTCTTTTTTTTCATGTCAACAATATTTTTTCCCAATTCTATATAAATATAGTTATCAAAATTCATTTTCATAAGATTTTGAATTCCACATTTTTCTCCTTTCCTCCCCTGCCCCTCCCCAAGACAATAAGCAATCTGATATAGGTTAAACATGTGCAATTATGTTAAACATGTTTCTACATTAGTCATGTAAAAGAAGCATCAGAAGAAAAGGGAAAAACCACAAGGAATTAAAAAAAAACAACAAAAAAGTGAAAATAGTATGCTTCAATCTGTGTTCAGACTTTGTAGTTGTCTCTCTGGATGTAGACAGCATTTTTTACCATGACTCTTTTGGAATTGTCTTAGATTATTTTATTGTTAAGAAGAGCTAAGTTAATCATAGCTGATCATTGCAAAATGTTGCCATTACTGTGTACAATGTTCTCCTGTTTCTGCTCACTTCTCTCAGCATCAATGCATGTAAGTCTGAAAGACAGTTTCGTAATAGTGAAGACATTGTATTCACATGTGCTGCAGTAGTTTTAAAAGGCAGTGTCATTATCCTTGTAACCATCCACAAAAATTTCAGTGCCCAGAGGATTCAATGATGTTTACATATTCAGATTAGATCACATTATGAGTGTACAATCAAGTGGAGTGGCAAGGTTGCAAAGAGATATTCCATTTCTCTATTTGCTGATAAACAGGTATTCCATAAATCCTATTTCTTGTGCTTATGAACATAGATTTGGAGGCAGGGGAAGAAATGAGTGCTATCTCATGCCAGCTTTGGACAGTGTAGCAGTCTATTTAGAGAAGGGACAAGTTGGGTCATATACCTTAGAAATCCATCCCTTGGGCTGAAAAGACATGGAGGTCTCTTTCCCATTGGGCAACCACCTCCTAACTCCCATCCCCTATGTGGCTTCTGCTGTTTTAATAGGGGTTCCTTTTTATACCAGTAGACTAAGCACAGCCCATTACTAACTGCATCACTTTCACTGTTCAAGGCTAATTCCTCTTAATCTGCAGTTTACTGATCCAGTTTCTAACAGCTTTACAATGATTAAAGTTTGTTTGACTTTCAACAATTTAGATTAGCTATATAGAACAGAAAACTGGATAAAGACCTTAGTCCAAATCTTGCTGCATAATGCTACTTTAAAAAAATTGATATCTTTTTTCCATTGCTTTTATTTCTAAATATATCTATTCTTCCTTAGCTATCCAAAGAACTGTGTCTTGTAACAAAAGAAAAACTGAAAAAAGGCAATTCAATAAAACTAGCTAGCCCACCAAGTCTGACAGCACAGGGAGTATCCCACAACCATGCACCCAATTTCTTAAAAAAAGGGAAGGAGGAAGGTCTTCTTTGAGGCCAAAGTTGGTCTTTTAAAATTACATAGCATTCTTTTTTTTTCTCTCATATATATTTGTTGTAGTCATTGTATATATTGTTTTCTTGGTTTTGATTACTCTACTTTGTATCAGTTCATAGAAATCTTCTGATATTTCTATTAATTCTTCATATTCATTATCTTTTATAGCACAGAAATATTCCATTGCATTCATGTACTACACCTTTTTGGTCATTCTCCAACTAATGGACACTTTGCTTGTTTCTGAATCTTTAAGAACACAAAAAAGTGCTGCCATGAATATTTGGGTGCATATCAGCAATGAGATCATTGTGTCAATGGGGTCTGAACATCTCTATTGCTCTTTTAGCATAATTCCTAATTGATTTTTAGAGCTGATGAACCAAGTCACAGCTCCAATAACAGTATATGATGTGGTTCATTTTTTTCCCCTAACCTCTCCCACATTGACATTTTTGTCATCTTTGTCAATTTGAGTGTGGAGAAAGCTAAAACACTGGAGTTGTTCTGAGTTACATCTCTTTTATTATTAGTGATCTGAAGTGATCTTTCATATAGTTGCTAATTTTTTAGAACTGTTTTCAAACTGTTGGTGTAATCAGCACGAATTTGAATAGATTGAAATTTGATTTAGTGTGTGAATTACAAAATGATACCAGGTCTCCTTTAATTCAAGGCTAAATTTGATCAATGTGATGTGTGGGAGCTAATCAATGTTTCTAACACTCTGCTACCATACAGTCTACCTTTGCATGCGATTGTGATATACTCCTATGCATCATATTATCAAAAGTTGTGTTATAGTTTTTAAAAGAGTCCTTAACCAAATGGACAAAAGGAAGAATACTTCAGATGGAAAAACTGCCAGCACAAAAAAGAAGAGTCCTGTCATTATGTTAGAACAAAAAATTGACGTAAATGAAAGGCATGAATGTGGAAACTCTAAAACAGGATGAAATGTTGGTATGCTTGAATTTATGGTATGCGATATAAAACATTCAGGTGAAATAAAAGAAAAAAGCAGCTATATCAGCTTTTTTGTGGTTTGCAAACAACTACAAGGAACAGAAATTATAGAAGTGGAGCATCCTTTAGCTGTATGGATTAAGACTGCAATGAAAAATATTTAAGGTAGTGAAATAAAGTGGAAGAGATGACAGTGAAGAAATCTTTACTACAATTACTGATTGGCTTAATCATTGTAAAAGTTGAGTTCAATAGCATAATTTAAAAATGACTAGAGAGGAAGCCAGTATAGATGAGGAAGAAGCAGCTAAATGTCCTGATGTTTTGATGAAAATAATCAAAGAAGTTGCATAAATAATCAAAAAAAATTTAATGTGTATGAAACAGGCTTATTCTGAAAAAGATACTTTCCAGAACTTACATTGCTAAGAGGAAAAAAACCCAATAATCCCAAAGTAGGTTTAAAGTATATAAAAATCACCTAACACTTTTATTGTGAAGGTATTGCAGGAGGAGATTTAAAATTGAAAACAATGCTTTTTAATCAGTCTTAAAGTCCTCATGCTCTAAGAGGCTAGAACCATTGATCATTTCTGGTTCGTTGGAAGTCAAAGAAGAAAACACAGGTGACTAAAGCCATTTTTGAAGACTGGTTTTTCAAGGTGAATATTAAAAAATATTGCCAAGGACAACTATCATTTTTAAAGAATATCTGAGTTTAGATAATACCCCAGGTCATTCGATTACACTTGGTTCATTGTGGGAGAATGTGAGTTTTTAAATTTGCCAAAATAGAGATAAAACTGTCTGTACCTACACCAGTGTATGTTTGAAGATTTAAAGAAAGAGAAGACAGTTTGGTCTATGCTGCTAAAATATTTTAAATAAGGAGAATAATATTTTCATCATATAATCAGTATAGACTTAATTTTAGTATGAGATTCAGTAATATTTTATTTTTAAATTTTAAAAATTACTTTTTATAACTATTATTTTTAATAAGCTTGAATTAGAAATACATTTTTTCTTATCCTTAGTTATTATATTATTAAACAAAATGCTTATTTTAAATTTTTTCATTGCATATTTCCATTGGACTGAAACCAATGGCCATAATTTACATTTAATTATAACTTAGATTAGTGTAAATTTGAATGTGATCACTTCACAGGATTTATAATTCAAACTAATAGGAACCTAGCTATATACATTGACCATATAAAAATATACAGGGGAATGATTCTTGTTTTATATATTTTGAATAAATTATATATCATAAATTTATATATAATGTTATATCTAAATTTATAATTATAAATTGTATATTTTTAATAAATATATATTATATTTATTTATATTTTATATTGTCATGTTAGTTTTCCATATGCCTTGGGCATTAAACCATTATCAGAGATGTTTGAGACAAAGATTTCTTCCCCCCACCACCATTTACAGTTTTCTCTTTTATTTTAATATTGGCTTTATTGAGGCAAGAGCTTTTCAAATTTATGTATTAAAATTATCTATTTTATATTTTGTGATTGCATATTTTTCCTGCTTTGTTATGACCTCTCTCACTAGCTGTAGAAATGTTTTTATAGTTTGACTTTAAATATTTAGGTCAGATTACCACTTTGAGACTGTTGTGGTATATTATGTTACCTGTTGGTCTATAATTAATTTTTGCCAAATCACTCTCCAGTTTTCCTAGCAGTTATTGTGAAACAGGGAGAGCTCTTCCACCAGTAATCTGTGTTCTTGGGTTTATTGAGTTCAATTTCTTCTTGATTCTTCCTTATCTAGTCTATTCAAATGACTGGCTTTTTTCTATTTTTTAACTAGAGTTTTGATGACTACTGCTTTATAATGTAATTTCAAGTCTGATATTGCTATTCTGCCTTCATTTCTACTTTTTTCCCTATTATTTTCCTTAAGATTCTAGATCTTTCATTCTCTAAATGAACTGAGTGATACTTTATCCAGATTCATACAATAATCCCTTAATATGTTGACTCACAGGGCACTAAATCCATAAATTAATTTTGGAATTATTATCATTTGTATTATACTGGCATGGCTCGACCATGAACAATAAATAGTCCTTCAATCTTTATGCACATATTCTTTAGCTCTTAAAGAGTGGTTTGTAATTTTGTTTTTATGTACAATCTACTTGAAATGATTGCACATCAAAAGTGACCAAAAATCCTCATCAAACTCTATTCTTTCTGATCATGGGTTATATACAACCAATGGAAAACTTACCGGTTAGGGTAGGCATCAATAAAAATTTCTAGAGCTCTGATTTATAACCTTCAAATAGGAAACCTGTGCCAGAAGCAACCACTCAATGGATATCTACAGGAGGAATTTTCTTAAATTTAGTAGCAGCAACAACAACAGCTAGCATTTATACATCACATTTAAGTTTTACAAAGTGCTTCACAAATACTCTCTCATTTTGTCCTCACAAGAACCCTGTGAAGTATATGTATATGATATTATGATATACCCATTTGACAGCTGATGACACTGGGGTTTAGATATGTTTAGTGGCTTACTCATGGTCATATAGTTAATAAATGTCTGAGGCTGAATTTGAACTCAGGGCTTCTTGGTTCCAGGTCTACTATACCACCAAGCTGTCTCTAAATGGTGTAATCCTTGAGTTACCTTATATTCAGAATGTTAGATCTCAAAAGGCCCTAAAAGATGATTTAGTCCAGAAACAATGTGGCATAGAGGAAAGAGTGCTGGACTTGTAGTCAGATAAAACCAGGGTTCATACACCACCTCTTGCACTTACTAGAGGTACGACTATGGGTAAGTCATTTAAATTCATATGCTTCAGTTTCCTCATCTTTAAGAGGTGGATAATAATACTAATTTCTTTCCTCATAGAGTTTTCAGGATCAAATAAGGTAATACAATGAAAGACTTTATAAACCTCAAACACTATATAAATTTCAGCAATTATTATTATCTGTAAATGACTCATTTTATGAGATTAAAAATGGAACCACTGAATCATTTGGAATAGAAATTCATTAAAGACTGAGTCTTGGGAAGATGTTACCATTTTATGCACACATTTTAAAAATGTGTGTATAAACACTTTTTTGCCAATTCATTTAACTGATTTTTTTACAGGTAAGTTAAAACCTTACAGTTGCTTTTTTGAGAAGGTTTGGTGAAACTTTCTAAGATAAATTTTCCTGCTAACAATCATTGATATTTATTTAGTACTTTATATCAATAATCCTAGTGTTAGGGGCTTCCTTCTGACATAAAACCTTCTTTCTGATCATTTCATATACCACTTTTTTGAATCATTTTCCCTTACCCAAGAGGACCCAGGGAATTTTAGTATGTATCTCATTTGTGACCATCCAGGTGATTCTTGGAAGCATCAGTATATTGCAGTCTCTTATTATTAAGAGTGGCCATCAGTTCCCCTTACAAATCCTTAAGCTCACAATCCATCAAACATAGAATAGATTTTATTTACATGGTGAAGAAAATAGAAAGAATGTATTTGTACCTAAGCACACAGAGTCATAAGAGGCTCTTTTCCTCGCAGAGGAATCTCTTCCTTCCTCCTACCCAATAGACACCTGTCTTCATTTATCATCGTAGGGCTCTGGCAAGGGTGAGGGGTAAGATCAAGGACTTTCCACAATAATTCAATTTCTCATTTATTTGTTGTGAGTGAGGTTCCATCTCCCACCAGGTACTGTGGCCTCTTTTCCTTCCAAAGATGCAGTTGCTTCTTCTTCCAGGAAATAGTGTCAGGTCTTTTATAGTTGGACCAGGAGAATGAAAGTGTTATAAATTTTTTATGCCAAGGTTTGAATGGATCCAGCCTGTTTATTATTTCTGTTCTTTAATACTGGGTCCTACTTCCATACCCTAGAAAGGGCCTATTTAGATACTTTAGAAATTGTTTACTCACCTTTATGACTGAGGTTCTATTTTCTATTGTTGGTCAAGGTAGAGTAAGTATGTATGATTCTCAGGTGGGGTGGTCTTTGCTTACTCAGCATATGCCACTGGATTTTGGAGTTCAGGAGATCTGCTCCGGTCTCTCCAATTGTCTTTCAATTTGTCATCTTCCTCTGAGAGTAAAAGGGAAAGTCAAATAGCACTGGAACTACATTGAAGAAAAAACTGGGAAAGAAGCAGAACCAGGAATGTTTCCCATTTCAGGGACCTGTGACTCGTAAGGGAGGAGAAGCAACCTCATACTACCCAATTATCTCATTTGAACTTAACCACAGTCCAGGAAAGAAATTACTCACATTTTACACACGAGAAAATTGGCTGAGAAGGGTCAGACGGCTTGTCTTAGAGTTATCTAGTCAGAGCCTAGACTATGAACCTAGGAATTTTCCTACTCAAAGTTCACTTTTCTTCCTAATATATCACAGTACCTCTCTAGATGAAAGTGAAGCCTAGTGAAAATAATAGTAAGTCACATACGTATAGTACTTTATTGTTTACATACTGTGGTTTACCATAGTGCTTTAAAGTTTAGAGTTTATAGAGGAAGAGTCTTTCTCACTATAACCCAGAGAAGCAATAGTCCAAGTATTATTTCCCCCATTATGCAGCTTAAGAAACAGAGGCTTATTGCTAATCCACCTGCCTAACATTACACAGCTAACAGGAGTAAAAACCTAGACTCACAGAGCCTTTGGGCATTTCTGGTTTAGTTCACACTTGAATAAGAATTCTCTTTGTATTATACCAGACAAGTGGCTAATCTACCCTTACTTGAAACCATCTAGAAGAAGGAAGCATTCATTTTGATCATATTTAGAACTAGAAGGGGCATTAGAGGTCACTTAGTCCAACCCACTCCTTTTATTGATGAAGAAATTTTATTTCAATGAAGATAAGTGATTTGACCAAAGTCACACAAATAGTTGAAGAGCTAAGATTTGGACCCAGGTCCTTTGACTCTAAATACAACCCTCTTTTTACTGTATCACTTAGATTTGATGACGTTCTAGGGTGTTTGTATCTTTTTGTATACTTACTCCTTCATGTTACGTGTTAGCTATTCCTCCTGACTTTGTTTCATCTGCAAATTTATAGCCTTTATCCAACTCACTGATTTAATGCTAAGCATAGATCTCTGGATTACTGTACTAGAGACTTCATGAGTTGATGTATCATTAATGACTATTGTTTGAGTCTGGCCATTTAACCAGCTCTAAATAACAAAACAATAGTGATAACAACAATAATAGCATTTATAAAGCACTGATCGTCACAACCCTGTTCAGTAGGTGCTATTATTGCACCCATTTTACAGATGAAAAAACAGATGAGGAAGTTTCATACAACTAATTAGAGTCTGAGGCAGGATTTGAAGTCATCTTCCTGATTCCAAGTCTAGTCCTTTTGCCCACTGTACCACCTCACTCCCACTGGGTACCCTACACATTTCTTTTT
Source organism: Bettongia penicillata ogilbyi (assembly GCA_023548195.1). Classification (NCBI taxonomy): domain Eukaryota; kingdom Metazoa; phylum Chordata; class Mammalia; order Diprotodontia; family Potoroidae; genus Bettongia; species Bettongia penicillata. The sequence continues at coordinate 1,436,614 of JAJHZJ010000382.1, read as the reverse complement.
CACAAGAAGAGAATGAAAGGTTCATCAAATACTTTGCTTAAATTTAGGTAAACTCTCAACATTCCTCTATTCTACCAATTTAGTAACTCTGTCAAAAAAAGTAAATCAAGGTATACAGTTGTGACTATTTATTGATAAAACCATTCTGGCTCTTTGTGATCAGTGATTCTTCTTCTTGATAATTACAAGCAAAACAAAAGCATATTCCAGAATTTCACCAAGAGTCAAAGTCAAGTTCACTGGCCCATACCTTGTAGATGACATTCTCTTCTCTATTTTGAAAATTAGGACTCAAGTCCAGTCTCAGGTGCTATAGTAGCTCTCTTAGTCACCACTATCTTTCAAAGATCACTTTTGGCAATCACATAAGAAAGTTCTTTCAGTACTATGGTATATATGTCATTTTTGGCCTGGTGACAAACTCAGTGAAGCAACAGATGTTCTATCTTACTATGTCTCTGCCTGATCTTAGGTTTCTTTCAATTCCTTCTTAACCATTTTATCTCTCCTTTCTAGGTCAAAATTTTTTTTCCTTGCTAGAGAAATTTAACGTTAAGTAGATGTTGAGTTGTTCTGCTCTCTCCTTCTTCTATTGCCTCCCTACCTACCCCTAGAATTCGTCTTATCTTTTCTTTGTTCATCTGGTATTGTCTTATACTATCAAATCAGGCTGACGTCAGCGACTTTTTTTTTCTTCCCCACGAAAACTCTTTTGAAAGATAGCATGATAAAGAACTAAAATAATAATTCTTAATAATTCAAGGGTTGGAGAGAAAGTTGTACAACTCACAATAAGGTACAATAAAGACTTCTTTGGAATTCTCCATCATTCCTTCCTTTCCCAGGAAATTCATCATTGGTTAATCTCATTATGCTGCAAGATTAAATCTGATTGGTGCTCACATCTCATCGGTACCTCTGCCCCTCTGATAGGACCCTTAGTCTATAGAGAAGGGCCATGGGCTCCAGGGCCTCTATTTAAAGAGGTGGCTCAGTAATTTTTTCTGCCTTTCCCCTACACAGTTTTTTGGAACTATGCATCATGGGAGGAGTACCCTTCCCCCTCCTTTTCCAGTTTCCTTTTGTGTGTCATCTCCCCCGTTAGACTGCAAATTCCTTGAAGACTGGCACATAGTAGGCACTTAATAAATGCTTATTAAACAACTGACTTGTATACAATAGGAACGGAATAAGTATTTGCTGAATTGACTCGGATTTTGTTGAGTTTCTGTCATATGTATGAAGTCAGTCACATTGACCAGTCGCTCAAAGCGTTTCTTAAAAGATTCTTAAGTACTTGGTACTGGTAAGCATTAGTGATACAAAGAAAGGGAAAATGACACGGTCTTTGACCTCGAGGAGCTGAGAGGTGCCTTATTCTATCAAACAGGCACAACAGGAAGAGAAAAAGGGTGTGATAATCATTTCTCTAAGCACCATGGCTTAGCTAATGGTTAAAACCTCACCTCTTTACAAATTGAGACAGGGAGTGGCATCATAGACACTCTCTTAGAGCACTGACGCTCGAGTTTGACTGATAGGGTTTGGCTGAGAGAGGGGGAGTGGGATGGACGCCATCTAAAACAATTTGGGAATCATCTGGGTAGGCGAACCTCAAACCAGAAACCTCGGGGCAGTCCTTTACCATTTACACATCCTGGTCAGCACCGTCCCCTTTGCAGGACGAAGCAGCTGAGACAGAGGCTTCGAGCTAAAGGCATCAGCCGGCGCTCGCTCCCGGCCAGCACTCCCTCCAGAAACTGCTTGGGGAGGAGCTGGAGGGCGGGTGTGGGCAGCTTGTGGGACTGTAGCCGGAGAAATTGAGTTTGTTTCTTTGTAGGGCGAGGGAATAGCAAGTGAGGCTCTGCAGGGCGCCTTGGAGCAAATCAGTCACATCCATTCACCTTACCAGGGATGAGCCCCATTGCATCCACCTCTAGCAGGCACACACGTGAGCCTGGCACTGGCACTGGCAGTCACACACACACTCACACACACACACTCACACACACACACACACACACACACACACACACACACACACACGCGAGCCCCGCACTTACGCACGCGCGTCCTCCCTCCACACTCCCCAACCTTCACCCGCGCATCCCCAGGCCCCTGGCCTTCCTCCCCAGCTCTGGCCTCTGGAGCGCGCTGCCTCCACATCGCGGGGCCAGGGCTCAGGGCCGCTGGGTGGAGAGAGGGTCCTGGGCTGCTTCTTTAAGGCCCTGGTCCCCGCCTCCTCTTCCCTCCCTCCCTCTTTCCCTTCTCCTCCTCCTCCTCCTCCTCTCCCCTAACTTCCCAGACGAGCCGGTAGGGTGTGCGCAGACGGAGCAGGTGCCGGAGGCGAGCCCTTCACTTGCCGCGGCTCCGCCTGGGGTGGCTGCCTCGACGCCGGCTCAGTGGCTAGCCCTGCCGGGAGGAGGACTGGAGCGGCTGCTTACCTCTCCTGGTTGCGCCACCTCCTGCTCTCCCCAGCGTCGGAGCCAAACAAGAGCCGCTCCCCATCTTCCCGGGATCAAAGCCCGAGCTCGCTAGCCCGCCTGCCCGCTCGCTTTCGGCAGCCCGGGAGCTGCAGGCTGGGACCATGTCGGTGGCTACCGGCAGCAGCGAGCCGGCCAGCGGCGCAGGGGGCGGGGGCGGTCGGGTTTTCTTCCAGAGTCCGCGGGCTGGTACAGGCGGCGGCTCGGGCTCCAGCTCCGGCTCCAGCGGCGGCTCGGGCTCCAGCGCAGGGTCCGGGTCCTCCCGGGATGACTCTGCTTCGACAGTTGTGCCTGCTGTGGCCGGGCAGGTTCAGCAGCAGCAGCGGCGCCATCAGCAGGGGAAAGTGACCGTGAAATACGATCGCAAGGAGCTGCGGAAAAGACTAGTGCTGGAAGAGTGGATCGTGGAACAGCTGGGGCAGCTGTACGGCTGCGAGGTACCCCATCTGCCCCGGAGGGGTGGGGGGGAGGGGGAGCGCTAGGCAAGGAAGGCGAACGGAGACTCTGCCCTTCCTCCCGTCCATTCCTTTTCTATAGCTTCCCAAGCAATAGAAAGGCTTTTCAGGGGGCAAACCGTATAGCCAACTCTGCTCTGCCCTTCCCCCGCCGCAGCGCGCTGTGGAAGTCAGAGGACCGGGGTTCGTTCACATCTTGTCTCTGCCACTACTACCTGTGGGACCTTCCGGCGAGTCTCACAGCCTCCTTCAGCCTCAGTTTCCTGGTCTGTAGAAGGAGGGAGTTGGGTTAGCTCTACATCCGTGATCCATTGGTGGTGACCATAAAGAATGGGCGCTGTGAGGCGCGTTTCTTTTCCCTTGCAACAGCTTTAATCTGGGGCCAGAACTGTAGGGAGGGATGCCCCTCTCTCTCAGTTCGTCTGTGGAATCAGAGCTAGCTGTAGGACCGTTTAAATCTGCCGTGCTGAATGAGTACACGAAAGGGCACGGTCTCAGTCCGGCTGGTACATGAGCGGGCACCTCCCTCGATCTCCTCTGTAGCTGCAGTATGGAATCCAGAAGCTATAAGGAGCCTATGCCTTAGGAATTAGTAATTAGGGAAATGATAGTTAATGGAGCAGTTAGATCACAGACATGCCCTTTATTGGGAAGAGAGAGAGAGAGAGAGAGAGAGAGAGAGAGAGAGAGAGAGAGAGAGAGAGAGAGAGAGAATGAGAATGAGTGAGTGAGTGTTTAGGAAGCACTTATATGCACAGACATTTTTCAAAAATATCACCAGCCTAAAAATTCTCCGGAATTCGGAGACCAATAACCTCCCATTTCCAGTCAGTCTTCTTGCCTGCTCCTATTCACCCTCCAACAGTGCAATATTGAAATAGCACACAGTCAGTGTCTTTGTTGGGAGGAAAAAGCCCTATTTTCCCCTTTGAAAAGGAAGGAAGATTTTGAACTATGGGAAACCTCTGAAGAGTCTCAGGTAGAAGGATCACACTTGTGCCCAAGACTGGGATCTTAGTCTCTGCCTCTCCTCCCCCTCCCCCTTTCTCATTTTGCCTTTTAACAGATAAAGAACTGATTTTTTGGGTGAAAGAGAGAAAGCAAAAACAAGACTATACCAGGTTGGCTTGTATAGGAAGGGAAATTTGAAGAGATAAAAACATTTAGCAAGAGGCTGAAATATGTCAGAAATATGACCTTTCTAAAATAATCTCTCACAGGGGCCATTCTTTTAAAGAGATTCTTTAATAATATTTTTAAATGGAAAGATCTACTTCTCTAAAGTGATTGAGATTTGGAAGGTGTGGTAGTAGAAGGAGATTAATAATTGAGAACATATCCTTTAAACTGGAACTAGGTTTCTGTCTATAAACCTTTCATTTGTCTTGTGCAGAGGTTATAAGTGTGAGCAACCTATAATGAATTCACCTTAAAAACCCCACTTAAAAGAGATTATCCCTATATTTTAACATGTTTTGGACTTTTATAAGTGTCTGTCTTCCTATTTCTTTAATGTTCTCATTGTACACAGAGACAAGTCTCCTTATGGACTAATGATGAGTGATTATGATGTAATAACTCTAACTTGTGACTAAATGTGCTTGTTAATTTTCATTTATGCAATCACTTGGAGAAGGAAAACTGGCAAAAAGAGGAAATGCTGGTGGTATTTCATTCACAATTGTCAACACTCTTTAAAGGACAAAAGTATGCAACTGAGATTGCATTGTTTATATTGTCAGGTGCTTATGCTCAGTCTTGCCTCCACAGAATCCAATTCAATTAGATATTGGCCTTTATGTCATATTTTGGTTTTGGGGATTAGTTGAGGTAATAGTTGGAACTAACAAAAGCTTTTAGTATTTCTCATTTTGCTGAAGTCTAATTAGATGTAGCTTAGAAAAACAGGAGTTGCTCCAACTCCTCATTAGGTTGGCAGATAATGTATCACAAAATTTCTCAAAATAATTGGGGAAACGAGCTTGATTTTCACTACATTGAACATGAAGCACACACAACTATTTTAAGGGTAAAAATGACCTTGAGTATTTTCATCGATATTTCCCTTTTATGGTTGTGGACCATTAATCTGTGTAACAAGCAAGGGAGGCTGAAAGAAGTAACATTAAAATGATAACTGTTCCAGCAAAAACAACCAAATCCACTAGTCTTTCAGAGTTCTGCATACAGATTCCTCTGTGTGGCAGTGAAACACACCAAGTATCTCTCTCAAGGATGTTTGTTCTATCATTTTAGCCTGAAAGAACATAGACATTGGAGAAGATTGTTAGAAATTTTCAAGCAGTTAATTAACACATGTAACACTATAAATTTGTTAGAAAGAAACTAAAATGTTACCTCTGACAAGGTAGCAGAGTAAATGGGAAAAGTGTTGATTTCTTTAATGGATTTCTCAGACTGTTTTTAGTTCTGACTGAGCTTTAACTTTGGATACTCCCCTGTGGGAGGCAACCTTTCTTACACAGCTACAGTCTATCAGTTCTTGTATGTGAGAAACCAAGAAGTGATACACTGGTATCTGTTTCTGATGATCAGAATATGAAAATTTTAAATACAGAAAGAATGGATTTTCATCCTTTTAAGAAGCAATATGGTAGAACAGGACATCTGACTTCTGATCCTAGCCCTTCCACTACATAGCTGTGTTGTGGTTGGCAAGAAACTGAACCTAGTGCTGGAGTGGAATTCAAAGGCTGTGTAGGAGTTGTTCAACTGTTTACAGTTGTGTTTGACTGTGACCCCATTTGGGGTTTTCTTGGCAGAGATACTGGAGTGATTTGCCATTTCCTTCTTCAGCTCATTTTTGCAGATGAGGACACTGAGGCAAACAGGGTGAAGTGATTGGCCTAGAGTCACACAGCTAGTAAGTGTCTGTGGTTGAATTTAAACTCAAGAAGATGAGTCTTCCTGACTCCAGGGCCAGCACTCTATCAACTGTTCCACTTAGCTGGCCTGATTTAGTAGAACCTTGTCATTTTATAGATGAGAAACTGAGGCCTACAGAAGATAAGCAACTTGTCAATGGTCACACAGACCTTGTGGAGGTGGGATTTGAATTTAGGGTATCTGACTCCAGTCAGTATTTTTTCGATGTACCACACTACTTCACTCAGTTTCCTCATCTGTAAAACAAGGGGATTGGACTAGATCTTTGTGGACTTCTTTAACTCTAGCATTACTTGATACATTTAAAACTGAAGATGATTATGGATATTTAGGGCAGTTAAGAGGCACCATAGTGTGCAGAGTGCTGGGCCTGAAGTCAGGAAGCCCTGAGTTCAACTTTGACTTCAGACCCTTAGTAGCTGTATGAGCCTGAGCAAGTCATTTCACCTTGTTTGCCTCAGTGTCTTCATCTGTAAAATGACCTGGAGAAGGAAAATGGCAAACCACTCCAGTGTCTTTGCCAAGAAAACCCTAAATCGGGTCACAAAGAGTCTGACTACTGAAAATAACTCAAGAACAACAAAGCAGGTATTTACAAGTAATATAATAATTTAGATAAAAAGCTAGTTTGCAAAAAGTAAACAGCCAAGTTTAGAATCCCTAGGGTAGCCAGCCAAAAGGTCTAGATTATCTAGTGAACTGGGGGTAACTTGTGGTCAATCCACACTAATTCTATGAGAACTCATAGTGAACATGGACTTATCATGTCTTGTTTATACTTTTCAAAAAGGAAAAAACAATTACCCTTAAAAAAAGGAAGACAAAGAATAGGAGATTTCATCCCTTTTTTTAATCCATTTCCCTTCCTAAGTTAGAAGAGGGACTGTCCTAGAATATCACTTCAGCTGCAGTCTTAGCTGTAGAAGTCTAGAAATGTTTTTCTGGTTATCTAGTTGATCACATGGTAAGCTTAGTTTAAGGTTTACGTTGAAAAGATGTGTGTGTGTGTGTGTGTGTGTGTGTGTGTGTGTGTGTGCCCGTGTGCGCATGCATGTGTGTAGGTGTTGGGGGGGTAGTTAACTATCTCCCCATTAGTATATAAGCTTCTTGAGCGTAGAGATAGCTTCTTTGCACTTCTATTTCTAGCTCCCAGCAAAGTACCTGGCCCATAAAATAAGTGCTTAATAAATATTTTTTATTGATTTGATTTATGCCACTTATGTTTCATCAGGGGAAAACTTCTGTTAATTTCCTTTGTGAATTTGCACAAGTTTTAATAATATACTTTGGGTTAAAACACTATATTTGAAGATGTCTATTTTGAGTATATTTTTATATGTCTTTCTAACCTTAGTTTTAAGAGCACTTAGGATTTTACTTTATATCCTGTTTTACAAGGGTTACATAATGGTACCAGGGACTTCTGGGTGAGGTCACATGCATTTGCCAATTTCATGTAGTATCAAGGTAGCATCTATCTTTGCTACCACAGTGCAGGTTTTCATAATCTTTTCAGTGGATATAATTTTGAATTTAAAACAGTTTTTAATAACTTGGAAATATTATCAAGATGCCAATAAAGAGCTATCCATAGGTAGACTTTTGTGAATTGTATAAAACAAAGTCTAACTCTGTTTGGCTTTGGATTGCCAAGATCCCTTGGTTTTTTTCCTTTTTGCCATCTTCCTATCTTTTGGCCATTTTCTTACATATCAGCATTGTCTCCACAAGAGGAAAAGGTTATCTGTCTTCCAGCATTTCCAACCTAGTCATCTCAACATGCTGAATATTTTTAAAAATAATTTTTATTGACATCATTTTTTTATATTGCCTACATTTCCCCTTTTATTTCTCATAACAAAAGGATCCATCAAAGATCTAGGCCATATAACAAAGAATTTTTCATTATACTGATTTGATAGAAATTTGAAGACAGATTTGATCACCAAGAATGGCTGCTGACATAAATATAAGCATACCTTAGAGATATTGCAGGTTTGGCTTCAGACCACTGCAATAAAGTGATTATTGCAATAAAGTGAGTCACAAGAATTTTTTGGTTCACTAGTGCATGTAAAAGTCATATTTATGCTGTATTGTCATCTATTAAGTATGCAATAGTATTATGTCTAAAAAAGCACATAAATTAATTAAAAATACTTCATTTCTAAAAATGCTAACCATTATCTGAATCATCAGTGAGTCCAGTGAAGGGTCTTGTTGGTGGAGGGTCTTGCCTTGATGTTGATGGTTGCCAACTGATCAGGGTGGTGGTTGGCAAAGTTTGGGATGACTTTGCAATTCTTAAATAAGACAATAATGAAGCTTGCTTCATTGATGGACTCTTCCTTTTGTTTGAACATTTAGAGGTGATTGACAGACTATTAGTTGATTGAATTTCAGTATCGTGTCTCAAAAGGGAGAGAGTTAGGGAATGGCAACCAATAGGACAGTCAGAACACATACAACATTTATTTGCCATCTTATAGAGGTACAGTTTGTCATGCCCCAAAACAATTGCACTGGTAACATCAAAGATCCCTGATTACTGTTCACCATAACAAATGTAAAATAATGAAAAAAGTTTGAAATATTGTGCGAATTACCAGAATGTGACACAGAGATATTAAATGAACACATGCTGTTGGAAAAATGGGGCTAATAGACTTGCTTGATGCAGAATTGCCACAAATCTTCAATTTGTGAAAAAACACAGTGTCCGCAGAGTGCAGTAAAATGAGGTATGCATACAGTTGCAGCAGCCATTTTTGCTACATGCTACAGTCCAGGATTGGTGTTTCTGATGAATGTTGACATTGTTGCATCCTTATGCTTGGATGGGGACCTCCTTCTTTAGTTACTAAATCCAAATCAAATTTCAATCAGATTCAATCAAATCAGATTTCAAAATTGGTTCCCATCCCAAAAATACTTGCACAAGTGGAAATCTTATTTAAATGAGTGACTTGCTACTTATTAGTCTGTTTAGAATGAAGCTCTTGGATTATCTATGCATTTAATTCATACTTGTTTATTGTTAGCATAGGGAATAGAGAGCTGATTACTAAAAACTCATAATTTGTCCTCTTATAAATGCAATCTGTGCAGTTTTAAGGATTATAATAAAGTACTTTAAAAGTCATCTAGATATTGACCCTATACCCATATATGAGAATTAAAAGAGCAAAAGTACTTTTCCTTTTGGAGTCTTCTCTAGTACAATTGCTTATGTTTAATCAAAGTTTTACATTGATTACATTTCAGACTTTTTTTTAAAGCTCAGACAGTGGTCTCCTCTATAGTTTTGAAACGAGTATGTGTTCTAGTACCTTGTTTTCTTATGATCTCTTCGCATTTTAGCTCCTTGGCAATTAAGCTGAGTTGGGAAAAAGAAATGAATTGGTGACTATTGTTAAATTGGGGAGACTTTGTTTATCTGCATCTTCAGGACTTTCTAGCCATTTCCATGATCTTTATTCCTATGGAAACAACTAAATCCATTGAGCTTCTTGCCCTTATCAGTAACCTGCAATCTAGTCACAGCAGTAGATCTGAATACTGTCTGAGTAGTTAAGCCTGGGATGAGCAAGATACAGATAAATATGAGCCATTGCTTAATTTCATCTCTTCTGTGGATAAACATTTCTAAAAATGTAGCCTAATAATATTAGGACTTTTTAACTTTCTAAAACAGAATTTTTAATATACATATTCTCATTTATATTGTCAATTATTGAAATGTATTGTTGGTAAAATAATTGGTAATGTGTATTAGTGTTGCAGACTTTGGTGAATTTTTATGTCTTATAGCTCTCAATTGGTTTTTCTATAGCTACTGTATGATCAATTCCTTGAGGGAAGGAACTGGGTTAATAATGATTGTTTTATCCCTTAGTACCTACCTCTGAATATAGGAGCCATTTAGTAAATATTCAATGAATTGAATTCAGTTGAAGGGAGAAAATGCATGATTACCTTTCCCCCTTTACTACAGTCAAACTGTAGTCAATGAATAGGTTAGAAGTGTTCTTTGCAAGGCATATACATACATACATACATACACATATATATCTATATATGTATACACACATACACACACACATACACATATATATGTAAGTCTTCATTATAACAGAATTTGGGTTGAAAGATTGCTTGGACATTTGGATGAAGTTTAGCATGTGGTATGATATTTGATTCTCATCTGACTAGTGGCTTGCTTCAATGATTTTTTCCCCTCCTGCACTCAGAATGCTCAGAATGAATCTGAATAGCAATAGATGTGAACCAAAATGACCAATGTTCAGAAAGTTTAAAAGAAGATATGAACATTTTGGTTTGGGTGCATCTGTCTCTTTTTTACCACCACTCTAAGAATGGATCCATATATCAATATCAACAGCAATAGATAGTCTGGACCTATCCTTTTATAGAGGCAGTAGTAACATGGTTGGTAGAGAAGTGGCCATAAAGTCAAAAAACCTGAGTTCATAAGACAGATCCTGGCTTTGTTACTGTGAACAAGAAGTTTAACCTCTTGGTGCCCAAGGCAGTACCCTAAGACTATATATTGCAACATTTTTCCATTTACATTGGTAGAATTGTCTTTCCTCACTGAGAATTCACTAATTAATGAAATCACTAGTTGTAGCACCAATACGATATTCACAGAGCCTATAGCAGCTATGAATGTGCCAGTGTAATTCTGAATCATGAAATACTAGATTCTCCACATGGAAGGCAGAACCAAAATATTTATTCAGACACCAGAAAACCAAACCCATCATAGTAACAAAAGTCTATACACAAAAACAATGCAGAGGACAACACCATCACCAATCATACACAATCTCTCTCACTCACACTAGCCAGCTGCCTGCTTTTCTGTCTCTCCCTCAGTTCTGGCTGCTCTGACCATATTTTCTCTCAGCTCTACTCTAGCTCTGCCTCTTCCTGTACCACCCTTCCTGCTCTACCCCTTTCTGTTCCATGTGACTTAGACTCATGTGACTTAGGCTTCTATGTGATAAGCATGAATGGGAAAGATCTTCCCATTTCAATTACCATTACACTGGTCTGGACCAAAAAGTACCTGAACACCTCACTAATAGTAGTGTTAGTATACTTAGTATGTATAGACATACTGAGAAAAGATTGAGATTGAATAAATCAGGTTTTTTTTTGGAGGTTATCTTAACAGAAGTCAAGGATAGGTGAAACCTGTTTGTTCCTCTCAAATAAAGGATCATTTCACAGAACTGGCTACTCATGACATCTTATTATAATTTAGAGAACATACACACACACACACACACATACACACATATGCATATCTGTTCTTCCCTTACATGAAATTACCATTTCACATAGTAATAGTCACACCTAAGATGAGTGTAGTGGTTCTTAACCTGGGGGCTGTGAACCTTTAAAAAATATTTTGATAATTTGTATTTCATTATAATTTGTTTCCATTGTAATCTGTTATTCTGAGAAGGGGTCCATAGGTTTCACCAGATTGCTAAAGGGGTCCATAATATGAAAAACTTAAGAACTTGTAGATTGCAATGAAATTCTGTGACCTCGAGTAAAAATGAGGTGGTAGCTAAATGCTGGCCACTGGTTGTATGATATTCAGTATGGACGCCCAATTTTGTGTTCCCTCTTTTTCTCAATCTTCTCTATCCCTTCTTCTAGTGTCATTATTTTCTACTCTTGCATCTGCTACTACTCTACTTTACATCTGCTTCCCTGCCTTGTTTCAGCTCCATAGAATAAAATGCCTTCCCCACCACCATGTTGTTAACTCAAGCTTTGACTGATACCACCTCTCTTAGCCTCCTCTCCCCTTTTATTGGAGGATTAGACGTCAGAGTATCAAAATCCTCTCAGTGCTTTTCTTTCCAGAGGGCAAAAAATAGACTCTCAGGTTTGTATGTCTTCTTCTGCCTAGTATCAACTCCATAAAACAAGATGCCCTTTCACTGGGTATCTCCCCTGTTCTCCCCACCTATTCACTTTCTTATCTCTTAGATTTTAAGTTCCTTGAGGGCAGGGACTGTCTTTTTATTAATTATATCCCCAGTGCTTAGCACAGTGCCTAATATATAGTAGGCATTTAATACGTTTTTTGTTGGTTTCAATGAGATTGCTATTGTCTTATCAATTTACTCCATTCCAATCAGGTTATGGGCCTGTTAGCATCACTCTTCCTTTATACTAGCTGATAAACTAGATCCACTTCTCCTTCTGGCTAAGCTGGTTTTCATCTCTCTGTATAGTCACTCGGGCTTTTTTCTCCCTAGACAATAGCCACCTTCCTAGTAAATTTAAATGCCACTCTATATAAACAGTCCATTTGGTGGGGAGGCTCTGCACAAGAATTTGATTTGCATTTCATTGTCTTGGCAGAAGTAGATTTAAGTTCCTTGAGGGCAAAGACAATGCTTTTTCAGTTTAATGCCTGCTTCTTTAGACATAATTAATCAAATGGACAAATTATAGTTAAGCTTGATGAAATAGAATGTAGGATTTGTATTCAAGTTCTGGTAAAGTCAAAACTTGTCTTTTGAGGATATGAAGTGCTTTGGTGCTTCTCTAAGTTTGGGATTACACTTTGCTTATGATATTTTAGGATTAAGGTCTTTGGAATTCCTTAACCATAGAAGAATTATTTTTATATAGTTGGAGAAGTCCTAATACAAAGTAGAAGGCCATGGATGAAGACCATCATCTATGGAAATTTAAAAAAAAAGGTACTTGCCTCCATGTTAATAATTTAAAGGCTTCTACCTATATAAGTAAAATACTTTGATTTGTAGAAGAGTAGATTTTTTCCTTTCAGGAACTGAAGATCTGAGACTAGAATCCAAGATGCCCAGATCTAGGCAAGTGTTCTAAACAATGAACTATTCCTGGTTCTTTGTTGTTCTATTGTTTCAGTCACGTCCAACTCTTCATGACATCATTTAGGGTTTTCTTGGCAGATACTGGAATGGTTCGCCATTCTCTTCTCCAGTTTATTTTACAGATGAGGAAATTGAAGCAAGCAGTGATTTTCCTAGGGTAACACAGGTTAGTAAGTATCTGAGGTAGGATTAGAACTCAAGTCCTCCTGATTCGAGGGCTGGTGCTCTGTCCACTGTGCCACCTAGCTGCTAGCAAGTGTTCCAACCAATGAATTATTTCTGATTTTTGGCATTGGACATTTTGAAGGTTTTCTACAGCATAAAAACTGATGAAAATGACAATAGAATATAGAAGAAACTAAAGCATGATTTTAGCAGTTGGATGGTGAAATGGACTCTCTTGCCGACCAACAGTAAAAGCCTCCTGGATAGGCAATGTGAGGAAAGACCTCTGGTTTTAGAATCAGAAACTCAATGACCACTTTTTGACTTTCCCCAGGTTACGTTAGTAACCAGGAACCAGAGCTGGAACTTGAACCTATAAGCTCTGACTCCAAATCTTGGGCTCTTTTAATTAGCTAGGGGGTATTTAACCTTTTGATGTTTGTGTCCTGGACCCTTTTGATGGACTGAAGACATTGATATTTTTACACAAAATAAAATACATACAATTATAATCAAAACCAATCACATTGAAATATAAAATATTTTAAAAGCCCCAATACAGGGGCAGCTAGGGGGTACAGTGGATAGAGCATTGACCCTGGGGTCAGGAGGACCTGAATTCAAATGTGACCTTAGACATTTAATAGCTGTGTCACCCTGGGCAAGTCACTTAACTCGATTGCCTCCAAAAAAAGAAAAAAAGTTCACTATACAAAAGTATCCAGAGGAAGAGAGAAAGCATACTTAGGCTGAGGAGGTGTTTCAAAGGAGGTACAGCTATATGAAAAGGTTGAAAGGGAAGAACCAAATATTGGGATGTAGTAGAGCATCAGAAGTTTATTTTCTGCAACCAAACTTTTTTTTTTTGCTTTTGTCCTTCCTTCTCATTTCTGCTGCCTGAATCCTCATGTTTTTTTTTTATTCTTCCTTTCTTTGCCTTCCCATAAAAAAATTTCTTTTCCTCAGAAAAGTGGTTTGATTCATGAACTTCTTTCAGGCATATTAATATTTTAACAGAGTTCAAAGAAACGAACCTCTGATAGTACTACAAGTCAATGAAATAATTGTTTTTTGAGCAGAAAGTCATTCTTTGCACCTTTGAAATCTGTCTCTTTCTGTCTCTGTCTCTGTCTCTTTGTCTATGGCTGTCTGTTTCTGTCTCTCTGTATCTATCTCTTTGTCTCTGTGTCTGCTTCTCTTTTTTCTCTGTCTCTGGCTCTATCTCTCTCCCTCTCTGTTCCTCCCTCCCTCCCTTCCTTCCTCTCTCTACCTGCTTGCCTGCCTTGTCAGGAGGATTGGCCCTGTGTGGAAGAGAATAAATCAGCTTTATTGAAGAGAGAGTCTATTGAAAACAGAGAGAGAGAAGGAGTCAGTCTTGTTTCAGCTTGGGACTGGAATTAGGCTATTTCAAGAACATGTCATCTAATCTATATGGCAACCTTGCTTGTGCCTGTAGTAAAAGTATATCTGTCACTTGGGATGATTTGCATGGACAAGGCATCAGGAATAAGATTTGCCCTTCAGCTGTTAGCTTCCTAGTTAAATTTGAATTTCAATCACTCAGATATTCTTAGAACCCCCTCTTATTTTCTTGTATTTTTAATTGGGTTCAATTCTGCAAATATTTACCAAGGGCAAACTTTGAGCAGATATGTGCAATTGGAGGGAGATCTAGTATTTAAGGACCTGGTCTCTCTCCTTATGGAGCTTTCAGGTTAGTGTGTGTGTTGGGGGTGGAGAAAAGGATTAGACAGATATATATGTGTATACACACACACATATACGTAGATACGTGCATATATGTATGTATTACAGACTAATTATTTGTGTATGCCTGGTTCCAGCCAAGTACCCCGTGAGGTCTGAGAACGTACTGGTCGTGAGTGAGGGAGTAAGAGAGGCTTCCTGGAGGAAGTGATGTTTGACAACAGTAATACCAGTAGTTCACACTTACTTGGCATTTACAGAGTGCTTTATATTCATTGTACATTTAATCCTCACAACAACCCTCTAAAGTTTAAGTACTTTTATTCCCCCCCCCCCCCATTTTACAGATGAAGGAACAGTCTCAGCAGAGCTTATGATTTGCCCAAGGTCACATGATGTCAGAGGGAATATTTGTACCCAAGTTGCTCCTGACTGCAAGTCCAGTGCTCTTTGCAGAGTCACCTCTAGCTTTGTAACCATTGGCAAGTCTTTAAGCACTAAGAGCCTCAGGCACCTCTCGTAGACTTATAGGATCGAGGTTGTAATTACTACTAGTAGAAGGAATTCTCACAGTGATAAAATCAGAGGTCTTAAATTTATTTATTACTTAAAAATTTTAAACTTTGTCTTTTTGTTCTTCAAACCCTGGTCTTCTCATTAGTGAAGTTTATTATTTAAATGGTAGAAGCTGAACAAAAATTGACCATTCCTCCCCTGGGTCATCGCCAGTCATCTTGGCTTATGTCTTGCCACTGGTCTCTGGTGATTCTGAAGGAGAAAGTGAGGCAACACCCATTCAATGATTAAAGGCTAGGTAAGAAATGAGACAAAAATGTCCTCGTTTGCCTCCACAAAAGAATCAGTCTGGGAGAGGGAGACCCTCAGAGATTCTGACCGGAACAGAAAACAATTGCTGTTTACACTCATTCTGAACCCAAACAAACAAGAGAGGCTTGGGAGGGAGCTATCGAAGAGTTCTGGGCAGAGGAGTGTCATGATTAGTGTCCAGTTGTGTGAAGAGTGCATTAGAAGAAGAGTGGAGAGAAAGGTGAAGATCTTTTTTAGTAAGCCAGGAGAGTAGTAAAAATGACCTGTAGTCAGGTGGCCACAGTGATAATGGAAAGGAAAAGAGATTCTGGAGTTCTAATTAACAAGACTTGGTGATTGATTAGAGGTAAGAGAAAGGGAAGAATCAAAGATAACACCAAGGTTCAAACATGGGTGACTAGGTAAATAGTAGAACCAGTCATAAATATTGTGTTCGTCCTTTGTTGCCAAAGAAGACCATGCCATCAGAGAAATGACGATATGACTTGCACTTGACTTTGTTTTGAGCGAAGGAGGGTTGTGTCATAAATATAATGAAATGAAAGGAGGAAACTTTCAAAAAAATGCTTTAAATATATGTGTACATTTAAATAAGTATATGTATATATGTATAAACACACATATGTATATAGGTATGTGTATGTGTATACATACATACATATGTGTACATATATAGAGATAGATAGCCTGTGTATTTGTGTGCATACACACACACTCACACACACACATTGTCATTTGTCATAGCATTGAATGAGTTGTCTTCATTCTTCTTGACCTCTCTGTAGCATTTGACACTGTTGACCAAACATCCATTCCTTCTAGATACTCCCTTTGTGGGCTTTTATGATAGTGTGTTTTCCTATTTATCCAACTTCCCTTTGTTTCCTTTTTACAGTTTTGCAAAAATACTTGTCAGCCAAGGCTCTGTCCTGTGTCCTCTTCCCTGTTGAAACATTCTCTGTTGATGATCTCATCAGCTCTCATGGATCAATGATCATTTCTCTGTGGATAACTATCTGATCTTTAAATTCAGCCCTAGTCTCTTTCAACATGATAGAATCATAAATTTAAACCTAAAGGGCACCTGAGAGGCCGTCTATTCTAAACCTCTCATTTTACAGATGATGGAACTGCAATCTAGAGAAGGGAAGAGAATAAGCATTTATTAAGTGCCAGATACTGTACTAAGTGCTTTATAAAATGTTATCTCATTTGATCCTCATAACCATATAAGGTAGGTGCTATTATTATCCCCATTTTACAATTGAGGAAACTGATGTAAACAGAGATTAAATGACTTTCTTAAGGTCACACAAATAGCATGCAGAAGAGTTGGAAATTGAACTCAGTTCCTTTGCCTCTGAAATCAAATACTCTTAGCACTCTATCATATTGCTTCTTGAGTTCCAGTCCTGCATCACCAACAGTGTGTTAAAAATATCCATTTTAATGTCTATCAGGAATCTAAAGCTCAATACATCCAAGACACACAGAACTTATCTCTCTCCTCAAATCCACACTTCCTCAAAATTTTCCTATTTGTGTCGAGGTCACTACCAGCTTTTCTGTCAGGCAGGTTTTAATCCCCGGTGCCATCTTTAACTCTTCTCTTTCCTTTACTCATTCTAGATAATCATTTGTGAGCTTTATTGATTTTACCTGTTCAATTTCTCTCTTATCTTTCCTCTTTTTTCCACTAAAATTATCACAGGAGATCAGTATCCATCTTGAACTGTTCCAACAGTCTTCTAATTGGATTCTTGACTGTCAGTCTTTCTCCTCCCTAAAGCTATCCTTTATGCACATATCAAAATAATTTTCTTAAAGCATAAATTTGATCTTTTTCAAGTTCTCTGCTTTGTAAACTCCAGTGGCTCCCTATTTTCTGTGGGATAAAAGATAAACTCTTCAACTTGACAATTAAAACCCATTACGTCAGGCTGGTTAGTCAAGACCAGTGCTTCCCTTTACTCTCTCATCATCTTTTTAACTGCCATCTTGCCTCTGAGCACAATTTCTTTCCCTCCCTTCATCTTGGCTCTCTAATTCTGGAAAACACTGCCACTCTTCAATACTGCCACTGCTACTACAAAGGGTATGTTAGTTGAGCCCCCTATGATTCCACTCATGGTCTCTATAACTTTTCAAACCCAAATCCTCCCATCTCCAGTCACTAATACCCCATATATGATATTCCCCCTTGCCCCAGTTAGATTATAAGTTCCATGAGGTCAGGGATTGTCTTTGCTTTTGTTTTTCCATCTCCTGTGTTTAGGACAGTGTTTGACACTTAGTAAATAATTAATAAATACTCATTCTTTCCAGGCTCATTTCACACCCACATACTTTTCATTCTAGCCCAAATTGTCCACTTTCATTTCCCAAAGCACATTCATCTCCCACCTTCATGCCTTTGCACATACTGTTCCCCCTGCCTGTAACACACCTTTACCACTTTGAATCTCTAGCTTCCTTCAAGGCTCTGTTCTTGTGTCATCTTATGCCTTTCCTTATTCCCTTAATTATCACTCCATTCTTTTTTCTCTTCAAATTATCACATGTTTGTGTATACATACATGCACAAAACATACATACATACATACATACATATGCACACATTTATCTCTTTACATATTTTATTCCACTCTCCCCATTCCATAATAATGTAAATTCCTAAAAGGAAGGGGACTGGTTGTTTTTTTCCCCTGGAAGTCCTAGTATTCAGAAGAATGTCTTGCACATACTAGGCACTTGATAAATGTTTGTTGGGCTGGAACAGAGGGAAAAAGTGTATAGAAAAAAGAGAAAAGGAAGAAGATATTGGGGAGCACTTATTTTAGGGACCCCGAAAGAGAGCTTTGGAAATGGTTAAAGAGATGGGCCCAAAATCAGAATATAATATTTCTGAAGCCAAAGTATAAGAAAGTATTTAGAAGGAGATGGTCATCTGTATCAAATGCTACAGAAATCAAGGAGGATGAAAACTGACCAAAAACCACTGGATCTGATGATTAGGAAGTTTTTAAGGAGGAGGGCTTGAGGGAACTCACAGTCTATGGCCTCCTTTCAGTGAAGTGGGAAGGCTTGGCCATCTGCTCTAAAGAGCAAAAGAGGATGGGGTGTTTTGCATTTTAAGAGAAGAAAGATTTTGAGAGGAACTGTCGTAAGATAGGAGTCAATAAGCGTGTAGCAGGAGACTGGCCAATGAGGGCCAAGTTCTTGGAACACATCGATATTTGGCAAACCTGCTTCTGAAAGCTGGTGAAGACATAGAATGGAGGGGCTCTCTCTCTGCTGCAGAGTTTTATGTGTATTCCGGACTTCCTGTCCATTTACTGTATGGTAAAGCAAAGGTTCCAGTGGGCTAAATCAATCTCTCTTTTTCTTGGTGGCAATCAAGGCAATAACTGCTGTATGTCTCTGAGTGTAGAGAGTGCATCAGTCTGTTCTTCCCGTTTTGTGTCAATATAAAGACATAAATACATGATGTCTATTTTCTCTATTGTGTTTTGTTTTTTCCTGCTCTTGAGTGAATGAATGTTGGTGATGAAAGGGACTGGGCTATGACCTTGTGAGCTCTGGGAGGATGGCAGAACATCAGAGATCCAGGAGGTGAAATCGTTACTTCACCTTGTCCTAGGGGATGAATGTAGTCCAAGGATGGTCCTGAGGGATCCAGCCTAATAGTAGATTGACAAAATATCTTAGTAGCAAGAGAATGCCTGATCCAGTGACTATGTTGCTTTTGGAATTGAATTTGGTAGAGAATAATTTTAACAACCACTTTAAATTTGAGCCCATTGTTCAAAGTCCCAGAGACCAAAGTGATGGAGGGGAGTCTATGCCCCTGATTCAGAAGAATGTGTTTGTACTTCTGTTTTTCTTATATATTTTGTTATATTGTTATGTGTTCTCTAAATATCGCTTTGTAAAAGCTTATTGATATTAATTGCTTATTGATTATATCAAGGTGGTAAATGTTTAGATTGATAGTGGGATAATAATTGTTGGGTTAATCAATGGTATGAGGAGAGTTTAACTGTAACTAAGGTTTGCTCTTTGAGGCAAAACACTGGAATTGAATTTTTAGCTGATTAGAGAAGAATCATCCCACTGTCCATCAGGGGTCCCCCTCAATTCATTCAGGGACATGGAGCAGTAGCTTGGTGCTCTGGCAACTCAAATTGCAAGTGAAAATGGGCATTGTGAAAAACACCTCTAGAGCCTATATTGTTACAAAAGTAGAGTAAAAGGATTGTTCAGTAGCTTTAAAATCCAGCAGCGATTATACACCATAAATTCATAGTGGGTAAAATATTGGCATGTGTGCATGCGTGTGTGTGTCTTCTTAGGATTATCAGAAAGAATCAGGTAGCAATTATTGAGGGTTGAAGATTAGTACTTTAGGAACAGTAGAATATCTAGGGAATGAGAGTTAATATATTTAGAATGTAAGTTACTTGAGGAGAGGGAAATATTTTTTCATTTTGCACATATTCTCTTCAACCATATAATTTACCATTGGTTTTAGCATCAAGAGGACAGATCTTTAGCAAAGGAAGTTGCAGTATTTTAGCTTTGGGATGGGAAATAAATAGACATCTAGAGAAGACTCCCCCTGGAAATAAAAAATAAAAAACTGCCTTTTGATAGTTAGTACAAAAATAAGTAGAAGGATAAATTGATGTTCCAACAGATTTCTTTCCTTTGGGGTTAAGGTTCCAGGCTGAGATGATTGCAGTTGGTTTTTGAGCACATATAGCACAGGGAAAAGAAAATGAAGGCATTTTAGAGATGTTTCCAGTGAGTGACATAAATGAAGGATTTTTTTACTCTTGAAGATGTTGGGCAAGTAAACACAAGGCATGCCAGTTACTTATCTCCTCTCTTTCCTCCCAGGTGTATGCTATGGAATGACCAATATTATCCTAAGTCATAATTTGCTGCTTATTTTATCTGAAGTATTTTCAAACATGCTTCGTTTTAGTTGAATCATTACAGGAGTTCAGCTATTTCTTCTGAAAAACAGAAATCCATTAGGACAAGTGTAAATTGCAGGGAACATGTTATTTACTTTTTGATTACCAGGTATGTCCAAGAGGTTTATAATGGCATAGTAATGCTTGAAATCAATCTGTTTGATAGCATTGGTGCCACAGGCAGAATTCTCTTGAGGTTAAATGTTAGGAATATATTTTAAATGGGAATCACAATGCCTATTACCTCACATGTTTTGAAAGTATTCAGTAAGGTATGAGAAATGGCAGAAAGAGTACCATCCTAATTGGGGAAGGAGAATTAGTGTGCTAGGCGTGATGCTGAATGCTTTACAAATCTCATCTCATTTGATCCTTATAACCCTGGGCAATAGGTACTATTATTATGACCATTTTTATAGCTGAGGGAACTGAAGCCAACAGAGGTTAAGTGACTTGCCCAGGGTCACACAGTAAGTGTCTGAGGGAGCATTTGCATTCAGTCTTTCCTGGCTCCAGGCCAGTGCTCTTAATGTATCTCAGTTAGTCTTAGATGAACAACACCCAGCAAAAGTCTGATTTATTTGTCCTAAAGGATTTTTACACTTTAATGCCAAGACAATTTAGATGATCATCTGCTGGACTGATGTAGCCTCTGTGATATTCTATACGTGCTTCTGGCAGAGGGGCTAGATTAGTTTCGTTTCAGCTAATGATAATCAAACTGGACCACTTATTTACAAGTGATGTAGGTAGGATATTCTATCTTTTCCTGATCAGCAGAGATAGTTATTGTCCTTAATTCTCTTGATCCAATATCCTACGTAAGAAATTCTAATTAGTAAACTGGTTTTTCTCATGTACTCATTCAGGTGTGGCCACATTTGACAAGTCACAGGAAAATTAGTCATTGATTTGTTGTTAAAACATGATTGTTCTTGTTCTGATGAAGAATATACCACATGAACATCATGACTTAGAAAAACATTATGTGCGATTTTTTATGAGGTAGACAAATACCTTTTGTTAACTAAAAATCTCATTATTTCTAAGGACTCTTCATCTTTTTATCTTCCCTTTCTCAAATTCCAGATACTTAAACCTTGAGTCATTCTACAACAGAAACAATTCATGTATTTATATTTATGTACATACATAGATGTATATATGATTTACATGTATTTTGCACATCTTCATATGTCTACGGAAATTGGTCATCACACAAGGAAGCATGGGACTGTAGATGGGATCATTTCTTTAAATGCCAGTAGGTCACATGTAGTAAAACATTGATAGTCTTTATTCTAAAATTCAGACAGCTATAGAAAAAGGTATTTGATAAGTAAAGTTTCTAGAGGATACGCTGATAAACATAGAGACTGAGAGCCAAGTCTGGTCCGACCTTGCCATGGAAAGTTTAGTATGAATAGCTTTCCATCGGGGTATAAAAACTTCATATTATGAGGGTGCCCTGGAAAAGAATACAACAGTAACACCACAAACACATATACACAAACATGCAGAAAGCATGAAGTAAAAATAAATAAAAATTGCTATGTAGGTGACTGGCCTTCCTATTGTACAATCAGATGGTGAAGTAGATAGAGCCCTGGACTTGGAGTCAGGAAGATCTGAATTCAAATCTAGTTTTAGCTACTTACTAGCTATGTGATCCTGGGCAAATTGTTTAACTCCTGTTTGCCTTAGTTTCCTCAGCTGTCAAAATGGCAATAATAATAGCACCTACTTTCTGGGGTTGTTATTAGGATCACATGAGATAATATTTGTAAAGTGCTTAATACAATACCTTAGCACATAGTGTTTAATAAATCCTCCCTCCCTCCTTCCCTCCCTCCCTTCCTTCCTTCCTTCCTTCCTTCTTTCCTCCCTCCTAAAAGTCCAATTCATCTGATTCCTTCACTATAAAACGTACTCCCTTGGACCTCACAGATCATTTAGCTTTGTGCTTTTCTATTGAATGTACCATTTATCATTTAAATAATAATAACTCATTTGCGTAGCACTTTAAGGTTTAGAAATACTGTATATTATTATCCATTATTATCTGTGTCTAATAATACTAGATTCTAAGATCTATGCTATCAGTTATGGTGTATTATGTAACCTTTGTATCTATTACTCCCAGGGACTAGAATACATTAGACACAATGTTTGTTGAATGTAATTGAATTTACAGCAAAGCTGGAATTCCTATTTTACAAGACGAATGCTGTAACACTACGGCAACAAAGATCTGAAATGGGTTTCAGAGGATTCAGCAGGGAAGAGGGAGAGACGGAATATTCTAAGTTGAGGGAATGGTGTATACAAAGGCATGAAGAGGAGAAATGACAAGGTGTGTTTCACCAATAGAATGTTTCTTGAGGCAGGGCTGGTCTCGTTTTTTACCTTGGTAGCCCTAGAGTCTGGTCCATAGTGTGCACTTGATAATGCTTAGATTAATGGGGAACATAGAGCGGTCCAGTTTGATTAGAATATAGCGGGGCTGGAGGGGTATAATGTGAGATAAAGTTAAACATAAGGTAAAGGAATTTGGATTTTATTCAGTAGACAAGAAGTGGCGCAGTATACTGGATAGAGAGCAAGTACAAGAGGACAAGGAAAGCTTTGATCCAAATCCTGTGTCAATTACTGACTGTGTGATCCTGCTCAAATCATTCAGATTTTTCTGAGCCCCTGCTTTCTCATCTGTAGAATGGGAATAATAGTCACCCCTCCCTCACAGGACTGTTGTGAGGATCAAATGAAATTGTGTATATAAAGCACTTTGTAAGCCTTAAAGAGGCTCTATAAATGACAATAAAGAAGGAGACATCATGATGATGATGATGATAAAGATTAATCGGGAGCCAAAGAAGATTCTTGAGGAGCATCATGACTGTGCATAAATAGCGCAAAGTTACCAACTGTTAATATTTTGAGATTGTTTTCTATTGGATGTGAAGACCTCAAGGGCAAGAACTGGCCTTTCTTTTTATCTCCAGAGCTCAGTCAAAGTGCCTGACCCTTAGTAAGCACTTGATAAATTCTTATTAACTTGAAAGGAATCAGCAATTTGGGATCTATTTCATTTCCTTCCTTTAATTTATGTTAAGACCATGCATAGTTACTGACCCTTGGTGTGCTATAGGGTTTCCTTCTGCAGGTGAGCATGATCATTCTTGCTTAATAAGGTATTCTTGGATCTTAAGGAGGGGATAATCTGGAGATTAATGATGCTTTAAGATTAAAGGTCAAAATGCCTTATGAAAAGCACAATGTACTTAATATGTGCTTAATTTATCAAGAGTGAAATTTTCTACTCTTTGACATAAAACTTAGTCTTTTTGATCCATTTCTGCTGACATTCAGATTGAAGCCATGATTTGTGTGCTTATTATTCAACTAAATATGTCAACCTAATTTTAAAAATGAAAATTGGGAGCATGCTTTTTATATGGCAGCTGGAAAATTAGTTTTGTTCCTTAGATTTTGTAAGCATAGGATAGTAAAATCATCTTATGGTTTTTTAAAATTTGATAATACTAATAACAGGCAATATTATCCTGTATCAATAAGAAAGAAAAATTTTAAAGTTAAATATGCATATATGCATATATGTGTGTATAAATGAATTCTCATTACCTAGGGGAAAATTTAAAAAGTTTTCTATTCTTTAAAAATTGTATTAATTGTCTCTCTAGCAGAAAAGAGTCTGCTTCTTTCATGAATTCCCCTTCCCATACTTATTAGGTATTTTATGCCAATTCAATACCAGTTGGTATGTATATTTTAGTTGTGGAGACCATTTTGTTTTTTTCTTGTAAATTAAATAAAAAGTCCAGTAAAGTACTTGCTTTTATATCTTCAAAGAAAAGACATATATAAGCAAAAATCAATAGGCTGATTTTTTATCTTTTTGGTCAGAGAGGAATGACATCACAGATAATATAACATCAATTTTTCTCTCTGGTAGAAAGAATTTATTCAGAGACAGCAAATAAGAGATTAGCAAATCAAATATTGAATTACATTAAAACTTCTGAAACAGGTACGCTCTTCTGGTCTGGTTGAGTCAGGAATGCTCAGGTAAATCATAGCAAGTAAAATTATTGTTTTAATTTGGAAAGTTCCTGAGTCTGGTTCAGTTCTGGACTACCATCTTTCTTGGGTTTGGATCAGTCTGGTTTAGGAATTTCTATTCCTTTCAGCAGTAATGTTGGTAGTGCCAGTATTGACCTCTGGTCATTCCTAGTCCAGATAACTCTTGGCAAGGGAATTTCTCATCTTTGGATCTTCAGTGACCTCAAGGCACCTTGGACCAAACCAGGCTAGAAAACCTAAATCTTTGGTAATTAATCCTTGGCTGTACTCAGCCTTCTACAAATCCTTGAAATGGGATATGCCCCAGGGCTAGTCCGGACCCTCTAGTGGCAGTAGTATGCATAAACTGTTCACTCAACCAAAACAACTCTTTTCTCCTCCACTTCTTATACTTTGCCAAAATACATTTTACTAAACAGGTTGAAGGAGGTTAAAATATGGTAAAAAATGTAACATTCATCAGCCTCATGCTGTCCTGCCTCCCTTTAACCATCTAGTTCTCATCCTCAGAGCAACAAAGCCAGTCTACACATACCCCTCCTGTAAAGAAAAATGATCTCTGAACAGAACGAAAGCTTTTAATCCCAAAGACAGGCAGTGCAGTAAGGTACCATGAAGTTTCAAATGCTAGAGGAGCCCTGAACTGATTTTAACCAAAATAAATGATATCCAGCTGAAAATGAGCTGACTTTAAGAATATCCATGGGACAATGAATTCACCATCTCCTTGGTCAACAGAATTTTCTTACCCTTACTAATCATTTTAATACATCTTATTATCCTATCACTGAAAATATACAAAGATATTTTCTTCTTGCTTCCTTTATGTGGTAAACATCTAATGTGTGAGGATGATAATTTGGGGAGTTTCTTCTATTTCTGTAAGAGCTCTTTTACACTGCCACATTATCTAAATGTTTCTGTGCAACACCCTTGATAAAGGAGCAATTACTAAGAATTAGAGGCTCTTTGTTGCCACCCAAGTATTTAAAAATATAAACAGAACTCTGTGAAGGGAAGGAAAACAAGAAACATTTCAGTAACACAGTATTTCATTCACTCAGTTCAATAAGCATTTATTCATTTAAGAACTTTCATGTCTCAGATTCAGTGCTAGCCCAAGGATGTACTCAGAGGTAACTTTTATTTTGGGGTACATAGGAAAGAAAGACATCTTGTTCTTGGTTCTCCTCCTTCCGTCCTTCTTTCCTCCGGCTCCTTCCTTCCTTCTCTCCTCCTCTTTCTTCCCCTTCCTCTTCTTTCTCCTCCTCCTTCATATTCATTGTAGTAGATGTACCTCTTACCAGCATCTCGTCACCTTGTCTTTCTAGAAGTGCCATCATCTACTTCATTTTACTAGACAACAGAGAAAACGGGAGACAGGACAGGTGCAAGTAGACCGAATGCCCACAACTACAAACATTTATTAAGTTCCTCCTGTGTGGAAAGTATGCCTGTTGCCTCATGGAACCCAGGGAGCCCTCTGCTGAGTAGACTTCCTGCTACATGTTGCTCTATACAAATGCGAATAGAGAGTGGTATGTGACTTGGGCCATAAGCAGTCCTTGAAATGGTTGAAAGGGGTGGTATTTATTGCTGGTTGCTATACTGGCTTTTTGGCCTTATTCTGTTGTCTGTCTTGGAAGTTACCTGTTCACAGGTCTTTTTCCCTTGTAGGAAGAAACTGGCATGGCACTGCCAATCAGTCAGTAAACATTTATTAAGTGCCTACTGTGTACCAGGCCCTGTGCTAAGAGCTAGGGATAAAAAGAAAGGCAAAAGATAGTTCTTGTTCTTAAGGAGTTCATGGTCTAATAGAATAGCTCACCATTTAATATCTGGATACCATGTTCCAAATCATAAAGCTAGAGCAGAAGTTCCTAATCTAGGCTCCATGAAATATTTAAAAATATTTTTTGAAAACCATATTTAACATATGGTTTAGTATGTGCTAAATACCATATTTAGTATAATTGGTTTCCTTTATAATCAAATGTATTTTATTTTAATCATGTGAGAACATTATTCTGAGAAGAGTTTTATAAGGCTTTATCAGACTGCCAAAGGGACTGTGACCCCAAAAAGGTTAAGGACATCTGATCCAGAGAAGAAGATATTTGAGAACCTTTCTTGTCAACACCCATTTTTACATATGAGGAAACTGAGGCTCGGGGAGTTTAAGTGATTCACCCAGGGTTATGCAAGTAGTAACTTGTCTTGCAGATTTTGCATCCAGGACCTCTGACTCCACAGTTCGAACTCTTTCCATTGTGCAGTGATGATTCCTATCTTTTTAAGGGGAGACCTAGATGGTTAAATAACAGATAGTATGATGATGCTGAACATGCCTTTGGACAATGCTTTGATCTCTCTTGCCTGTTTTTAGGAATTGCTGAAAATGGGTAGAGCTGTTTGTCCTACTGCAAGTGGCCTCAACTGTTGTGGTTTTAGAGTTCTATCTGCTTTTTGTAGTTTTTCTGTCTCCTTTGCTGTCAGTCTGTTGACTATCATGTCTAGTTGTTTTCATTGGGTATTCTTCTATTCTAGAAACCTCATCTCCTTATTTGTTGCTTCTGATCTACAATGAGCTGGGAAAACAGCTAGCCAAGCTTGTTAGACCTGTGTCTACATTTAGAGTCAGTAGGCTCTGAGTGAGCTCTGCAAGAGGTTGTCCAATGAATCAAGCACATGCATTTTGGGATATCTATTTTGGCTGCTCAGATGACTTCCTTAATTCCTTCTGGGTTCTCAGCTGTGCTCGAGATTATGAGACTAGAGGATATGTGATCTCTCGGTAAGCGAAGTGTTGCTGTATGGATGTAAATTGTCCCAAATGAAGCAACACTCAGTCCCCACAAACCTAATTAGTCACAGAATTCTCTTGATTTACAAGGTATTTCCCTACTGTCCCTTCCTTTCTGTAACCACTGATTCCAGCCTAGAGCAGACCCTTCATTATCTCATGGAATTGCCCTTAGTCTGTTAATTATCCCACCTCCCAGCAGTGAATTAATTTTCCTAAAATGCCACTTTACTGATGTTGCCTCCTCCTGCTCAAAAACTTTGAATGGTTTTCTACTGCTTATAGAAATAAGGTCCAGATTTCTTAACCTTGACATTCAAGACCCTCCACAATATGGCATCTTCCTCCTTTATGCCCTTGCTCGTGCTGTTCCCTTCCTGTTCCCAGTCCTTTCCATTTCCACCTCCACGATTATTATTCTTCAGATCCCTCCCTCATGAGATTCTCCCTGATCCTCCAGCTTGGAAGTATGTTCTCTCTCTCTCTCTCTGTCTTTCTCGGTCTCTGTGTCTGTCTGTCTCTCTGTCTCTTTCTGTCTCTCTGTCTGTCTGTCTCCCTCTGCCCTCTCTCTTCTCTTTCTTTCCCTCTCTCCCCACCTCCTTCCTTCCCTCCCTTTCCCCGCTCCTACAATGTGATAACACCTATTGTCTCAGAATCATAGGGTTTGGGGCTGCAAAGGATCCCTGTATCTTTTATATGCTACCTATCATACACAACTTTGAGTTGTAATTATTTGTGCAACCTGATTATCCCAATATGTTGTAATTTGCAGGGAAGGGACAAGGGAATAAATACTCATGTAGTGCCTACTATGTGTCAGGCAGTGTGCTAAATATTTTACAAATGGTAAAATTAATCATTGACATACTAATTCTGCCACTGAGTATGTTGGTTAAGGTTTCTGAATTTGTACCAGCAGATCATATTATATTTTGATAATCTGAGTGGCAACTGGTAATGAATCTTCTTTTCTAATGGCACAGAGCTTTGCTAAGAATTATAGAATGGTAAATTTGGAATTGGAGGGACCAGAGGCCACCTGGTCCAACCTTCTCATGTTAAAGTGGAGTCTTCTGTTATTCAGTCATTTTTCAGTTGTATCTGATTCTCTGTGACCCCATTTGACAAGGATACTGGAGCCATTTCCTTCTTCAGCTCACTTTACAGATGGGAAACTGAGGCAAACAAGGCTAAGTGACTTGCCCAGGGTCACACAGTTAGTAAACATTTTAGGTTGGACTTGAATTCAGCTCTTCCTGACTCTAAGTCTGGTGCTTTATTCCCTGCACCCCTGAGCTGCCTAACATTGGGGCTAGACTATGATAAACTGGATATATGACTCATGGGAAATCTCTTTAGCAGGGTATGATTTGGATAGAATTTTGAAGCTTGAAAAAAATCTAAACTCAAAGCTTTTTCAAGATCAGATTCTTCTCTAAGCTTAGTAATTTTGCCCTTGAAAGATTTCTGTAGCCTATGATAGAAATGTACCAATCAGGGAGATACTCCTAAGCAGGTGTCGCAAAGCATTTCAGTGAGATTGTTTTGACATTTTGGTGTGTGGTGTTTTTAGAATTTCAGGATGTGGGGGCTTAGGTAAGTCATTAGAAGCTTTGTGGCATGTGCTTTCTCTCCTTAGCTTCCGGCTCATTTTATAGAGTCTAACAATGTGTTTGGGTGGTAATTATACAATAGTGTTTCTTTCTCAATGTGAACAGTTGAAGGCTGACTTTCTGCTAGATAGTGAAATAAAACCTAGATGTTATGCTTCTGGCCTACTTTGGATAATGGGAAGAAAAAAAAGGTAGAGGAATGGGAATAAGCATTTACATAATGCCAACTTAGCAGCGTGCTAAGTATCTTTTTACAAGTATTATCTCACAACAATGATGAAACCAATTTTTCCAGTCTCCGAGGCTGACTCTGCCTCTACTGTGCCACATTGTCTCTTCCTTGTAATTTTCTTGCTAGAAGCTAAGTAATTGGTCTTCGTTCCCAGCTTCGACCACTACTCTTTTGATGGGTAGCACATACTTCCCGAGGGCACATGCTTCAAGGAACTTTCTTCTTGATTGTAACTCATACGGAAGAAAAAATGATATTTATGTTTAAAATGCCTTTAAAATAAACAAACCAGTTTAAAAAGGTGTCAGTGTTCATTATGATGAGGATTTTTTTTTGGTTGGGACCTGTCAGGAATTCCCCTTTGTGGAGACTCCCTCTATTAATCCAAGTTGGCAACTGTTTGCATTTATGGTCTCAGGGAGTTGGTTAGAGAGATGAATGCCTTATAGAGGTTGTGACTCACCCAGAATTATATGCGTCAGAGATGGGATTTGAAATCAGATTGTTCTGACTTCCTGGAAGGCTCTCTATCCATTACATCTAGCTGCCTCTCAGTACAAATAATAATAATAACTATAACTATAGTTATAGTTATTACTTGTATAAATATATATAAAATATATATACCCCAGACTTTCTTTAAAAAATACACTTGAAATTCCTTTCTCTTGCCCCACAGGGCAGTGTCACATGAAGGCGTTTGCTCTGTTTTAGATGATTCTTTCAGAGGTTTCTAGATTCCCATTCTTAAACAGATACCTTAGGAAGCAGAAGGTATTTTTACCATTTGGGGGACCTACAATGTGTCCGAGGGATAAGACTCACTATTGTTTAATGGACTCTAAATCAAGGGAGCTATTTTTACTTCCAACATTTCATTCTTGGGAGAAGGAGCCATGGATGTGCCTTTGTCATCGCCAAGGGTGCCCGGGTCTGGCTGGAATGGAATTGATGTGAATAGGAAATCTGAAACAAACAAGAAAAGGGATGTGGCTGTTGTGAAAAAAATAAAGTAAAAAGAAGAGTGATGGGTAGTTGACTCTATGGGAAGTGGGATGGTCAAGATTTAACCTGTAAGACAGGGTCAGATTTGCACCATTTTTACATCATTAAATGCAGCCCTTTTTCAGCTTCTTCAACCTTCTCTTTCGTGTGAATTGGACGTTTTGTTACTTGGTGAGTATATTTTCCTGTCTTGACTTCATTGTCTGTTTTCTTCTTTCACATCACAGAGATCTTTTGTCTTTTTCCTTAATGTGTTCCCATCCTTTCCTCTGTCTAGATCTCTTTATCTTAACTCCTCATTTCACTCTTTACATTATATATGTATATATTCACACATGTGTATCTATGTGTATATAAATATTTGTGTGTATGTATGTATGTGTATGTATGTGTATAAGTATTATTTGTACCTAGCACTCTGGGGCACAAATGTTTGGGCTCTGGATCTCCAATTTCACCTCCACATAGAACTCTCTCTCTGAAAATGCAGGTCAGCAACTCCTCTCAGCATTTTTCAGGGACCTAAACTCTGATTCAATTGGTATAGGGGATTTCCAGCGAGGAAACTCCCTCTCCTAATACAGATTGGCACCTTCTCTACAACATATAGAGAATTACCTAAAGTATTGAGACATTAAATGACTTGCTGGTGGTCACAACAATATGTGTCAAGGGCAGAAATTGAACGTAGGTCTTCCTGACTCCTGGGCTGCGTCCCTAGCTACTGTTTCATGCTGTCTCTTGGCATACACATCAATATCTATTAAAAAAACTATTGGATAAGAGCCCTTCTGGGGTTCCAGCTAAATAGAATAGAATTGGCAGGGTCCTTTTAAATGACAAATTGGTCAGGTAGCCTGTCTTGGTGAGGCATACAGAACTGGCCATGCCTCATAGTAATTCATCTGTAACCACCTCATCTTCAAAAATGGTCCTCGAATTTTATTTAATATTCCAAGTTGGACTGGGTCCTACCCCACATTTAGTGGTGTCACCCATTTCCCTTATTTGCATTCATACCACTTTCTATTATCCTAAAATCATTTGAGTAAGAGAGCAAAAGTATCCAAGTAAATTTGTTTAATTCTTTTCTCCTTTCCCTTGACCATTTTGGTCTAGGTCTCTCTCTCTCTCTCTCTCTCTCTCTCTCTCTCTCTCTCTCTTTTTTTTTTAGAAACTTGAGATCAGTTTATGAAGCTTTGGCTTGTAAGTTTAGGAGGAATAAGGAAAAGATGTGATTTATTTATTGTTACCAACCCAGACTCAGATTAAAAACAACCAGCATCTCTTTCCTGGTGAGTTGCGCTGGCTCTCCAGGGGCCCTCCAGGTTGTCTCTGCTAGGTTACTGCAGAGCAGTCCCTTAAGGTCTACTATAATGGAGAGCAGATCTTTAGAGTCTGACTCAATCCCTGAGGTTTCACAAGGTAAGAGGGGGATGAAAGAGAAAAGGTGCATGGCGGATAGGGAAGGAGGGTCCTTTGCAGTATGTATTTTATCTGGCTATCATAGAACTGTCAACACATACAGTATCAATACTGTTTCTTTTCATTTAGTATACCTTTTCTTACTGCTTACTGAGTATCCTTGGGTTAGTGTTGGTTTAGATGACTTTTCTGTTCCCTTCAAACTTTAATATTCTATAATTCTACAAAGCATGGTAGTTGCAAGGCAAAGTGTGATAGATTAATATTTAATCAAGGAAGCTTCATGCTACTACTGGGAAAATGGGCTTTGGAATCAGAGGAAGGAAATAAGCATTTATTAAATACCTACCATGTACCAGGAATTGTGCTAAGCAAATTTTAAGCAAAATTAAAAGCACTTATAGGCAACTAGGTGATGCAGTAGATAGAGTGTGAGAGCTGGAGTTAGGAATACCTGAGTTAAATTGTGACCTCAGACACTTAACTAGCTGTGTGACCCTGGGTACGTCACTTAATCCTGTTTGCTTTCGTTTCCTCATCTATAAAATTAGCCGGAAAAGGAAATGAAAAACCATTCTAGGATCTTTGCCAGAAAAGCCCCAAAAGGGGTTATCAAGAGTTGGACACAACTGAAACAACTGAAAAAACAATTAAAAAAAAACTTTCAGCAAAAAACACTTTACAAATATGACCAATTTCATCTGATGATCACAACAACTCCAGGAAGGAGGTGCTATTGTTATCCCCATTGTACAGTTGTGGCAACTCAGGCAGGCTGAAGCAGCTTTTCTGAGGTCACACAGTTAGGAGGTGTCTAAGGCCTGAGCTGAATTCAGTGACTCTGGCTTCAGTGCTCTCCTCACTTGTGCCACCTCTGAACTAAGGCCAGAAGACCTGAGTTCAAACTCTGCCTCTGAAGCTTACTACCTGTGTGATATTGGGCAAGTAATTTAAACACCTTAGATCCTAATTTCTCATCTATAAAATGAGAAAGTTGGAACACATGTTTTCTCTGAGATCCCTTCTGGCTTTAGTGCTGTGATCCGGTGATCCCTTTTCTCTTAAAACCCGGCTGTGTGGGATTAGTATGTTTTTTGTTTCACATTACTACAACCGAAGAGTGTAAGCTTTCAGAGAACTGTCATTGTGTCTGTCTCCTTGGTCAATAACCAATAAAGCATGTCATACCAAGTGAGGCACTTAAAAGTCCTTTTTATCCTTGTCAATGCTTTAGGGCTTTGTAACTGCTCAAGTTCCATTCTGCGTTCACCAACATAGGGGAGTTTATGTTTCCTTAACACTTCCTCATTCTTTCCTTATTCTTCCTACCCTACCCAAAGCTACCCCCAACACAATTATGTGCTGATTGAATAAATAAGAAAAAATTGTGACTTAGAAAAGGTTCTTCCCTGGTCTCATCTTATTCATGCTTGTCTGACAATATTGGTCGGTGCTACATGGTGTGTTCCTTCACCCTAGGCGCATAGAAGTTAGCTAACATTTCCCTTATCTGATAAAAGCTGGACTTCTCTGGACATTTTGCAGGATAATAACCAGCTAATCTGATAAACTAATCCAAGATCAGAAAAAAGGCTAGAGAAAACTTCTGTGCCTCAGGGAATGCGTGCTTTGTAACGTGACCTCCTGAAGACTGAGTTCTCTGTCTCTGTGGTATGACCTTGACAAGAGATTCCAGTGAGAGTTTCATAGAAATATAAAAGTTTCATAGTTCAGTAGAAAGAGATATTCTGGAAGGCTATGGTGAAGATGATTTCTAGCTTTGTGGTATTTAGGAAATAACTCTGGGTGTCTGATCCTAAAGGCCAGTTCTTTAATCCTTCAGTGAATACTATTGATTTATAGTATATATATAGTATATATACTATATGTATCTTAACCAAATTAATGCTTCTTTTCTCAGATCCAAATATCATACTATATATTTGCTAATCTCCTCATTTCTTTGTGATGATTAGATAAAGATGAGTTTTGGTATTTTGCCAGGATACTTTGCTTTTAAATACCACATTTGAAATATTTAAGAGTGGATTTTCATGAAGTCAATCTTGGTATTTTACCTGGAAATGGCATTTGAGGTCATGGGATTTCTTGAGGAGGTGTGAGAAGACTTAAGGGCTTCTAGTAGTACTTAACTGAGGTAGGAAGTTAGTTTTTCAAATCTCAAAGGTGACTGATTTAATGAGTAACTGAAAGAACAAATCTTGGCCTTCTGGGAAGTGAACTTACAGGTTGAGTGCTGGTGATAATAAGTATCCTCACTAGAAAAAGAGAGATGGATTTAATTTTTAGATTTCTAGTCTCGTTCTCATAGGAGGACAATGAAAGGCATGTTCAAAGCTTTGCTCAGCTTCTAACAATATCTTACCAACCCACTTCCCTTCTGTAGGAAGGGAAGCACGAATAGTCTGCCTTCCTCAAGATTAGTGCCAATTTGAGAGAGACCAAAGGAGACAGAAAGAAAAGAGGCTGTGGCTTAGGGGGAGTGTACAGGAATTTGGCAGGGGACTCCCTTGCAAGTAGGGGACCTTGAACTTCAAAGATTGGGTGAGTTATGATAAGGTAACTAGAAACTTCAGTACTAGTCCTGACAAGTTTCTCTTTCCCTGGAAGCAACCGCCATAAATTTGACCTTTCCTGAAACCTAATCCCACACACGTTGTATCATTGTCTTTGGGTAAAAAAGCTTTTATTTCAACTTTGGTGACATAGTAAATCAGTCATGTATGCTTTTGATGTTAAATATTTGTCTTGCTTACAATCTAGCAAATGCCCATTTTTTTCTTTTCACAGGTGGAATTTACTGTGGTTGTGTAAAAGTTGAAAGAGATTTGTGTGTGTGTGTGTGTGTGTGCGCGCGCGTGTGTGTAATGGAGAGAGCTACACAACCATTAATCTACTTCCCTACTTCAGTAGACACATGATTTCACTCATGTGGGTATTCCTTTCCCTTGTACACTGCATTACAATTCATAGCTTCTTATCCTATGTGATTTTTTTTCCATGTCTTTTCAAAAATCCTCCATAATAATTCCTTCACAATATGCTGGAGGTCTTTGTTGGTTTTTCTTATTTAATATCTTGCAGATATAGTATAGCAGCTATTTATCAATCTCTTATCCTTTACCTTGGTTACATGTCTAGTCCATTTCTACTTCCAATCTTAAATGTCATTGATAATACCTTTATGGTTGATTATCTGCTTCAGTCTATTCACATTTACCATATAACTTTCTGTTGAGTCATTTATAATTTTGAGACTGTGATTTGCACTTATATAACAACAATGAAAAGTGTTGGTTTTGCCAAGTTGGGCTTTTGTGATAACAAGGGGCTTGGTACCTTTGAAAGTGTAGTGGTTTCCAAAAGAATACTTAACCCAATCTATCTTCAAATAAGCACATGCATAAAAATGACTAACAATGGTGGTAAACTTCCAGTAGTGTGTGGGTAGAGTGTGAAAGGTTAATGGACAGAACTAGTTACTCCATCTTGGCTGGCCCCTACCTTCTTGGGGGCTGTATTATTTGCATCTGTGGCTGTGGCTTTCTCTTTAAGCAATATTCAAATGGGTTTAAGGCAATACTCTACAAATGGACTTTCTTTTACACTTATTGTAAGAAAATATAATGGAAAAGGAGAAAATGCCTTCGGTGCTACCTCACCTCTCTTGCACTGTATCGATCTAAGTTTTGGATTCACTTGTTCTTTCTCTGCCTTTGGGAAGCTTATAATGATTATGAATCAATAAAATTTCTTTTCTGTCTAGCTCAGAGCCACCATGCTGGAAATATCCAACCACTTATGAAAATCTGCTTCTCCTTTTGCCCCCGACCAATCAGGTTACTCACTCAGTTGCCTTTGAGCAGGTACAGCAGTATATTGGTTAACCTATTTTGTTACAGTACTGGTTTTTTAGGTAGCAGATAAATAAAAATATAAAATAAAATTTTTTTTTAAAAAGCAGAGAAAAGATTGAGAATGAACATGTACTCTCCTGGGAAGGGAGAGGAGAAAGGGTAGTTAAAGAAATGTAGTCACTGTCTTGGATCTGCAACTCTGTTGTTGCTTCTATTATAGCTGCTCTCACTTTCTACTAGTCTTACTCCCCTGTCCCTCTGTTTAATCTCTAGTGAGGCTGTTGCTGAGGCCCAGTGCCCACTTTCCGGTTAAGTGGAGGCCCTCATTTATGTCTTCCTCCATTTACGTTGGCAGTGGGCTGGGGTGTGTTGGGTGGTGGCAGCAGTGTAGGCATGTAGGTCTATGGATGCAGTAGGCATTAGTGGCAGCGTGGCCTTCCCCACATTTTGTCCTCTCTCATGCCTTTTGAAATTGTTGCTTCTAGAAAGTCTTCCTCTTTTCTTCTTCTTTTATTAGAAAATGGGGGAAAAATAAGTCCTGTAGGGGCTCAGTAGAGAGACATTGGTAAATTCATATCTTGTTACCAGATACAAGTCTCTAGCATTCTGCTAAATATGCATCATGTTTGTGTTCACCTTTGGTTTGAAATTTTGTCTTTTTTTTACTATTAAAGTTTTTTTTAAGAGTACAAAACTTTTCTGAAACAGTCAAGGAGGAAAAGATTTCAGGAAGTTAGTATATGTTTTATGTCCAGCACTGTGTTAGTGCTTCTGTAGAGATAGATGAGATAGGTGAATATTCTGAAATATAAGTTCTCTCAAGAATCTTACAGCTGTATTTGGGAGACAGGAGTAACCAGACTTTGTAACTGCATAGTAAGTAACTCTGAGCTATGGCCTTATCAGTGGAAGTGACATTAGAGAAGATACATTGCTATCTACTTTGCTGCTAAGGACCCTGGGGCCTTTCATTTGGAATTGTTTTGAAACTATCATTGGTATTTCTTGTCTCCTCTATTAGAATCTGAACTCCTTGAGAGTAAGGACTTGCTTTCTTTTCTATTTACAGCCCCAGTGTTTAGTATACTGCTTTGAACATCATAAGCACTTAATAAGTGCTTTTTAATCAGTAGATGACTTAAGATACCCAGTCCTCATTCAAGTGTTTCAAACATCCCATTTTATGGTTTGGATAAATTCCCCAAGAGTTTGGAGATAAGTGAGATTAATGTGATATATTGTGTAGTGTATATATTATATCCATATATGCGCACATATACATGTATATGTATTTATATGTGTATGTATATGTGTATATACACACGCATACATATATATGTTCAAATACCACCACATAATAGTGATATTTGCTACCATTAATGATGTATACCTAACAGAGTCCAAATGGAAGAGAGATTCCCAGATTTGCTATAGAGATGATATAGAAACACCCAGTTTAGTGGATATTTTGTTGATTGCACCAAGCAGATCTATAATCACTCAAAAGAGTATACAATCTATATATCTATGTCTCCATGTCTATTTCTACACCTTCATCTTCACTTTCATCTCTACCTCTATCTTCATTATCTATCTCTACTGATATTTTTGTATCTAAATCATTTGTATCCACATCTGTATATATCTATACCAACAGCCCTATATAGTTGTCATTTGTGTGCACACACACACACAAATGCACACACATATCCATATACTTGAGTCACTTACACACAATAACCTGGAAATTCATATTTATTTCTCTTATTGCTGAACTCCTAGGAATTATATGTATGTGTCTCTCCAATGGATTAGGAGACCATATGTATATATCTCCAATAGTTTTGTGATATTCATCATTATCAAGGCATTCCCTCCATTGATATAGATCATAACATGCTTGCCCATCCTGTGCAACCCTCATTCATATCCTGGGGCAGCTAGGTGGTGCAGTGGATAGAGCAGCAGTGCAGCAGTCAGGAGGACCTGAGTTCAAATCTTATCTCAGACATTTCACACTCACTAGCAGTGTGACCTTGGGCAAGTCACTTAACCCCAATTACCTCATCCTGGGTCATCTCCAGTCATCCTGATGAATATCTGGTCACTGGATTCAGATAGCTCTGGAGGAGAAGTGAGAGTGGTGACCTGCACAGCCCTCCCTCACTCAAAACAAAGTCAAGTGCAAGCCATGTCATCATTTCTCTGATGGCACGGTCTTCTTCGGCAATGAAGGACAGACACACACACATTCATATCCTCCTCTAAATTATGGGGGCCCTTCCACTGTTCCTGCAGAGTTTTCCCTTGCAGTCTTTTAACCCTGAGTGGATGCTGAGGGGGAATACTTATTTTTCACCTGTAGTCTTACTGGCCCATTTTTCTAAGTCATAAATATCTCTGCGAATGCCCATTTTCTCCTGTGTAATTCCTTGTCTGTAATGTATTACATGCTACTTATACCTCCCATGCCCTATCCATTGCTCTTTGCTTCAGTTCTATTAGATTGTGAACTCCTCCCGGGCAGGGACCTTCTTTTGCCTCTCTCTGTATCCTCAGCTGACCACAGTGTTGGACACATAGTAGGTATTGAATCTTTAGTGAGTTGAAACCAAACGGCATCACTGAAAGAGAACTGGGATGAAAAAGATGGACCTTCATTTTAGAAATAAGCCTGGAGCCATTAGAAGGATTGTGCAGTTTCCCAAATCTCCCTTTTCCCAATCTCCTTGTTTACTTCTCAATGTCATTTACAGTGTCAGTCCCAAAGCTATATAAAACATACACAGATAGGTCTTTATAGCTGTCTCTCTGTCTATGACTGATACTACATACACACACACATGCACACATATACACTTATACATATATACACATGTGTGTATAAAAACATAAATCTATATATATTTTATATGGTTGTCCATTCAACTATTTAGAATAATCTGGATAATAGATACTCTTCATCCACTGAGTGTTTTAAACTACGTAGATAGTTAAGTAGAGCGATTTTGAAGAACTATATACCTGCTTGATAAAATAAGCACAATCTCATCCACTAACCTGTGTGTCTGGAGAACCTCGTCATCTCTGGGAAATCTCTCTTTCACTTGGAATCTGTTAGACTTCCTCCAATAAGAGTGGCAAATACTTTTAAATATATCTCTATGATTTAATATTTATTGGATATTAAGGAATCATTCTCATATATCTTGTTTTTCAGATAATTGGGTACTGATTGTTGGGAATGGATTTCTTATTCCTTGCCATCCATCTCATAAAATCAAACTATTATGTCACAAAAGAGACCCAGAAAAAAAGTGTGAATGATGCAATGAAAACTTAGTATTCCTACTCGAAAGCCAACTCAATCTATGCATCCTAATTATGGTGAGTCTGAAGTATCATCTCTCTGTAAGCACCATTATCTCCGGGAACACAGGAAAATGTAGAAACTCTGCTGAGGTCTCTTTAGGAAATAAATATTTTTTAAGGCATCACACTTGACTTCAGTAGGGATTTATCTTGCAAAAAAAAATTAGGAATAACTGTTTTTGGAAATGGAAGTAGTTATCATAGAACCACAGGATTAGAGCTGAAAGGAACCTTAGAGATCATTTAATCTAACACCTTCACTTTATAGATGAAAAAAACTAAAGGACAGAAAAGGAAGATGGAACTCATGCATCCAAGATTTCACAGGAAGGAGTGGAGCTGATATTCAGAGTCAAACTTTCTGGTGTAATCCAACATTCTCTTTACTACCCATATTGCTTCTATACACTTTGAATTCAATAGATTGTGGGCCCAACAAAGGTTGTCTCTCAGAATTCATACTTGGGGAATAGGAAAATAAATTGCTTGCAGCTCATTTTATGAGGTCATGGGTTGTATAAAGGCAGAGGGTCGCTGTTACAGGAAACCTGGGAATCAGATTGCATTTGTCAGCAGCAACAAACTGGTTGGCCCAATTACTGAGGGGAAAGCCCAACTTTCTTCTACATTCCTGCCTAAGGCTAAGTATCCTTCCAGATTAAGGTACCTCCCTCCTTCTCCAAAGTCCAGTGGCTGACCCACATAACAACATCTAGCTTGTTAGTTTGAGCTATTATACCCTGGCACTTTACTAAACTATGTTGGGTGTTCTTTCCACGCTTTAAGTTCTTCCTCTCTAAAATAAGATTATAGGAGAAAATGATCTCTAGGGTCCCTTATAACTTTAAATCCTATGGTCCTGCGATGACAACTAATTCCATTTCCGTAGCTAAATCTGCTCTCTGACC
The DNA here is from genome assembly GCA_023548195.1 of Bettongia penicillata ogilbyi. NCBI lineage: Eukaryota > Metazoa > Chordata > Mammalia > Diprotodontia > Potoroidae > Bettongia > Bettongia penicillata. Next base: position 1,396,848 of record JAJHZJ010000382.1, on the reverse strand, counting down.
TTTATTATCTAAGAGGATGTGCTTCATTAAGGATGGTGGTGATGGTGGTGGTGGTGGTGGTGATTTTCCAGTCTATTTCTGCTTTGGAATGTAGATTTCCCTCAGAGGAGAGAATCACAAATTAAACTTACTTGAGTGGTATTACTTAAAACTCCTCTCAGGTGGGGAGATATGAAAGAACTTTTAGAAGCATGTTAAATGTATTTTAAAAGTTCCAAGTGTCCAGTATTTAATGCATATTTTAAGATTTACTTTTTTCTTTCTACTCCCCCCCGCCCCACTCTATTTCTTCCATTTCCTATATAGGGATCTCAGAAAAGATATATTGTATATCTTGGTTGTCTCTGTCACCTTGATAATAAAAAATGTCATATATGGAATCAGAGTTTGCAACATAGGATTGACCTTGGAAATCGTTTCGTTCAACCCCAGCTTTTCCAAATGAGGAAGAAACTCAAAATCTAGAGAAAGGAGTGCCTTGCTCTAATTCACACGGTTGATTATGTCTGGTTTTCCTATTTTTTTTAAAAAGAACTGAAAAATGATTCATCTTTGATTCTAATTCTTGCGGTACTTCTGGCTAGTACACCAAGTACACACTGGTTAGTGTATGCTGAGGTTACCTTTCAGGAAATTATGCTATACACATGTCAGAAACACAGCTCATGATGTTCCTGATATTGCTACATTTTTTTCCTGGTCATTTCTTGAGGCATTATTTAAACACATATTAGAAGAGATATTTAACTCACTTTTTTTTTGGTTCTAGAAGATTTACTTTCCTGATATTTCCCTTAAATCTAATTGAAATAAAATAATATATATTTCAGGGTAATCCATATGAAGTCTTGCTAGTTCTCCTGTAATATACATATTTGTATTCCTCTAGGATTTAGAGCCAAAATGTCATTATTTAAGATCATTGAAATCAGTCCTGCTACTTTTACAGGAAGAAAATTGAGGCACAGAAAGATTAAGAGACTTGCCAAAAGCTTCAGTCAGAAACTGAATCTAGGTAATCTGACTCCAGAGATAATTAGGTGGCTCAGTGGATAGAGTGAGAGAAGTCAGAAAGACCTGAGTTCAAATCCAGCCTCACTTACAAGCTATGTGACTCTAGGCAAGTCACTTCACTTTGTTTTCCTTAGTTTCCTCATCTGTAAAATGAACTGGAGAAGGAAATGACAAACCTCCCTAGTCTCTTTGCCAAGATAATTCCATAATAGGGTCGTAAAGAGCCAGACACGACAAATCAACTGAGCAACAAATCTGACTCCAAATGCAGAGTTCTCCACTATCCTACTTACTTTTATGCTTTTGGAGTTGAACAGAAAAAAAGTTAGTCTTGAGTTCAGGACTCCTGCATATAGAAATACGCATTTACTTGGCCAACTCTTTTGAAATAGAAACACCTCAGACTGGGCACTTAACCAGATTCAACCACTTTTCCCACACTGTTTCTTTGGCCTAGAAATTATAGCCGAATTTCAGCAATATGCAGGTATTTAATACAAAGACTAATGCACGGTGGTCAATGTAAAACCATAGACACTCATTTAAAGTCAGTGTCTTATTAAGTGCTGACTATGTTTAGAACATTGTGTTATATGCTAAAAGTGTTACAAACTTTCTTTCTTTTTTTCTAGCATTTATTTAGTATTTAATTTTTTCCCAGTTACATGTAAAAACAATTTTTAACATTTGTTTTTAAAACTTTGAGTTCCAAATTTTCTCATTGAGAAGGCAAGCAATTTCATATAGGTTATACATATGTAGTCATGCAAAACATTTCCATAACAGTCATGTTGTAAAAGAAAACAGACCAAAACTGCCTCAAGAAAAATAGAGTAAAAAAGTATACTTCAATCTGTATTCAGATACCATCAGTTCTTTCTCTGGGGATGGATAACATTTTTCATCTTAAATCCTTCAGAGTTGTCTTGGCTTGTTGTGGTGCTGAGAATAGCTAGGTCAATTGTAGCTGATCATCTTATAATATTGCAGTGACTTTGTACACAGTACATTTCATTTTGCATCATCTCACGTAAGGCTTTACAGGTTTTCCTGAGAGCATCCTGCTCATCATTTCTTATAGCATGCTAGTATTCTATCATAATCACATATCACAATTTGTTCAACCATTCCCCAATTGGTGGACATCCCCTCAATTTTCAATTCTTTGTCACTGCTGAAAGAGTTGCTATATTTTTATTTTTTAAATCTCTTTTGGGATACAGACCTAAGTGCTAAAAACTTAACATCACATTTGGCCCATATTGAGCTTGACTATAGTAGAAGAAGAAGATACTAAGGGCAAGCTATGGTAAACAATATTTCATGATAATGGGGTTAGATGGTTTCAACACAAAGTTCTCTGAAATTTGTGGGGGAATCAGTCATTGCCAACCAGGGGATCAAGGAAAGCTTACTGGAGGAGGTAGTATTTGAGCTAGGCTTTGAAGGATAGGTAGGCTTTTAATTGGTGAGGGTGGGAAAGACATAGACTAGCCTAAGCAAAGGTATGGAGACCTCAGTGTTATGGACATAGGAAACTGGATGAATCGTAATGCTATAGACATAAATAGTGACTTTAGAATGAGGGGACAGGGATAGCTTTAAAGAGAAATGGAATGAGCTTCTTGGGAATAAAATTTTGTTTTGCATGGTGCCTTTTGTGATTAGTTTGGCAAACTAAACTGTTTACACTTCAAAAGGGGGGATTTTTTATAAGTGTATTTTTTTCATGGTTCATGAAATTTGCCTGCCCCTCTCCCCCTCATGGAAATGGAGACATAACCGGTAGTTGATAATTGTCTCCATAACTATTTCAATCACAACAAACTTTGGTGTCTCTTTCATATCAGATGCTATGTAGATGTTGAGAGATTTAGGGATAGAGATGGAGACTGGTCCTGTGATCTCATTGTTATAAGGTGAAGGGAATTTTTCCAGCAATGCCAGTTGGCGTCTTCTTAGAGAGTTGCCTGGAGCAATCATGTCAAACTCAAATAGAAATGATATTTACTTAGAACACCACAAATTAAGGTGAACGATGTTCTATTATATTTTTATTTATTTTGTTAAATATTTCCCAATGACATTTTAATCTGATTCCTGTTGGGGTTTTGGGAGCTGCTTTTTAACATGGACAGTTTGATACCTCGGTCCTAGAGCAGAGAGGTTAAGTAATTTTTCTAGGGTCTAAGGGCCAGTATCTATCAGACACAAGACTGGAATCCATGTCTTTCTGGCTTCAAGGAGAATTCTCTATTCACCACACCATACTATCTCTTACTGAAATAGAGGTGACTAAAACTCCTTCTTTTCCTTAAAAGAGCCTATGTTCTAGTAGAACAGGTAAGACATGCATGCAAAAAACTGTAATAGAATAATAAGCATATATTATATAAAATTATCACATAATAGGTATTTATTAGCACACTGTGATATGTTGTGGATTTTTTGGAAGGGCGATTATTTTCAGCTTGGTGGATGGTGGTCAGAGAAACCTTTTCTGGAGGAAGTGTGGCATTTGCTCTGGGCTTTGAAGGACTGCTAGGATTTCAACAAACAGGAATGGGGAAGGAACATTACAGGTCAAAGGAAAGATATAGGAAAGGCGAGAATAGAAAAAAGTGCAGCTCAGGTATAAAGACCAGAAAGGTGAGTTAATGCTGGAAAAGTAGGTAACAATCAGATTGAGGAGAACCTTAGATCCCAGACTATGGAATTAATATTTTATTTGGCCATGATGTTTAGCCATTGGAGGTTTTTTAATGATGAAGAGATGTGACCAGAGCCTTGGCAACTGCGTGTAGGATGTTTTGGTGAGGGGACACAATGGATGCAGACAATTCAACGAGGTAGTTATTGGATTGAGCCAGATGACAATTGATGAAGGACAGTAATGATTATCAGAATGAAAAGGAGAAACCACAGGTAGAGACTGGTGATCTTTAGGTGACTGGATTTGATGACAAAGTGAATATGAAAATGAGAGCAAGGAGAGGGAGAAGAAAAGAAGATCCAAAGGTTTTGAGTCTATGGCTAACAAAAATAATTAAGTCAGAAAGATGATGAAGAGGTTTTTTTTTGGAAATGATGATTTCAGTTTTGGATATCTAAATATGTAACTTAGTCAGAATCAGAGACTTAGTAGAACAAGGGTTAGTATAGATTTTTTTTAGGCAAGAGAAAATGAGAACAGAATAAAAAGAAAATAGCAGTAGAAGTGAAATACAAAGAGATTTTATTCTCTTTTATTGTAAAAATTGGGTGCAAGAAAAATTATTCTCTTAAAAGTTTTAGGCACATATTTACATCAAAACCTATATCTTTCTGTACAATGGATATTAATGGACATTACCGAACTTAGATGTTGTTTATTTTTTATTATAGGAAAGTTAAATATAGAAAGCCTCAATGATTTAGGTAAAAGCTCGTGATTGCTCAGCCTTTTAAAGATATGTGGTTTTAAATTTAATTTTGTATTATTTTCAGTTTTTAGGGGCAATCAAATGACTTTTGTTCGTTAACTGCTGTTCTTGGTTCAAAGTTGTCTTTCTAATGTGAATTTTTCCCTTTTGTGACTTTTGAAGTGGAGCCATAGAGAAACAAGGCACGCCAAAATTGTACCTTCAGATGTGTGCTTTGCTTGTTTTCTCACACATAAACATGGAGGATCATAAGTGAATGGTTAGTCAGTAACTTTGTGGTGACTCATTTATGGGTATAACAATGTACTTGTGGTCCACTGAAGCCAGGTATTCTATGTCATTGTATTCGACAAAGCAAAGCAAGCAATGGATAATGTTATGTTGTTGCTGGGAGTTCTTGATGGAGGTGAGGCTCAGAATTTGGCCTATGGCATTTTGGAACAGAAATAGCACTTACCTTGAAGTGGGAGGTGCAGTGGAAAGAATATTGTCTTAGGAGGCAGAGGACCTGGGGTCAGCTCCTGCCCCTGAGATTTGCTGACTCTGCACCCAAAAGCATGTCACTTAACCTTTGTGGGCCTCAGTTTTCTCCTTTTAAAAATAAGGATGTTGGGTTAGGTGGCTTTTGAGGTTCCTTTTGGCTCCAGGTGTATGATCCTGTGAACGCTAGATTTTGAGTTAGGAAGACCAGGGTCTTCCGCCTCAATTGGAAGGTTGCTGTTTGACTGTGGGCAGTCATAGGATCCTAGACTTAGTTCAGCTCCCTGATTTTATAAATGAGAAGGCTAAGACCCAGAGATGTCAAATAACCTGCCCAGTGTCGTGCAGTTACTGTCTTGTTTATTTGTTGTTCAGTTGGCTTTGACTCTGCTTTGCCTCATTTGGGTTTTTCTTGGCAGAGATGCTGGGGTGATTTTCCATTTCCTCCTGCAACTCATATTACAGAGGAAGAAACTGAGGCAAAGAGGATTAAATGACTTGCCTGGGGTCACACAGCTAGTAAGTATCTGAGGTCATATTTGAATTCAGGTCTTCCTAATCACTCTATCTACTGCACCACCTAATGTCCCTATTGTCAGAGGTAGGTAGGATTTGAACTCTCATCCTCTTGACTCTATAGCTAGTGCCTTCTACTTTTGGAGCCTCAGTTTGCTAATCTGTCAAAGGAGAATAATAGCACTTATCTCATAGGGTTGTCATGAGGCTTATATGAGATAACATATAGGAAGTACTTTGCAAACCTTAAAGCACTATACAAATATGAGTTGAGTTTGTTTTCCTTTGGTCTGGACTTGTAATTTCATCAGTGTAGAGAAATCCCAATGTGGAATCTCCCTCCACTAATGTAAGTCTAAAACTCTTCTGCAATTTTTAGACTTTGAAGACTTGTCTGGATCACTGAAAGTTCAGGCTACTACAATTAATAATATGTCTAAGGACAGATTCTCCAACCGTCATCCTTTGTGAGTGAACAGGATGATAATTATTGAGACCCATTCCTCCCAGCTGCCTTTTCTCATTACCTAAGATATAACCCTGACATGAGAGAACCAGTCCTGGCCTGAGGGAGGGGCCAAGACCATCTCTACCCTTCTTCAGATTCTCCTTCAAATGAGTTATTGTGGATTTCTCTTGAGGTCTTCAGCAGCTATAAAAGGATTGGATCTACCTCTGTTTTTGGATAGTTCCTCTACCTTTTATTGAATAGGCATATTATTTTATTTTTTACTTTATTATGTCTATACCAGCATTATTTGTCTTTTACATTACTCACTTGACATATATCCTGTTGGAATGTAGACTCTTTGAGGGAAGGGATATTTTTCTCTTTGTATTCCTAGCACATAACACAGTGTTGGGCCCATAGTTGATAAATATTTGTTGGATTGATTCATTTGGTGAAAGAAGGCGTGGAAATCACATGTTTTTCCTCAGCTGGGCAAATATGGTAACCATATATAATTATATAGATATTGGCTCTTTTTTACCTCTTAATTTTTAATAGTGTATTCATACTCAATATGCTTTTTAATTTATCATTACTTCTTTCAGGAGTAGGGACTTTAAACTTGTTACTGGATTTTCTTCCCTCCTGCAGAGGTACCAACAACATCTGAGTTGAAGGGTCTGTGGTCTGAGATTGTTTTAGGAAGAAAACCATTGCTACATATACGTCTACTCATTGGTCTTGCATGCTAGCAGAGCTCATGTACCATCTGTTCAGGCTGGTTTGCCACATGGTATTGAACATAAACCTTAGCAGAAACTGATGTAAGCACATTGTATTCCCCAACTCTTTCTCTATCACAGTCTTTCAGGACAGCAGGATAATGCAGAAGAAATGTGGATTGATCCAAGGAGTTTATAGAATCTTTAGAGCTTTGGGTAAACCTTGTCTAATGGGCTTGCTGTATACACATAGTCTGTTTTCCTTTCCTCAAGATTGTGGGACTTAATAGAAAGACACACACCCTTCCACTCCCCTTCCCATGACACCTACGGGTGTTGCTTTGGTCAATGATTCTCAATCTTTGATCCCAGATGTCCCTTGTTATACCTACTCTTATAACATTGTTATTATAGTCCTACACAGCCCACAATCAACTCATCTGTTGTCTTAAATTCACTTACGTGTTGGAGCCTTGGTTCATGTCCTGGCTACCTTGACCTGGTCCCTACTGGTTGAACATTCTTTTTGACGATGTTTATTGATTTGTCTGAACCTTTACTTCAAGGATCTGTCCCTGAATATAACTGTAAATTTTTTCAGGCAAAATGTTTTAAAAAATTAAGAGGTTAGACATTCATAAAGATAAACTAGACCTAGCAAAGTCACTTCTAAATTTTGTGTGTATATCTTGGATCCTTTTGGCAGTCTGGTGAAGCTTAGAGATGTCCTCCTCCTCTGAATCAATCAGTCAAATAGAAAGTAGTTATTAAGGGCTTACTACCCGCCGTTTACTGTACTACATTCTGGGGATACAGAGAAATAGAAAATTATAGTCTCTGCCCTCAAGCAGCTCACCTTCTAGTAGAGGAAACACAATGCAAACAAGTACGTATGGACAATTAACTTTTTTTTGGCAGAGAAGTCACTTATCTCACTGGACTTTAGTTTCTTCAGCTGTAAATCAAGGGCACTACATTAGATGCTTCTTTCCATCTCTAAAATTACATGATTCTTACACTGAGCAGAATTTTATCTTTATGAATCCGTTTTAGATTTCTGCTTTAAAGAGAGAAAAAAAAACCTCAACTCTGTAGATAACTTCAGAATTTATTTAGTTTCTGTAATAAAAATTGTTTGGAGAATCATACATTTATAGTCCTAAAGATAAATATGTAACCTTTCATATTATTTTGATCAACTAAGTTATATACATTTTATATGATAGTACTTCAAAAGATCTCAAGGGTCTGAGAATCTAACATTATAATTCTCATATTATAACTTTTACGTAACATTTTAGACAGTAGGATCCTCTGACTTCAACCCAAGGAAACACTTTTTTTTGTTGCTCATGTAAATAGCTTTTGTCATGGGTGTCAGCAAATAAAGAGGTGTTTATTATTTGGAACTTTTTTTTGTCAGTTTGTTGGTTATTGCGATCATGTTGCCAGTGGTGAAATGGCATCAGATCTATTGCCTTGTTTGCTCTTTTTGCCTTTCCACAGAACAGTGTTATCTACTGTGATCAGTATGCCTCCCCAGAGATGCACAGAAACCATAGAATTTGTTTAGTGGCTATTCAGCACTTACTTCATTGGGTGGGGAACCATAACTGCCAGGCTGAGCATAGATGAATGAATGAAAAAATATTTATTAAATCATTATTTTGTGCCAAGAGCTGTGCTAAATGCTTGAGTACAAATACAAAGCAAAGATGACTTTATTCCCAATGAGCTACAAACATACAGGAGGGGTGGCCAGGGAGGGGTACTTTGGTGTGGGAAATTACAGAGATGATGAAAGAGATCAAGGGAGAGAAGATTGACACACTCCAACCAGGAGCATAAAGTTGTTGAATTGATCATGGTTAATGGCTAATGATTTCAAAACTGGAGGGGACAGGTGCCTAGAGAAGGGTATAGGAACTGGTGGGCAAGGCTGTGGAAGGGGAATCTAGAGAGTGGGGAGTACAGATATCTAAGAAACAGAGTCGCCAATCAAGACAGCGGGGTACCAGATCCTGATGTAATATCTTGGAAGTCAGTGTCTAAAAGCACTAGACATTAGGGTATGGATATTATACATGATGATTATGTATGTCCGTATGAGTTGTCTAAATGTTGCTCTCAAAAAGCATAAATAGATATCTCTGAAATCCTAACCATCCCTCTCCAAGGGAGACTGTGATTCCTGCCTGGAGAGGAAGAGGAGAAGGAGACACTGGGATGGTTACTGTGGTCTACTCTGAGATAAAGGAGTACTGAATTATAATTGTAGCTCTCTGCTCCCCTAAATATTACAGGTCTGGGGAATGATTTTCTAGGTTCAAGTGTCTTTCCTGGTGGCTGTTGCTTAAAGAAGAGGTGCTCCAAGCTGGTATCCAAAGTCTTGAGCCCTTTCCTACCAATGCTAGTTATATAAAAGACCTTCATAAATAGTGTTTATCGGATAAATCCATTAACTCAAGTGGATAGCAAACATAAAGCAGTGAATAGCGTTCTCTCTCTCCCCCCTCTCTCTCTCCCCTCTCTCTCCCTCTCTCTCTCTCTCCTCTCCTCTCTCTCTCTCTCTCTCTCTCTCTCTCTCTCTCTCTCTGTGTGTGTGTGTCTCTGCCTTCTCAATCTCAACCAAGGAAAATTCCCCAAAGTCTCTAATGTAGCAAACTGGAAATCAGGGATATATTTAGGAGCCCTCTTTCCCCTATGTGTCTGTTCCCTTTTTCTTTGGATCTATTCCTGAAAAGAATTTGGAGCCATTCTGTTGAATCTGTAAGATTCTCCTTTCCTTAGTTGTCTGCTAACTCTGCCTCACTCAGAGATACAGTATCAAATCATCATTCTCTCTACCAGTGAGAAGAGTATTATGCGAAGGAATCCTGGGTTACATGTATATACACAATATATAATATATATATATATGTATATGTATGAAGGTATAGCTATGTATATATGCATGTTTACATTTTTATTTCATCTGTACCAATAGTATGACAATCTTGGATAATATTTTTTGCTGTTCAGTGTTCAATCATGTCTGACTCTTCATGGTCCTATATGAGGTTTTCTTGGCAAAGATGCTGGAGTGGTTTGCCATTTCTTTCCTCAGTGGATTAAGGGAAACAGAGGTTAAATGATTCCTAAGAGTCATGCAGCTAGCAACCAAGTGTCTGAAGCTGGATTTGAACTCAGGTCTTCCTGATTCCAGGCCTAGTGTTTTATTCACTGAGCTGTCTAGTTGTCTCTAGGTATAATATAAGAAAACCTTTAGTGTAGTGCTGCAGAATTCTGTCTCTACCCTTGGTCCTATTCTGTTCAACATTTTAGAAAATCAACAATTTGGCTATAGACAGAGTATGTTTATCAAACTTAAGAATTACATAATGTTGACAGGAATAGCTAATATATTAGAAGGCAGATTAAATGTTTAAGAGATGTCAACAGGTTGCAATGATAGAATGAATCTTAGAAGACACAGTGATTCATGGGAAGTACAGCATTTAAGCCCCCCAAAATTGACTGTTGAGCACAGGAAGGAGAAGATACTTCTAGATCCGCATTTATGTGAGAAGGATTGGGATGATTTTTGTGGATTTCAAGCCCCACATGAAGCAAGGAATAAATAGTATGATAGGGCAGTCAAAACAGTTAATGTGATCTTAGATATCTTAGATTCATGATCTCACTTGAAGGAACTGACACCCCCAGAGTCCCCTTCTTTAGTTAGATCCAAGTCTGAAGTATTGAATTTCATTCTAGGTACTATATTTTAGGAAGGACATTAGGCTGCTAAGGAGTTTTTTTTGTAAGGATCAAATTAAAATATATATATACATATTATATATTTAAAGCACTTTGCAAAACAAAGTGCTATATAAATGCCAATCATTATTGACTGTTGAGCAAAACAGTGACCCTGAAATGGCATAAAATGCATCACCTCTTAAAACTTCCGTCCTTGCCTTCTTCAGAGCCACTGATTCCTTTATAACTCAGCATTTTTTTTTTTAAGTATCGTTTGCTTCCTTTAATCATCACTAAAGAAACTAGTTTAGGTTCCAAGGACTTGGGAGGTTCTTTGGTGAATATGCACGTGGAAGCTGCCTAAGCTGTCATGGAGATGGTGTTCAGTAGCCCATTGGAAACTCTGAAATACCACTGAAATACATTTCTAACTCTGTAAGAATAAAGCTGTCTCAGAGAATCTCCAGATAACTCAAAGAATCTGAGTAAAGAACCTGGCATTGTGTATGGCCTCTGACAACTATTTCCCTAGATTGAATTACTGTGAAATTAAGACAGTGTGGAAGAGCTAGGCTGCTACAACTGTGATAAGGGATAGACAAAACAATCAGAAGCTTAGGATGTGAAAAGTACCTGGGAGGGGTACTTTTTAGTGTTACTTTCTATAAGATCACCTCTTACACACCTCCTTCTATACTCAGAGGTTATTGTTGTTTGGTCGGGGAGTGCAGGGGGAAAATAACAATAATTACTTATAAATATTTCAATTTATTCTATGTGAACCCCCCGCCCCCCACTTAATCCAAGGTCAAATTCAAGCAAAATTTGATTACACCAATGGAGAGGTTATTGGGTGTTTTGTGATGTTTAATTTCAAACATTTTATTTTTCATAGAACATAGACATTTATTTTCCATTGGCAAATGCTTTTAAACAAAGGACTTAGGTACTTGGGAAACACCTAATCCAACTGGATAGTAATTCAACAAAATATTTCCTTTAAAAACATTCCTCTTAAATTAATTTTTTTCAGTGAACCAAAATTCACCTTCCCCCCTCTTACCCCTCCAATTGAAAAAGAAAGAAAAATAAAACCCTTATAATACATATGTATGGTTAAGCAAAACAAATTCCTTCTTTGGTCATATCCTATATACATACATATACACACATACAAATATATACAAACATACATACATGTCTGTCTATCTATCTATCTATTTATCTATCTATCTATCTATCTATCTATCTATCTATCTATCTATCTATCTATCTATCTGTCTGTCTGTCTATTTATCTATCCATCCATCTATCCATCCATCTATCCATCCATCTATCTATCTATCTATCTATCTATCTATCTATCTATCTATCTATCTATCTATCCTTTGACTCCATCATCTCTGTCATGTGGTACATAGCTTGTTCCATCATGAGAACTTTGGAATCATTATTGGTCATTGTGTTGATCAGACCGTTTAAGTTTTTCAGAATTGTGTGTGTGTTTTTAATGATACTGTTGTTATTGTATGAACCTCAACAAAATGTTTCAACAAACATTTATTAAATGTTTTCAGTGAAGGTTTAAAGTACTGAAGAATTTTCAATAACATACAGGGAAAATGATTTTCAAAGGCATAGTTGTGTGTGTGTGTGTGTGTGTTGTGGTGTGTGTGTGTGTATGTGTGTGTGTGTGTGATGGACAGACAGAGAGAGACAGACAGAGAGAGAGAGGCAGAGAGACAGATTTTTTTCAGCCTCGCTTACAGTGTACAAATGCCTTTCCTGAGCTCTGAGAAGCACCATTAGTATTAGGAGGGTGATACAAGGATAAAAAAATGTACATTTGTAATCGGATAGCACCTTTCTCAAGATACTGCCTCTGAGGATATCTCAGATAATACACTGTTCCATTTTTTTTTTTTTGGTGCCTTGGCTTCCTGCTATTTGAACAGAAAGCATAGGCGCATGTTTTCCGAGAAAACATTGTTATGGTAGGAACATTTGAGAAAGTCGTAAGTCAGTGTTGATTATAATGATGTTGAACAGAGAGGTTCTAGGTGGGGCCTCTTTAGACTTTCCTGGGTAGTACTGTATCAGCGATGACATCAGCTGTGTCTCCTCTTGCCTAATATTCTATAAAATGTACAATCAATCAACAGACGCTAATGAAGCACTTAATACGTGCCAGACGCTGTGTTCAGTGTTGAGAACACAAAGAAAGAAAAACAGAAAACATTAACTGCCCTCCAGGAACTTACATTTTAATGGGAAGACAGCATGTATGTAGGTAGGTAACATACAAATTACATACAGAGTAAATGGAAGGTAGCTTTAGAGAAGAAGGCTCTAGCATCTAGGGGACTGAGGAAGAGCCTTCTGCAGATATGTGTTCAAGCTGTCTGGAAAGAAGCCAGGGATTCTGATAGGCAGTGGTAGTAAGGGAGACCATTCTAGGTATGGGGAACAGCCAGTGAAAAGTTACAGAGAGGAGAGATGGAACACGTAGAAGGAACAATATGTATGCCAGTATGATTGGGTCTTAGAGTGCATGGAAGAAAGTAAAGTACAAAAAGACCGGGAAGTAGGAAAGAAGTCAGGTGGTGAAGAGCTTTAAATGCTAAATGACTTTATAGTTGATCCTAGAGGTAATCAGGAGCTACTGAACAAAATTGATTTAGGAAAATCACTTTGGAAGTGGAGTGGAAGATGAATTGGAGTGAAGACAGACTTAAGGCAGGGAGACTAATTAAAAGGCTACTGTAATAATCCAATAGTACGGATGCTTCATAGTGTAGCTAAAGATGGCAGATGATGAAATAACCAAGCTATTGATCAAAGAAGCTTTTAAACAGAAGAGGTAAGTACTTGAGAAACTCCTTATTAAATTGGATAGCAATCCAAAATATTTCAGCAAACATTTTAGGCACCTAGTATGTGCAAAAGATTGTTCTGGGAACTTGAAGAAGTTGCTTTTTTTTCCTTACATACTTGTATTCTTTTTTGTATTTTCTCATTTAAGGACTTGCCAGTCTATCACAAGAGAAAGTCATGTAGGTTGAAGTCTCTCATGACACATTCCAGATAGTACAGTTACAGATCACCTTAAATTTCCATATCCACCAATTCTGACTGTAAAAATTTGAACAATAATCAGGAGTATTTATTAGCAATTTTTTTCTGATAGTACAAATTAATGTTGTAAACAAAGTTTAAGATTATGGGTACATAAGTTAAAAAGGATTTATTTTTCAACAACAATTTAAAAGATCAATTTATATTGTAATGGCTTGAAATATTCTCAAAAGAAGAGGTTAAAAAAACAGTAACCTCCTGGAAAATGTTTTAAATCACCAATAATCAAAGAAGTTCAAACTATAATAACCTTGAGCTCTCACTTCACAACAATCTTGCTAGCATGTTTGTAAATAGGGTTATACCTGTATTCCTTCAGGTCCCAGATAAAATCCTATCTTCTAGAAGTCCTGCTTTATGCTAGTGCTTTCCATCAAAGATTATTGCCAATCTATCCTCTTCACATCTTGTTTGTATATAGTTTATATGTTGTGTGTTGTCTTCCCTATTATGCTGTGAGCTCTTTGAGATCAGGGAAAGGATTTTTTTTTTGCTTTGGTGTTTTTGCTCTGTGTGTGTGTGTGTGCCCCCACTATTTAGCACAGTGCTTGATTTGCTGTAGGTACTTAATAAAAGCTTATAGATCAACTGACTAGAAAAGACTGATAAAAGTGTAAAAGCTCATTTTTTGTTAAACATAGGGACATAAATTCACAGTTGGCAGAACTGTGAATTGAGATATCCATCCTGGAAAATATTCTAATATCATCCAAGAAAAGTGTGACACTGAATGTGGGGTGACATACCTCAAGGAGGTTATTATCATCAAGAAAAAAACCTCATATTTACAAAACCATTCATAGTAGCATTATTTGTAGTAGTAAAAAGCTTTGAACAAAATGTGCCCCACATTTGGGGACTCTGAACAAATAATGGCATATTAGTTTAATGGATCATAAGTTATATAATTACACCATAAGGAAGAATTCAGAGAAGCTGTCTTCTACAAAGCTACCAAAATGTTATTATAAAGCACGAGTCTGATCATCTCAGTTCTATTCTCCAAAATCCCCAGTGGCCAATTCCCTTTCCCTCTAGGATAAAAGACATAACTTCTCTTTGTTATTTAAAGCCCTTAACGTTGTTTCTAGTCTATCTTTGCAGGTAACATGCGTGGTCTCTTCCTCACCCTGTTCTGGCCAAACTGCATACTTACTTTCTCTCACTCTCAACATCCCACCTCCCCTTCATATTTTAGAATCTGGGCCTTCCCTCTTCCACCTCTTTAACTAGATTTGTCTTAATCCCTGGTAACTGTGAATCCATCCTTCCATCCATCCATCCATCCATCCATCCATCCATCCATCCATCCATCCATCCACTCACCTCTCTCTCTCTCTCTGTCTCTCTCTCTCTGTCTCTCTCTGTCTCTGTCTCTGTCTCTCTCTCGGATATATTTGATTATCTGTGCACATATTGTTCTCCTATATTGGGATTTGCTTTGTTTTTTGACTTTCTATCCCCAGAACCTAGTATAGTGAGAGGCACATGATAGGTACTTGATAAGTGCTTGTTCAGTTGCTTTGAAGACTTGTTTGAAATGATACAGGGTGAAGAAAGCTGAGTCACGACAAGTGTGGAAACAAAATGAATTAATACATTAAAAACAGTTTTAGAGTCATAGAGTTCTGTGTTTTACACATAGAATTATTATGAATATAATAATTGTACACATGTAATAATTATATTTTCTAACTACAACAGTGTAAATGAAGTCGGCCTTGAGAAGCAACAAAATTTTGATGAGATTCTGGGCTCACTTTTAGTGTCAAATTAAAGGATATATTTCCTTTCTGTTTGCAGCTGTTACTAGCTTTTGAGGTGGCGCAGCAAATAGAGCACTGGGCTTGGAATCAGGAAGACTCATCTTCATCAGTTCAAATCTAGCCTCAGATACTTATTCTGACACTGTCACAGTGTGACACTGGGCAAGTCAACTTAAACCTGTTTGCCTCAGTTCCTCATCTGTAAAATGGATTGGAAAAGGAAATGGTAAACCTCTCTTTGCCAAGAAAACCCCAAAATAGGGGTCAGAAAGAGTTAGACAAGATGGAAATGACACAAGAAGAAGAAAATAGCTATTTGAAAGAAATATGTATTAATACACTTAAAACAGTTTTCAAAAGAGAGACATAGCATCATATGTTCCAAAAACAAAACACTTAGAAAAATTGGAGATCTGTTTACACTCTAACAATTTAGATACACATTACAAATCATTTTAATGTAATCATTGACATGAGTCTCCTCAAGTTCTTTACTACATAAAACTGTATCTTAGCTTGATTTATACTTAAAAGTGGTTAAGAAAAAACTACTGCATTTCTTTAAAATTGTTTAAAATTCAATCCTTTTCTGAATTACACAGGCTTCCCTCCCTATCCTTTCCAAATCAGTCAGATTATCGAACTTTTGTTTTGTAGCTGGCTCTGGACCTGCTTCCTCTGTTTCCCCATTCTCCAGTACCTGGATGACTTGTACTGTTTTTGAAATGACAAAAAGTCCCTGACAGAAACATGTAAAATCTTTTTTGGGTTAGATTTCCTTTTGCTGTTGTTGTTCTGGCACATTATTTATTGTGACATATTTCAAGCAATGTAGGAAGATGTCTGCTTGTCTAAGTATGTAAGTGGTTTTTAACAAATTTATTGACTGGGGATTTAAAGGTAAATTGAGCCAATTCATAATGATAACCACTGATCCAAGAATCTCTCAACCTGGGTTGTTCCAATCAATGATGACTAGAGTTATAAAAATAATATATGTTTATTTCAGCTTTGGACTACACCTATATGCAGAGGCTTTGGCAGGAGAGTTATTATTTATAGAGCTTCCACTTCAATCTTCACTAATTCCAAAGTCAAGTTCAAACTAAAATTAAACACCCGCTCTATTTTAGAGGTTACTGCCTATTTTAAAAAATCTTCTCTGTTTTATGGTACAGAATCATAAAATGTTAGATCTGGAAAGGGTCTTAGACATTTTCTAGTCCAGCCCTCTCATTTGACAGTATTTTGGGGCTTTGGCATTTTTCTTGGCACTTTTCTTTTTATTGTCATGTCATTTTAAAGAAGGGAAATAGGATGAAACAAGGAGGAAATGGGTGGTTGGAGGTAGATTTTGGAGGACTTTAAATGCCAGGCTGAAGTTTGTATCTTATTCTTGGGGAAGTAAGGAGTCATTGATAGTTTCTGAATAGGGAATTTACATTGTCATACTGTGCCTGAAGAATATGATTTTGGCTGCTCTGTGGGGCATAGATTGGAGAGGGAAGACTCCAGAAGCAGGAAGACAAATCAGGAGGCTATTGCAATCATCCAGGCCAGAGGTGATCAGCACCTGAGTCAGGGTTGTTGTCCTCTAAGTCAAGAAAAAGGGACTGATGTGAATAAAAGTAGAAAAGAGATAGAATTGATGAGACTTTTAAGCTGATTAGATGGGAGGAAATGTCAGGAGGAAGAGTCAAAGATGATTCCCAGGGTGACTGGAAGGATGGTGGTATACTCAACTGAAACAGGGAATTTGGGAGGATGGATGAGGAAAGTAAGTTTCATTTTAGACATGTTAAGTTTTGAGATGCTGATGGTTTATCCAGGAGGAGATATTCTGCAGACGTGGGAATTTAATACTAGAATTCATGACAGAAATTACAGCAATATATCTAGATTTGGAAGTCATTTGTCTAAGAGATGAGAGCTGAAATGATCCCTGATATGTGATTGTTGAGAGAAAGTTTAGAAAAGAGGACCCAAGCCAGAGCCTTGTGGAACAAACATGCTCTGTGGTCATGAGATGAACCATCGAACATATTGCTATTCTTTTACTATTTTGTGTCATCTAAAAGTTTGCTAAGTATGGTATACATATTATCAACAAATATATTGAAGAAAGACATGGACTGCCTTGTGGCACTCTACAATAAAGATCTCTCTCCAGGTTACTGGTCTATTACACAACACCTTGGATCCTGAATCTAACTATCTACCCCCACAGGTCATAACTCTCCATTCTGTCAAGAAGGTATTATCATGCAAAATTATTTTTAAAAGCCTCCTGATATTTTACAGATATAGAAATCGAGGATCAGACAGATACAGTGATTTTTCTCAAGGACACACCGATAATAAGATGATGAGATGAATTCCCTTTTCAGTTTTCGGTCTTGTGATGCTATTATAAATATTGGAACTAGGACTCAAATCCGAAATTTTTAATGTGGAGTTTAGTGTTCTTGCAATTATGCCATATTTCCAAAGTGATCATGACAAAGAAATTTGAACTTTTGGCCTTCTGATCTGAAATCATGTGTCTTGTCCATTAGGGTGGAGCCCCGAGAAGGTGTTCAGATCAGAATCTAAACGGCATTGTCGTGATTTCTGTTAGATGGAGGAATTTAGATTTATTTGTAGCATGAGGTTGCCAGATTGAGATTTATTGTCTTCCGAGGCAACCTCTGGTCACTGTAAATCTTGAGCCCCGTGTGCAGGTTAGTGAGTGTATTGTTCCAAAGTAAATATTCATTTATCCATTCACTCATTTGTCTAACAAAGACTGATCTGTCTGTCTGCCCCTCTCTGTTAGCCATTTGTTATGTTTTGCTGGAGATTCTTGGCAGGAATTGGAAAGGTGTAAGGAGAAAGGTGGGGAAAAGGTTAAATTGTTGGGTGTAATTAATAATTCTATGGACCCTTTCCCCCCTCTCTTAAATCCTGCAAAACTAGTACTTAAACTGTGAAACATCTGTGGATACTCTGACCACAGACACAAAGTGCAAATCTATCATTTCTTAGACCAAGGATTCTTTGCGATCCTGGAGTACCTGAACGAGTAGTTGAAAGAAACCTTTTGGGTAACTATTTAAATACAATTGGTTTCCTTTGTAATCCTATATATTTTATTTTATGTATTTAAAAACATTGTTCTGAGAGAGGGTCCATAAATTTTACCAGACTGCCCAAAAGGGTCCATGACACCAAAAAGGTTAAGAATCCCTGCTAGACAATCTTTCTGAGTTGATGTAGCAAAAAATTTAATCACCTAGTGGACAACTTTTTCACCAAGAGTCGCTCTCTGTTTAGGTGGGCTGCTCCTATTATGACAGGCAAATAGTATATTGCTGTATTGTTTCATTTTACAAATGTGTATCCAAGGTAGCTTCTGGAATAGAGTAGGTGATTAATAAACGCTTATTGATTGATAGATACTTAAAGGCCTTTAAGGTTGGTGCAGGACTTGCCTAGAGCTTGTGCTCTGCTGACGTGATTGTGTGACTCTGTGGAAGCTTCTGGTTCACTACTGTACCATAGTGGGATATTAGTATATCCAGGGGGTGTACTAGTAAATATTCAACAACCAGATCTCCAGAAAAAAATACGTATGACACATTTCAAAGTTTAATCTGCATCATTAATATTTCGCCATCACTTTCCTAAGTATAGACACTCAACAAAACAATAAGCCCTGATGTGTAGCGTTCGAAAATTTCTAAGATGAAAATACTCACATTAAAAATTTAACATTTGGGGTTGTGAGTTGGTTCAAGGTGACTCCAGCTTATTACTGGACGTTAATGGAAGCATCTGAGCAGGCTTTTAGTTTTTTAAAATTTGTTTTGGTTTTTTTTGGAAACTAAATCATTTATTCAGAGAAGTGGCTCAGTCGAAAGAGTACTGGACGTAGAGTCAGGAAGACTCATCTTCATGAGTTCAAATCTGACCTCAGATACTTCCTAGCTGTGTGAATCTCAGTAAGTCACTTACCCCAGTTTGCCTTAGTTTCCTCATCTGTAAAATGAGCTGGAGAAAGAAATAGCAAACTACTCCATTTTTCTGCCAAGACAATCCCAAACGGGGTCACAAAGAATCAGACATAACTGAAAAACACTTGAACAACACCTATATCAGAAGAAATAACTTAAGATTTAGAGAAAGATATCTGAGTTTTCACCTTTTTGTGAATAGAATTACTTAAAATGGGGTGAATCCTTGTCCCCTTAGGCTTTGAAGGTATTTTTTTAAAAAAACAAATTGAATGAAATACATATTTATTTTCCAAGGGGGAAACAGTTAACAGATACACCATCCCTGCCCCCTGTTCGTTTTCCACCTGCCACTGCTTCTAAACTAGCCTGGATGACTGCTCTCATAACTGAAGCAGCAGATGTAGTGGAAATAACAACTTGCTGCATTAATAGCTGAAACTATTTTAAGGCTACATAAGAATAATAAGCCTACTGAGAAGACTGCCTGAAGGAATGACAGTTAACACTGAAGCTTTACTACAGTATAGACCATTGTTCAGGAGTCTACGCTATGGAGTCATTTTAAATGGCAAAATTGTCAAATCTACAACTACCCTTATATGCAGAAGGCAGGGGTGTAGAATTTCAGTAGCTTCAGGAAGGCCCAGTAGCTTTCCCACTGAATCCCCTTCCACCCCAATTCTCTCCCATGTGCCTGAGTGTTGCCTGGAGTTCTGTGACTGCAGCCTCACTTTATCCTTTTATCTCATTGGCACACAGACTTGGACCTTGGTCAAACTATAGTTTGAGAGAGTAAAGAGGAAGCCGCTATATTTGAACTTGGAGCCAGTATACCTGGGTTTTAATCCTATCTCATACATGTAATATCTGTGTGACAATGGGTAAGTCATTTTATTTCTCTCGGACTCAGTTACTCATATGTGAAACTGGGAAAATGTACTTCCTACCTCACAGGGCTTTTGTGAAGAATATTCTTTGTATACTTTAAAGTGTCATGCAAATACAAGATAATCGTAGTAGTATTTTTGCATTTCTAGACTCATTCTCTAACCTCTAAGCCGAAAGTGGAGTAGGGTAGAGGAAAAAAAGGACTTTTTTTTTCTTTTAAAGAGAAGGCACTTGGAGGGAAAGGCCTGATCTAAGACTGTTCCTCTTTGTAGCTATATGAGGAGATACTGTATTCCTATCAAACTTAGAACCCCGAAAATATGCCAATCAGCAGTTCTAGAAACGTTGATATTGCCATCTTTTTCTGGACTTCAATGCCATTTCTTTGCTGCAGTCCCACCCTGGTTCTACCTTGGAGCCCTGTTTGAAAAGTTTATACTCCTGAAAGGATTGAGGACTTCAATTTGTTTCTATATTGTATCTTACTTAGTGAGAATTTTTCTGACAGCTGTCCTCTGATAAGGTCTTTCTTATTCTTTCACTATTAAGTCCCAATGGATGGACCTAAAGTAGAACTGCCTTGTACATAAATTGGAAATAGCATGGTTTATCTGTTAGGAAGCTTCCTGGCAGTGGAAGTAGGAATGAGCCTAGAAGATATACAGCATTTATTCATTCATTAAGTATTTATCAGACATCTGTTTTTGTGCCAAGCATCATTCTAAAGCATTGATGATTCAATGAAACAAAGCCTGCCCTCAAGGAGTTAATATTGAAAGAAATATATATGTAGTAGAAGTAAAATTTAAAATATGTAGAAAGTATATAGTAAGTGGTTTCCGGGTAGAGGAAGAGAGTACTACTGACAGTGCAGACAAGCTAGTGTAACTGAAGTCAAAAGAAAGAGGGACTGGGATGGAGAGAGAGAGACAGAGAGACACACACACACAGAGAGAGAGAGAGAGAGAGAGAGAGAGAGAGAGAGACAGACAGACAGACAGACAGATAAGCAGACAGAGACAGATAGAATGAGAGACAGAGACAAAAGGGGACAGAAAAAGTGAGAGAGACAGAGAGAGACATAAAGAAATAGAGAGTGGAAGAAAGAGAGACAGAGATATAGAGAAAAAGAGTGAGATGCAGAGAAAAGGGAAGGGGGAATAGAGAGGGAGGGACAGATGGGGGATAGGGAGGGAAGGAGAAATGAAGGAAAGGAGAGAAAGAGAAAGGGGGGGTAGGGAGAGAGGGAGAGGAAGGGAGAGAGGGAGAGGGAGGGGGAGAGAGAGAGGGAGAGGGAGGCAGAGAGGGAGAGGGAGAGGGAGACGGAGAGGTGTTAAGCAAGTCAGACCGGTGCCATTACCGTGACCACCATCTCTTCTCAAACCCAAGTGGTGACAGCTCCAGGATTCTACCCTAAGAGCTCTGAGATTGCGAGTGTCCAGTTCCTAACCCCCAGCCCAGCAGTCTTACTGAAAACCCAGCCCCTATAGCCATTATCCAGGACATGAAACCTTATGGAGAGGCAACCTGGCAACTGCTTCTGCAAGTACTGCCTCTCTTGTCTCCTCAAAAGCCACAATTTCTGAAGCCTGGAAAAGAAAGTTCTTGCTACCAAAGCCCGTTGTCCTGTCAGTTGATTTGACATCAGAAATGGTGTGATTTCATTAATGAAAATAACATTAAAGGATCGGTTATTATCTGTCTCGTCACCATACCCTGAGAATCATGGGACCTTTCCCTTTGCTCACAGCTGAAATTTCTACTTTGTTGTTTTCCCTCTAGAATATGGGTTCTTTGAGGGCAGTGACTGTCTTGTTTTTCTAATTGTTTCCTGGGTTTTGCACATAGTAATGACTGCTTTCTCAGTCAGTCAGTCACTAGCAGTTGGGAAGATTCAGGATAGATCTCATGTAGGAATAAGTGCTTGTACTAAGCCTTGAAAGAAATGAGGGACTTGATGAGGCAGAAGTGAGGAGGGAAAGAAGCCTATAGATAGATGAAGAAATGCTGTACACAGGGTAGAACAAGTAGGTTCATTTGGCTGGAACTTAGAGTGCATGAAGGGAATTAATAGACAATAAATGTAACAAGAGAGGCTGATGCCAGACTATGAAGGGGTTTTGATTGTAAATAGAAGAATTTGCATTTTATCTTAAATGCAATTAATTGGGAGCCATTGGATCTTTTTGAGCAGGTGAATGACATGGTCAGACTTGTGTGCTTTGGGAATTTGACAGAGCGTACATTTGAAAGGGGAGAGACTTGGGGCAGGAAATCTAAGTAGGAAGCTGTAGCAGTAGTTAAGGTGGGAGGTGGTTAGGGATTGAGCTAGGACAATGACCATTAGGGGAGAAAAGATGGATATGAGAGATGTGGAGATAGAATTGACAAGATTTGCCAATTGTTTGGCTATGGAGTAGAGAAAAGAGCAGAGACTATGTCCAGGATGAAGGAAGATATCCTATTTCTTTCATGTTTTCCTAATTTTTTTTCTTCCCATGTGTCTTAAATTTTTATAGAATCCCACAGCTTATTGTATGCAGCTTGCTTGGCTGTCTTTGGAAAGGGAGCTCCTTTGGAGCTGACCACAGCATCATTACAATAATTTAGGAGCACTATATATTCCAGGGCCCCTGGGATGAGACAGTGAACAATGACATTGAAATGATGGTGAGAATCAAGCAGAAGGGAGAGATTATGACATTACATGGTTATTTGTAATTCACAAGCGTGGTGCACTGAGAAGATTTCTTCTGTCCTTTTCAAAAAGGGGTCATCTCTAGGACTAACAAGTTTGTTCTTAGTCCTAGAAGGTCAGAGATCTAGACAAATGATAACAGTATATTTCCCTCCCATCCTGTATCTGAAATATCATACCCCACAGATTTCTGTGATAAAGGAAGCATAATTAACTAAACGTACTTATCTCAAGCTCCTTCATTGTGATATCATTACTCATTCTAACAATGGCAGAACATGACCCATTCATACCTACTCCTTTTGAGGTATTCTCCATGTTTTTCAATATCTCCTCCACAGAGATTTTACCCAATACTCTGGGGGTTTTCTTTTGGTTTTTATTTTTTTTTTAATTTTTTTAATCAATCAATCAATTAATTAATTAATTTAACTTTTTACATTCATTTTCACAAAATTTTGGGTTCCAAATTTTCTCCCCTTTTATACCCTCCCCCCACCCCAATACACCGAGCAATCTAATTTTCCCTATCTCCAATCTGCCCTCTCTTCTGTCATCCCTCCCTTCTCTTGTCCCCATCTTCTCTTTTGTCCTGTAGGGCCAGATGACTTTCTATTCCCCCTTAACTGTATTTCTTATTTCCTAGTAGCAACAACAATACTTAGCAGTTGTTCCTAAAACTTTGAGTTCCAAATTCTCCCCATCCCTCCCTCCCCACCCATTCCCTTTGGGAAGGCAGGCAATTCAACATAGACCATATCTGTGTAGTTTTGCAAATGACTTCGATAACAGTCGTGTTGTGTAAGACTAACTATATTTCCCTCCATCCTATCCTGCCCCCCATTGTTTCCATTCTGTCTTTTGATCCAGTCCCTCCCTGAGTGTTGACTTCAAATTGCTCCCTCCTCCCACTGCCCTCCCTTCCATCATCCCCCCACCCTGCTTATCTCCTTCTCTCCCACTTTCCTGTATTGTAAGATAGTTTTTCATACCAAAATGAGTGTGCATTTTATTCCTTCCTTTAGTCAAATGTGATGAGGGTAAACTTCTTGGTTTTTTTTTTCAGCTCTCCTCTTTTTCCCTCCACTAAAAAGTCTCCTACTTGCCTCTTAAATGACCTATAATTTACCCCATTCCATTTCACCCTCTTTCCTCCCCCTACTTTTCTCTCACCATTTACCTTAATTTCTTTTAAAATATGGTCCCATCCTATTCAATTCACTCTGTGCTCTCTGTCTCTGTATGTGCATGCATGTGTGTATGTGTGTGTGCGTGCATGTGTGTACATGTATGTGTGTGGTCCCACCAACTACCCAGCTACTGAAAAGTTTTAAGAGTTACAAATATTGTCTTTCCATGTAGGAATGTAAACAGTTCACTTATGGTAAGTCCCTTATGACTTCTCTTTGCTGTTTACTTTTTCATGCTTCTTCTCATTCTTGTGTTTGAAAGTCACATTTTCTTTTCAGCTCTGGTCTGTAGAAGCTGCTAGATCTTGAGTTATCCTGATTGTATTTCCACAATACTGGAATTGTTTCTTTCTAGCTGCTTGCAATATTTTCTCCTTGACCTGGGAACTCTGGAATTTGGCCACAATGTTCCTAGGAGTTTCTCTTTTTGGATCTCGTTCAGGTGGTGATCGATGGATTCCTTCAATACTTATTTTGTCCTCTGGTTGTAGAATCTCAGGGCAGTTTTCCTCCATAATTTCATGGAAGATAATATCTAGGCCCTTTTTTTGATCATGACTTTCAGGTAGTCCCATAATTTTTAAATTTTCTCTCCTGGATCTATTTTCCAGGTCAGTTGTTTTGTGATTTCTTGGTTTCTCAGAAAGTCATTAGACTCCATCTGTTCCATTCTAATTTTGAGAGAACTATTCTCTTCAGTGAGCTTTTCAACCTCTTTTTCCATTTGGCTAATTCTGCTTTTGAAAGCATTCTTCTCCTCATTGGCTTTTTGAACCTCTTTTGCCAATTGAATGAGCCTATTTTTCAAGGTGTCATTTTCTTTAGCATTTTTTTGGGTGTCCTTTAGCAAGGTATTGACCCATTTTTCATGCTTTTCTTGCATCTCTCTCATTTCTCTTCCTAGTTTTTCCTCCACCTGTCTAACTTGCTTTTCAAAATTCTTTTTGAACTCTTCCAAGGCCTGAGCCCACCCAACAACCCCCTGGGATACAGAGGCCCCGCCCTCCACGTCTTTCCCTGATGGCAAGAATATGTCCTCGTCATCAGATCTGAAAGGCGGGATCATTTCCATCTGCTCAAAAAAGCTCTCTATAGTCTTATTTTTCTTCCCTTTTCTGGGCATTTTTGCAGCCAGTTACTTGACTTCTGAGATTCCTGTCCACCCCCGCCTAGATCCGCCCAGCTAGTGCTTGGGGTCTGAGATTCAAATGGGCTTTCTGGGCAGGTGTGTCTGTTATTCAATGTGAGCTTAAGTTCTGGTGCTCAGGTTGGGGCAGGCCCTCCTCCCAGGCTCAGCTCCCTCAGGGGCTTTATGCAGAGACCTTCAGTAATGGAGCAGGTGGGGCAGGGCCGTCTCCCAGGCTCAGCTCCTTCAGGTGGTTTATGCAGAGACTTTCAGTAATGAAGATTCTGCCTGCTGCTTGGGGAGTCCTGGGGGCCGCCGCTGCTGCCTCTGCCTATCCCGCTCCCCTCTTGGCCAGCCCAGACGTCTCTCTCACTGACCTGTAGCGTCTGTGGGAGGAGGGACCTTCCCGGCCGCCGGAGGTTTCGTCCCTGAAGCCTGCTTGGATCTGCTACTCTGGGGCCGCGGCCAGGGCAGTGCTGGGGTGGACTCCGCTTTCCGGGGCGCGATGGACCCTGGGAACGGCTCTCTGCGGCTCTCTGGAATGGAAATCTCTTCCACTGTGTTTCTGCACACCCTGCAGTGATCCAGAACTTGTGGGGAGCTCTTCTTACATTAAATCCATGGGCTGTGGTTCGGAGCTCGCATACATGATTCTTTCTCTTTTGGTTCTTTTAGCATTTTGTGGACAACACTTGGGGCATCTTTCTGTTGTCTCTGTTTCTATTACTTGATTGGTCTACTTCCTTTTCCTTTTAGATACATTGTGGTGCACAAATCAATCTCTGAATAAGCATTTATTACACACTTAGTATGTTTCAGGCACTACACTGAGTTTGGTGATAGAAATACAAAATAACCAGTCCTTGACCTCAAGGAGCTTAAATTCTATTGGTGTGTGAGAAATGATCAGTCCACAGAGCAGTTAATACAAAATATATACAAAGTACATACAAATTAATTTTGAGGGGATAGTAGCAATTATGAGGATCAGTATAGACCTATCACAGGTGGTGCTTGAGCTGAGTTTTGAAAGAAGCTTATGAGGTAGAGAAAAGGGGGTGTATATGAGGCATTGGGGACAACCTGTACAAAGGCACAGAGACAGGAAATGGAAAGGATGGGAGCAGCAGATAGGTTTGTTTGGCTGGAGGTTTTCATGGGCAGGATACTGCAGACTCCTTATGCCTTACGTCTTCCTATTTTCCCTTGGTCATTTACAATTTTTCATATACTATGATATTCCTAAACTCACAACCATGGGCATCATTGGAATAACATTGGTATTTTTTTTTAAATGCCTTTTGTAGCAGGTAACAATTTTGGATCATTAAATGTTTAAGGCATTTGGGCTTGATAGAATAAAGCATAGGCACAGGGGCTCACTTCAAGCAAGGTATCTCCCTTGCATATGTTAAAGTATACAGGATTCCTCAATAAATGCAAAGAGAGAAAACTTTGTTCAGTCATTCTCTGAGAATCAACACCAAGTGAGGCATAGAACAAGGAGACAAATGCTCATCAAACAATGCTTAGCAACACTGAACAAAGTCCAAGTTGAAGAGCGATTCCCTTCAGGAAGATTCATTAGAGACGTCTAGCTTGTGAATGACACTATGCTGATTGCATTGAGCCTTCAGACACTCTAAGATCTCTTCAATAAGATTCATGATTTTTAACAGACCAACCAGCAAACACAATAGCATCTTCTCTTTGTTACAACTTTCAATCAAATTTGTGACTCTAAAGATTTTTCTGCAAATATTTTCTGCAAAAGTCTTTTGGTTTCCTTCTCATGTTTTCATCAAAATGTGTTTTATTTTTTGCTTCCTTGTGGTGACAACTATTTTACATTAGCTAAATTTCTTTATCAATACTTTCATTAAATAGGGCATTTTGAAGCTGTTGTAATTTCAAACTTTTCTTCTTATTGACAGTTTCTTCTAGTTTCAAGTTGATTTTAATACTGCTATATTGATCTGCTTGCAGAGAGATAGGTTATTCACCCCAGTTTCCAGTCTTTTTCTGTCTATTAAGATACAGTTAATTTTATTTTTGGTGATGTTCAATGCGTGCTTTTTCCAATGCCTCCTGAACCTCTTAAATTATTTATGTAAGCAGGAAATTTCTTAACAAGTTATAGGTCTTTGTTCCCTTTAATTTCATAATCTGAAGCCATATGTTTCAATATTTTTTGGAGTCCTTTCTTGTGCTTACTTTTGCATTGAAAGACATTAATTATCAATATATAGGTTAACCTAATTTGGAGGAACTTGTCAGGTTCATTATAGAACTTATCAGATATCTTATTCTTTACTACAGTTGTTGGTATATAATGTACAATCATATTCATATTAATTTTTTTGTTCATATTTATCATAATTGCTATAAAATAAGATTATCATGTGGGTCATGAGATGAAATAATGTTTGTTGTTGTCTTGAAGTACATGGTACAACCAACTCTTCCTCACCTCTCCAAGAAGAACCTGTGACCATCTTTCCATTGAGGTGCCACTACTTTATATTTTATGGTTTAATTTACAGTGACATTGTTGCTGTAAATGAATGGTCATTCAGTTTCTGCTGTAGAGGATCAACTTCCGGTATTGGACCAGTAACTCCCATTAAGAGCTCCAGTAGTTAAAAGGACATTTGTGGAAGTCTACAATAGGTATTTAAAAACCTGTGATTTGTAGCATGTTTTTCCCTGTTTGCCCATCTTTCTCAACAATCAATGTGAAACTAGAGAGGAGTTATATACAAAAAGATTGAGGATCTTTTCTTTTTTTTGTTATTTTTCAAATTAATTAATTTTAAATTTTTAACATTCATTTCCACAAAATTTTGAGTTTCAAATTTTCTCCTTATCTCTTCCCTACCCTCCAAAACTCCATGCATTCTGATTTTCCTTTCCACCAATGTGCCCTCCCTTCAAACATGCCTCCCTTCCCTTATCCCCATCTTCTCTCTTGTCCTGTAGGGCAAGATACATTTCTATACCCTATTAGCTGTCTTTCTTATTTGCAAAACCAATTCTCAACATTTGTTCCTAAAACTTTGAGTTCCAACTTCTCTTCCTTCCTCCCTCTCTACCCATCCCCACTGAGAAGGCAAGCAATTCATTATAGGCTATGTATGTGTAGTTTTGCAAATGAATTCCATAATAATCATGTTGTGTAAGACTAACCATATTTCCCTCTATCCTATCCTGCCCCCCATTTCTTCTGCTCTCTCTTTGGACCTTGTCCCTCCTCAAGAGTGTTTACTTCTAATTTCTCCCTCTTTCCATTTGCCCTCCCTTCCATCGTTCCCCCCACACTGTTTATCCCCTTCTCCTCTACTTTCCTGGAGTGTAAGATAGATTTTCATGCCAAATTGAGGGTGCATGTTATTACTTCTCTGAGCCACATGTGATGAGAGTAAGCTTCACTTTTTCCCTCTCACCTCCCCCCTTTTCCCCTCCATTGGAAAAGCTTTTTTTCACCTCTTCTATGAGAGATAATTTTCCCTATTCCATTTCTTCCTTTCTCCTCCCAAGATATTCATCTCTCACCCCTAAATTTTACTTTTTTAGATATGATCCCTTCCTATTCAACTCACCCTGTGCTCTCTCTCTCTCTCTCTCTCTGTCTCTGTCTCTCTCTCTCTCTCTCTCTCTCTCTCTCTCTCTCTCTCTCTCTCTGTCTCTCTCTGTGTAATCCCTCCAACTACCCAGATACTGAGAAAAGTTTCAAGAGTTACAAATATTATCTTTCCATGTAGGAATGTAAATAGGTCAACCTTAGTAAGTCCCTTGTGATTTCTCTTTCCTGTTTACCTTTTCATGCTTCTCTTGACTCTTGTGTTTTAAAGTCAGATTTTCTTTTCAGCTCTGGTCTTTTCATCAAGAGTGCTTGAAAGTCCTCTATTTCAATGAAAGACCAAATTTTTTTCCCCTGAAGTATTATACTAAGTTTTTCTGGGTAGGTGATTCTTGGTTTTAATCTTAGTTCCTTTGACTTCTGGAATATCATATTCCAGGCCTTTCAATTCCTTAATGTAGAAGCTGTTAATTCAATTGGCAAAAGAGGTCCAAAAAGCCAATGAGAATGCTTTAAAAAGCAGAATTAGCCAAATGGAAAAGGAGGTTCAAAAGCTCACTGAAGAAAATAGTTCTTTAAAAATTAGAATGGAACAAGTGGAAGCTAATGACTTTATGAGAAACCAAGAAATTACAAAACAAAACCAAAAGAATAAAAAAATGGAAGAGAATGTGAAATATCTCATGGGAAAAACAACTGACCTGGAAAATAGATCCAGGAGAGACAATTTAAAAATTATTGTACTACCTGAAAGCCATGGTCGAAAAAAGAGCCTAGACATCATCTTTCATGAAATTATCAAGGAAAACTACCCTGATATTCTAGAACCAGAAGACAAAATAAATATTGAAAGAATCCACAGATCACCTCCTGAAAGAGATCCAAAAAGAGAAACTCCTAGGAATATTGTAGCCAAATTCCAGAGTTCCTAGGTCAAGGAGAAAATATTGCAAGCAGCTAGAAAGAAATAATTTGAGTATTGTGGAAATACAATCAGGATAACTCTATTCTGACAAGGAAGATAGACATGGAATATGTGACTCAAAACCCAGATGGATGGAGGCTAGAAGGTTGGAAATTTGGGACCACAACAACTTTATGGAGTCTGTATACTCTGAGATGCCAACTGAATAAAAGAACAGAGGAACAAGTACTATTGGGAGTTGTTCCAGTGGGAAAACTCAGGTTCTTTGAAGGCTGTTTTTCTGGAAAGGAAAGGGTAGTGTATTACCTTCCAGTTTTTTATTCTGAGGCACTGTAGGATATGCTTCCATGATTAGGTTAGGTCTCTAGTGTCACATTGTCAAATGCTCATCCTTCTCTCTTATAATTATTCAATATTTTCCTTTTAAACTTCTTTTTTTTTCCCAGAGGCTTTTCATTTAGCAAACTGAAATAAGAATTGGCCTCTTCCATCTTCTTTCTTTCTTTCTTTCTTTTTTTGTAACATAAATTTATTTTTTTATTTAACTTTTTATATTCATTTTCACAAAATTTTGGGTTCCAGATTTCCTCCCCATTTGTCCCCTCCCCCCACCCCAATACACCGAGCATTCTAATTTCCCCTATCACCAATCTGCCCTCTCTTCTATCCTACCTCCCTTCTCTTTTCCCCATCTTCTCTTTTGTCCTGTAGGACCAGATGACTTTCTATTCCCCCTTAACTGTATTTCTTATTTCCTAGTAGCAACAACAATACTTAGCAGTTGTTCCTAAAACTTTGAGTTCCAAATTCTCCCCATCCCTCCCTCCCCACCCATTCCCTTTGGGAAGGCAGGCAATTCAACATAGACCATATCTGTGTAGTTTTGCAAATGACTTCGATAACAGTCGTGTTGTGTAAGACTAACTATATTTCCCTCCATCCTATCCTGCCCCCCATTGTTTCCATTCTGTCTTTTGATCCAGTCCCTCCCTGAGTGTTGACTTCAAATTGCTCCCTCCTCCCACTGCCCTCCCTTCCATCATCCCCCCACCCTGCTTATTTCCTTCTCCCCCACTTTCCTGTATTGTAAGATAGTTTTTCATACCAAAATGAGTGTGCATTTTATTCCTTCCTTTAGTCAAATGTGATGAGGGTAAACTTCTTGGTTTTTTTTTTTTCAGCTCTCCTCTTTTTCCCTCCACTAAAAAGTCTCCTACTTGCCTCTTAAATGACCTATAATTTACCCCATTCCATTTCACCCTCTTTCCTCCCCCTACCTTTCTCTCTCACCATTTACCTTAATTTCTTTTAAGATATGGTCCCATCCTATTCAATTCACTCTGTGCTCTCTGTCTCTCTATATGCATGCATGTGTGTACATGTGTGTGTGCATGTGTGTGTGTGTATGTGTGTGTGTAGTCCCACCAACTAACCAGATACTGAAAAGTTTTAAAAGTTACAAATAGTGTCTTTCCATGTAGGAATGTAAACAGTTCACCTTTGGTAAGTCCCTTATGACTTCTTTTTGCTGTTTACTTTTTCATGCTTCTTCTCATTCTTGTGTTTGAAGGTCACATTTTCTTTTCAGCTCTGGTGTTTTCATCAAGAATGCTTGAAAGTCCTCTGTTTCATTGAAAGACCATATTTTCCCCTGAAGTATTATACTTAGTTTTGCTGGGTAGGTGATTCTTGGTTTTAGTCCTAGTTCCTTTGATTTCTGGAATATCCTATTCCACGCCCTTCAATCCCTTAATGTAGAAGCTGCTAGATCTTGTGTTATCCTGATTGTATTTCCACAGTACTGGAATTGTTTCTTTCTAGCTGCTTGCAATATTTTCTCCTTGACCTGGGAACTCTGGAATTTGGCCACAATGTTCCTAGGAGTTTCTCTTTTTGGATCTCGTTCAGGTGGTGATCGATGGATTCCTTCAATACTTATTTTGTCCTCTGGTTCTAGAATATCAGGGCAGTTTTCCTTGATAATTTCATGAAAGATGATGTGTAGGCTCTTTTTTTGATCATGGCTTTCTGGTAGTTCCATAATTTTTAAATTGTCTCTCCTGGATCTATTTTCCAGGTCAGTTGTTTTTCCCATGAGATATTTCACATTCTCTTCCATTTTTTCATTCTTTTGGTTTTGTTTTGTGATTTCTTGGTTTCTCAGAAAGTCATTAACCTCCATCTGTTCTATTCTAATTTTGGGAGAACTATTTTCTTTTTCTATTTTGAACCTCTTTTTCCATTTGGCTAATTCTGCTTTTGAAAGCATTCTTCTCCTCATTGGCTTTTTGAACCTCTTTTGCCAATTGAATGAGCCTATTTTTCAAGGTGTTATTTTCTTCAGCATTTTTTTGGGTGTCCTTTAGCAAGGTATTGACCCATTTTTCATGCTTTTCCTGCATCTGTCTCATTTCTCTTCCCAGTTTTTCCTCCACCTGTCTAACTTGATTTCCAAAATCCTTTTTTGAGTTCTTCCATGGCCTGAGCCCATTGGATATCTGTTTCTAATGTTTGGGATACAGAGGCCTTGCCTTCTATGTCTTTCCCTGATGGTAAGCATTGTACTTCCTCATCAGAAAGGAAAGGTGGAAACATCTGTTCACTATGAAAGTAACTTTTTATGGTCTTATTTTTTTCCTTTTTCTGGGCATTTTCCCAGCCAGTTAGTTGACTTCTGAGATTCCTCTCCACCCCCACCTAGATCTACCCACCTAGTGCTTGGTGTCTGAGATTCAAATGCTGCTCCCCAGCCTCAGGGCTTTCAGTGGCAACCGGGGCTGCTATTCAGGGTAAGATTAAATTCAGGTTCTCAGGTTAGGGCAGGGCCACCTCCCAGGCTCAGTTCCCTGACGGAGTTTATACAGAGACCTTCGGTAATGGCCCTGAGCTCCTGTCTGCTCAGGGAGTCCGGGCTGCCACTGCCTCTACGTCAGGGAGACACCCTGCTCCCCTCTTGGTCAGCCTAGAAGTTTCTCTCACTGACCTGTAGTGCCTGTGGGTGGAGGGACCTTCGTGGCCACCGGAGATTCGGTCCCTGAAACCTCCTCGGATCTGCTACTCTGGGATCAGGTGGCCAGGGCAGGGCAGGGGTGGGCTCCACTGTCCGGTGCACGATGGACCTTTGGGGTCAGTTTTTCAGGGCTCTCTGGAATGGAAATCTCTTCCACTGTGTTGCTGCACAACTTGCACTGCTCCAGAATTTGTGGGGAGTTCTTTTTACAGGAAATTTATGGGCTGTGGGTTCGGAGCTAGCATTTGTGAGTCTTTCTACTCCGCCATCTTGTCTCCTCCCCTCTTAAACTTCTAAAATATCTTTTAAAAACTTCATATCTTTTCCAACACTTATCATAGTGTCAGTGGATCAAGTAAGGTTTATCAAATGCCTACTATGTTCCAGGTACCATGCTAAGCATTGGGGGATACAAAGAAAGGCAAACAAATATACCTGTCCTTTTTCTCAAGGAACTTACAATCTAAATACTGAATGCGTTGAATTCACTGACTTTCTGGTCAACTTCTTCTGACCAACCTGAAAGTCAGAAGTGGATAGGGTACCAAATGAAATAGTATTCTTTTATGTTTGTATCATTCTGATAAAGTGATGCCATCAGGAATCCTTGGTATTACTTTCTCAAATTACCTTCCTCAAATGGACATGTTGGAGGAGACCAAGAAATCTGCCTCACTTTGCTAGGAAGCTGTTTCTCTGATCTACTATCATACTGACAAAATTATATATACTTGAGGTAGGGAAATATTGTCTTCACTGGTGTCAAACTCAACTAGAAACAGGTGCTACTACTGAATGTAAGGATGTCACTGGCAGCATATTGACCTAGAAAACCGATATCTTAACATTCTCTATGTTCTATTGCAATTTTATTTATTTTATTAACTATTTCCCAATAACATTTTAATCTGATCCCAGCCTGCTCTTCAACTGTAGAGACAGTGTAGTTAGTAAAAAAAAAACTAAATTGAAGTTGTGCTTCTGATATAGAATAATTATGTGACCAATGAGAAATCGCATATCCTCTTTGTGCCTCCAACCGACTTTCAAAGACTATACATTTCAGAGAAGTTTCTGATCTGAATTGGTGGAGGAAATTTAAAGACAGAGTTCAGCTCAGGCATCTCTTCATTTCTCACTTGGCTGCTCTACTTTGGGACTTCTTGGACTCTGGCACATTCCCGCATTGGGTACCTTGTCCTCTCCCAACTCCTTTCAAAATTTCTTTTGTGTGTTGTCCCCTTCCCCCATTAGACTGTAAGCTCTTCAAAGACAGGGACTGCCTTTTAAAAAAAATTTTAATTGAATTATTTTATTTGTTTCCAGTGTTCGACAATGGAATCACTCCCATATATCTTAGGTTTTTTTTCACTCCCTCCCCCTCAGTCCTCCCTCTCTCCTCCCTCTCTTCCTGAGATGGTGTACAGTCTTACATAGGTTCTACACATACATTCCTATTAAATGCATGTGGCAAAAAAGAATTAAAATGGATGGGAGAAACCATAAAACAAAACAAAACATAATACAAAAGAAAATGGTCTGTTTCTATCTGTGATCCAGTTCCATAGTTCTTTCTCTGGATGTGGGAGGTATTTTGCCTCAAGAGTCCATTGGAAATTTTTTAAGTCTATTTATTTCAATGAAATACCAAGTCTACCAGAAAAATTCCTCCTATGCTCCATAGTTGTGTGTTGCTATGTACAAAATTCTTCTGGTTCTACTCCTTTCCCTCAGCATCAGTTCATATAAGTCCTTCCAGGCCTCTCTGAAGTCTGCCTGTTCATCATTTCTTATAGCACAATAGTATTCCATTACATTCATATACCACAATTTATTCAGCCATTCCCCAATTGATGGGCATCCCCTTTATTTCCAGTTTTTGGCCACCACAAAGAGAGCTTCTATAAGTATTTTTGTACATGTGGGGCCCTTTCCCATTCCTATGGTCTCTTTGGGATAGAGTCCAGGAGCATTGTTATTGGGTCAAAGGGTATGCACGTTTTTGTAGCCCTTTGGGCATAGTCTTTTTACAAAATTTGCATTCCCAATGCCTAGCTTATAAGAGGATCTTAACAAATGTTTATTGATTAATTGACTAAAGTTTACTGATGAAATCATAGGTCCATGTTATTTTGAGCAGGGCGGGCTCATCCTTTGGCAAAATAGGTAAATAATTGATATTTTTGTTTTTTAATCCACTCTTTTATCCTTTTTCTTATTTCAATGCCCTTTTGTTATATTTCAGAGATCATTACTGACAATTTCATTTTTTCAAAAGTAGAGGAGGTGATGAGAATTACTCTTCTGAACCTGATTCTACCTAAAAAAGAGGAACTGGTTAGCAAAGAGGAACTGATGGGAAATTGGAGAGGCAATGACCGTTTCTTCCTAGAATTCGTGATAAAAAAGTAATGTTATATATTGTTATGTGTGTACTTTAGGAGAGCAATTCTCAGAAAATTTAGTGATAACTCTACCCTAAGTAATGTCATATAACTAAGACTTTTAAAGGGAAGGTGGTTCAAAAGAGGATGGAAGATTCTCAAAAGCAAAACTCTGGTGACTTAAGTACAATTAATTTTGGTAAGGAGGGAGAATGAGATGTGTCTAAAGAGGAAAAAATGTGTATTGACAGATTACTCATGAATGATCTCAGATTTTTAAAGTACATTTGTATTAGATGGAAGCAAGGCCATGCAATTAAGGATGAATACAAGAGAGCAACAGGCCCCAATACGTTAGAAAAGAATCAAGTAAGTAGAAAGAATATTGGAAAGAAATTTCTCTGATAAAAATCTTCACTTCCATTCTGGAACTGATTCAAATTTGTAAGAATAAAAGCAATCTCTCAATTGATAATTAGAAGCTGATCAATAGCCATATAAAAGTGCTTTAAAGCACTAACAATTAGAAATATAAAAATGAAAACTACTCCGAGGTTCTACCTTACACCCAGATTCACACACACACAAAAAAATAGCAAGTGCTTGAGGGACTGTTGGAAAGCAGGTGCAACATTAATTAATTATTGGTATACCTGTGAACTGGTGTAGCTATTATGGAAACCAATTTGAAGTCACGTTGACAAAGCTATTAAACTGTGCATATCCTTTGATTAAGTGATACCACTATTTGGTCTATATGACAGAGAGATTAAAGAGGGAAAAAATACCCATAGGTACAGAAGTATTTATTAAAGTTCTTTTTGCAATGGAAAAGAATTGGAAACTGAGGGGGTGCCCATCAATTGAAAAATGACTGAAAAAGTTATAAAGATGATGGAATAACCATTGTTTGGTAAGAAATAATGAAGGGGATGGTTTCAGAGAAATCCAGAAGGATTTGGATGAACTGAGGCAGAGTGAAGTGAGCAGAACTAGTAGGACAATTTAAACAATAACAGAACTGATATTGACAGAACTGATATTGACATATCATACACACCTCAAGTAGAGTCCTGATAACTAACTCAGATAAACTAACTCAGATAGGTATATGTCTGTATCTATATCTCTTTATCTATACATTTTTTGAACATGGAAAATGTCAGAATTTATTCTATTTGTATATTTTTGTAATGAGATTTTTAAAAAATTTCTCATGAGGTGAGAGGGAGGAAAGACAGATTTTTTTTGCCTGAAAATTTTTAATTTAAAAAAGAAAAACAAAAAATGCAATAAGGTTTTTAAAGAATAGAAGAATGCTAATATTTATTATGATCCAAACCTTGCAAAAATGCTAAAGACAACAAAATTTTTCTAAACTTTGTTGGTGGCAATAGAAAGATGATTGAAGAGATAAGACCCTTGCTAGGTAAGGTTAGGAAGAAGATACTGCAATGAGAGAAAGAAGACAGGGTTAGTTTCTGTTTATTTCGTCTTTAGTAGAGAAAAGAGATGTTCAAGGTGGGACTGTTAGAACAAAAATAATTTTCAGAGAATTGAATCCTAAAATAAGGTCATGTTAATAGAGTACCTAATGTTCTTTAAGCAGTTGACCGACTATATCCCATGGTACTGAAAATACTTAGGGATATGATTACCACACTGCTTTCGATCCTTGAAAAAATCCATTCAGATGGAGAAGATACCACAGGATTGGTGGTAGGCAAACACTGCCTTGATATTCAAGACAAAGAAAGAAGGTAAAGTCTTCAAATTATATCTTAGTGAGCTTGACTTTGATTCTTGGCAATGTTCTAGAACTTACTTCAGAAAGGCAATGGACAAGTAGAAGTGAATCCCAAGAAGAACGATTGGGTTAGTAAAGAGACTAAAGATTTTGCTGTGTAAGGATCGGCTGAAGGAAATGGGATGTTCAAACTGTAGAAGACATGTGAGGAGCATGATATTAGTCTTCTGGTGTTTTAAAAGCTATTATGTGGAAGAAGAATTATATATTTGCTTAAATCTGGAGGGCAGAATTAGGAACAATGGATAGAATTTTCAGTAAGGTAGATAATATCAAATAATCATAGGATTGGAAGAAGACTTAAGAGATTTTGTCTAATGCCCTTATTTCAGAGTAAGAAAACTGAAGCCCTTAGAGGTTAAGAGACTTAAGTCAGATAACTGGTGGCAGAGTTAGGACTAGAAAAAAGTCCTCTTGCCTGCCAGTCTGATCTTCTTTTCATTGTACCTGTCAGTGTTTCACTCTTCCCTAGAGTATTTAAAAGAGGGGAATGCACAGGGAAATGCTTACCACAAGGAAATGAATCACTAATGATAGATTTAAAATAGAATAAAAATAATTTTTTATAAAAAAATTTAAAATTAAAATTAATAAAGAATAAAAATAAAAAGTAGATTTAAATTTTTTTTTTTAAATTGTAAAATATATTTCTCCCCTTACATTATGTAGACAAATTTATGTCTGACACTGGCCCTGCAGAAAAGGAAACAACTTAATGACCAGGAGAAAATAAGACATAGGTTTCTGATAGAGGAAAGCTCTGTCTTGCTTCATGTTGCCTTTTCCTGAGCAGCTCCACCTTTGGTTGGTCAGAGATTGACACATTATTTAAAATGTCTTTG
Organism: Bettongia penicillata ogilbyi; assembly: GCA_023548195.1. Classification (NCBI taxonomy): domain Eukaryota; kingdom Metazoa; phylum Chordata; class Mammalia; order Diprotodontia; family Potoroidae; genus Bettongia; species Bettongia penicillata. The sequence goes on along the minus strand of JAJHZJ010000382.1, from coordinate 1,359,156 downwards.
ATTTCTTTTTTGAGCCACATAACCACTTTTCTGTAATACATCTGCTCACCTCTAACATTTGCACTCGCCATCTATACAGCCATTATTCAGCCATTATTTGCATTGACTTTCTATTCCTGTGTAACAAGCATACCCTCATTTTCCATCACCTTGCAAAATGATTTATAATAATTTGCCAACTTTTTTTCAGTGAAAATTCATGCATATCAGATTTTAATTTTAGAACCAAAGAGGCTTTGACTTGATAAGGGCTTTTTCTTTAGGAACAGAGTATCTATTATTCAGGTTTTCTAATTCTTAGATAGGTGTTTCTTATTTTACGATAACTCAGTATAGCTAGCAATGATATATTTAAGAATCATGCCCACAGATAGTTGTACCTAGTTGATTTATAAAGGAGAGAGACTGCATCTTTTCCATTCTTCTTCAATTTAACACCTACCATGTATCATGTACATGGGTGAATATGTTAAGTTTTTGATTTCATCACTGTGGGGAAATCCCTCCACCAATGCAAAATGCAACCTAATTTAATTTAGTAGGTGACTTTTAAGAAATTGCTTTATTTAAAGCACACAGAGGTTACATAACTTGCCCAGAATCACAGAATTAATCGATAAGCATTTATTAAGGACTTACTATATGCTAGGCATGGTGGGATTTGAGCCTACATCTTCCTGATTACAAGCCCACATTCTATCCCATTATGTCTCATTACCCCTATCACATACATACATTGATTTAAGGAACTCAAAATTTAACTGAGTATCTGAGGAAGAACCTTAGTCTTGGAGAGCTGCTTAATTGTTTAAGGACAAACTGAAAAATAAATCTAAGATAGAGAAATGTTTTTGGTGATATATCAAGTTACCTCTAGGAGAGTCAAAGCCTTGATTATCTAGTTTGCTTTGTCATGAGTCATTTTACACATAATACATGACTATGGATTTGTTTTTCCCATGTATTTTAGTTTGAGTGGGTGTTGAATTCCTGACCTTGGCTGCCCCATGCATCATACTTTAACTAATTGCAATAATCAGACCAGATACAACTAGGAACCCAACAGTCTTCTTAGACTATCATTCTGTTTTTTATCATTTAAAATTGGTTGTCTTTCTTATCAAGATTAGTTAATTTTAGGCATTACTGAGACATTGTGAGATGTCGCTCATGAAATTTGGCGATAGAAGGATATAACTTATTCAAATGGAACAAATTAAATAAAGCAGATGGTGGAGTAGAATTATATTTTAAAGTTTAATTTAATTTTTCAATGAACATTTATTTTCTCTTCCTACTATGTCTCCCAGTATAAAAAGAAGGGAAAAGAAAATCCTTGTAATAAATATGCAGTCAAGGAAAACAAATTCCCACATTACCTATGTTCAAAAATGTATGTTCATTATTTTTCTTGACTATCACTTCTCTGTCAAGAGGTTAGCAGTATACTCTATCATTGGTCCTCTAGAACCTTGGTTGGCCATTGAATTGGTTAGAGTTCTTAATCCTTTTAAAGTGGTTTGTCTTTACTACAATGTTATGGTATAAATTTTCTCCTATTTCTGAGAAGCACTGTATTTCAAGATCTATTTATGTGAAAAAGTCCCTGATGTAGGAAAAAGGGCAGAGAGATCATGGAAGATAGCATTTGCATAAGAATTAGTCATCAATTAATACATGACATTGCCTTAGAAGTATACTGACATGGACAGTGGGAAAAAAATGAGTGATGAGTTAGGTAACAGATCATAAACCTGACATAGAGTCAAAATACAGTAATGATAGGGAATTTCCATTATTTGAATGGCTCACAAAGTGCCAAAGGCAGAAAATCATCTACAAGTCTTCTTCTAGAGGAGCTTACCATATTCTTGATTGACTTTGGTAGTAATTTTATCCTTCATGAAGAAGAGTAAGTGACCAAGGAGTACGATCATAGATTTAGAGCTAGAAGAAACCTCAGAGACCATTTAATCCAGCACTCTGATACTGTAAAAAGATAAGCCCAGAGAAGTTAAGTAATTTTGTTCAAGGATGTATAGTCAGTAAGTAAGAGAGCCTGGATTGACTCCCAAGCCAATTTTCTTTTTCTAACACCACATTTTCTCAACTCTTCTGGACTTGCTTCTATTAAGGAGGTTGCCAAGATATAATTAATGGAAACTTTGGAACAAAGTGCACTCTATTTTTGAGTTCTTGATCAAAGAGGAGAAAATCAGGCATAGTGTAATGCCCATCCTAGATTTTGGACGAGCTTTTTTCAGAGTTCAGAGAAATATAAGTATAATACCATGGCCTAAAATTCTAGAGGGGAAGTTGACTCAAAGTGGATGATATGTCTTCAAGAATGAAATTCTGTCAATACAAACATAAATTAATCCAAGGAAGAAGAAAGAGAGAAATGCCACAAAGCAGTATAGTCCTTCAAGGGAATAGTGTCAGTGGTGCTAAAGCTCAAAATAAGCCAAGGTTGATGATGAAAGAAAAGAAGGAAAAAAAAAAGAAAATTACCCAATTTCATGTATTTAAAAAGAATAGCAAGTTATATATAATAGATTTGTGGTTTCATGTACAATCATCTTTTTTTATTATACTTTATTATAGAAATGTCTGTTTTATTCTAGAAATTAAAAATAAATAAGTGAAAGGTTTACTAAAATACTTTTTTAAAAGAGTAACATTGGAGGGCAATAGCAAAACCACAGAAGGGCTAGAACCACTGCTTGGGGAAGGGATCATGATGATGATTGATGTCAGAGAGAAGGCAAAACTATTCCACTTATTTTGATTCTGGTTTCTTTTCCAAGAGGTCTTTGATGAGCTAGAATGAGTGGCCAGATCTATTCAAGATCTATTCTGGTACCAAAATCATCATATGTGGCCTGGGTTCTTGAAAACAGAATGCATTTCTGGCAACTCTAATGATGAGAAGGTTCTAGTCTGGGTCTTGTAACAGATGGAATGTTTGCTATCCTTGGACCAGCCTAGCTAAGTGTAGGAAGGCTCATCACCAACTTGCACACATTGTAATGAAGTTTTGAGAACAGCAACCCTAAAGATGCTATCTGCTTGAAAGGGGCTGTGATCTAAGTTAAAGGAGGGATTTACAGCGCTAACAAAATCATTAATCCTTGACATATTTCTCTACCAAGAAGAGCAAATCTTCTGACTTGGAAGGACTGCAAAAAAAAAAGGTGAACAAGGTGGTGAAACCCAAGATAAATGAGGAGATAGTAACAGAGGCCCTATTTACCCTCAATGTGTTTGTCTCCAGGCCTGGGCAAACAGCTTTCAAAGAGATTGAGAGATATAGCTGCTAAGCTGCTGCCCATGATCTCTGAAAATGGTTAACAAGAGGGGTGCTCCAATACTTAGAAGGGCAAATATTCTGATTTGCAAAAAAAAAAAAAAAGAAAGAAAAAGGAATAGTGTTTGTTATCTATAGGCTAATGAGCTTGACTTTGATTTCTGTTTAGTGAACATAGAATCATAGAATTTGAGAGGTGGAAGAAATACCAAGTATGTCCAATCCAATCTATACTCAAAGGAATCCCCACTGAACCAAAATCCCAAAGAGGTCATTCAGTTTCTCCATAAAGACCTCCAAGCAGGAGGGAATCCATTACCTCTGGAGGCTAGCAAATCTGTTTTTGAGCAGATTTAATTTTTAGGAAAATTTTCTCAACATTAAGCTTAAATTAGCTTCTTTGCCACTTCATACCTGTGCTCCTGGGCTTCTGCCCTCTGCAACTAAAGAGAACAAATCAATACCACCTTTAAATGACAAGCCTTCCAACATGTGAACATGCTATCCCATTCCCCTGAGTCTTTCTCTTTCCAGGCTAAACATGCCAAGCTCTTTCATCTGATCCCCATATATCACAAACCCAAAACCCTTCGCCATCCTGATTGCCTTTGTTTGGACACTTCTCAGCTTATCAATGTTCTTTGTAAACTCTGGTGCCCAGAGCTGATTGCAATACTACATATAAGGTCTGACAAGAGCAGAATATACTGGGCTACTCAACTCCCAGTTCCTAAAAGCTATGCCTCTCCTAATATAGCCCAAGATTGCCTTGGCTTTTTTGGCTGCCACATCACACAGCAATCACGTTTAGCTGCCGTCCTCTCAAACTTCAGATTCTTCTCAGAACAACTGTTGTCTCTCCCTGCTTTCCCATCTTATGTTTATGGATTTAAATTTTTTAACCCAAGTGCAAGACTGCATTTATCTCTATTGAATTTCATCTTATTAGATTCAGAGCAATACTCTGGTTTATAAAGACCCTTTTGGATCCTGATTTTCTCAACTAGTTCCTTATCTATCCTCCCAGCTTTTGTCTCATCTGCAAATTTTATAAGCATACTTTGTATGTGTTTATCCAAGTATTGATAAAAATGTTAAACAGCACAGGGCCAAGTATGGATCCTTGGGGCTCCCCCCCTGGAAACCTCCTGCCATGTTAACACTGAACTATTCACAACTACTCTGAGTCCAATCATCCATACAGTTCTGAATTAATTTGATTGTATTATTTTTTAATCCAAATATCCACACATTCTTCAAAAGGACAGTATGAGATACTTTATCTAAAGCTTTGCTAAAATCTAGGTCGACTATATCCATGGTATTTCCCTCATCATGTTAGTTTAATAATCTTGACAACCTCTAGAAATGGAAGAAGTGATTGAGGTCATGTCAGACTACCCTACATTTCCTTCTTCCCTTTTTCCCCCTTTTCTCTTTTAAGAGGTCAAATGGGTCAAATCCCACCTCAACCCATGGCAGGAGAGTCATTCTCTCAGCATTCCCCATGAGAACTCTACCTGTAGTTCATAGATATCAACCCCATAGGGTTACTGGCATTGTGGATTATTGGCTCAATAGCATTTCTTGATGATCATACCTGGATTCAGACTCAGAATACTATTAATTATAGTTCCATAAGTTCTAACTTTAAATAGCAAATTCAATAATCCTAACCTTGGGTGGATTCAGTTATTAAGGCTCATGCATCTCAGACGTCCCACTGAGCTGCTGGCATTTTTCTTGAAGTGGTGGAACATTGGAACAAACCTAATAATGTCTTTATTTATTTACTAGGGATGTGAATGTGGGCTAGGCACCCTTTTGATACTCAGTTCTCTCATCTATAAAATGGGAATGAGAAGACTTTCATTACCTACCTCACTGAACTGCTGTAAGGAAATCTATCTGTAAACCTTAAAATGCTGGAGCAGCTTCATTGAATATGTTATCAGTATTTAGCTCCTCCTCCCTGGAGATCTTCAAGAGGAGGCTGGGTAAATTTTAGATGGGAGTTCTGTTTCAGGTATGAGTTAGATTAATTGACCTAGAGACACCTTTCAACTCTGAGATCTGACCATTTTAATTTAAAAAAAAAACTTGTTCCAATTTTTCCCAGGCCTGTCAAAAGAGGAGCACTTAGTCCAGCACTTTGTACATAATAGCCATTCAATAAATATTTATTGAGTGACTAAATTCATGAATATGATGTCAGAAGTTTTTTGCTTACCACTTATTCCTAGGTCTATGCCTTGTGGAATCCTAAGATTCTCAGGACAGTGACCAATATTTATCCATTTAGTTTCTCTGTAAGCAATTGGACTTTTCAGGATGCTTTAAGCTTGTGATACTTTTTGGTAATTTTTGAGACGATGCCTTCTGTAAGTGGGATTGTTAGTTATTATCATTTTTAGAGGGCTGTCAAAACAGTATATGGCAGCTGATGAGAACTACTGTCAAACCTATCCTTGATGTGTTCTCCCCTAATAAGGAGAAATGTCCAGAGGGTTACCTACTGAAGTAAAATGTAGACGTTCCCAGCTTCCTTAAGCACTCATAGATTTCATGTTATTCCCTGGGATCTAGATTATATTGAGAAACCCTGGAGAACTCCAAGAGCAAATTGTAATGTATTGGGAGTTGTCCATAATGAGCCTTATCTTTCTTTCCTTCCTCCAAGTGTTCCCTAGTTAGAAGTTGGACTGAGTCTGGGTGATGTAACTTTTTGATGTTGATCAGACTGGACTTGTTACCATTTTCCCCCAGTTATTCAATCATGAACATTCTCAGTTATCTTTGACTTTTATTTCCTTTCTCCATTCTTCTTATCTTCTTCCTTCATTCAGTCAATTATCAAGTGCTTATGATTCTTCTTTGCAATATTTCTTGCATCAACCCTTTTGCTTCATTTCCCTAACAGTTGTCACTACCTCGTTTTTGATCTCTCCTCTGTGCTAGAAAAGAAACCTCCTAACTTGTTTTCCTTTCTCTAATCTTTTCAGTCTTTAACCCATTGTGTATACCAGAAAGATTGATATTTCAGAAATATTGCTCTTGCCATGTTTTCAATTTATTTGCTTAAAAATCATCTTCATTGACTATTAGCTTGACTATTGACTTAGCCTGGTTTGTAAGGTTTTTTATTACATGCTGCCCCTAATTTACCTTCCTACTCTCATTTTCTTTGGTGCTTTTACTGAACATTCCACTCCAACCAAAGTGTACCATGAGCATGACTTACTTTTTTTCTAACTTTGAGCTGCTTAGAATATCCTTCTTCTGCTTTTGTGCCTATCAAAATCCTATCTACTTTCAAGGCTCAACTCAAATTCTACTTTCTCAGTAAATCCTCTCCTCTGCCTCTGATCTCCTTTAGCTGTCTGCCTCAGTCTTTTTTTTTGGAGGATGGGATGGAGTAGATGGGTGGATCCATGACTGGGACATTTGGCATCTATATCAGCATAAGGGAATTCCCTGGTGAGGAAAGTTTTTTAGCCCTGCAAATGAGCAACTATGTTGGGTTACATAGTTTAGCAGAAGAGGGACCTAAACCTAGGCCTTTGTTAATCTTAGCGTCTTCCATGATTGTCTCCAATTTATCTGGTCTGTATCTTGTTTGCATATTGTTTCTCCCGTAAGACTGTGAGTTTCTTGAGAACGGAGCTGTCTTTCTTTGCGTCTCTAGTGTTTAGCATAGTGCCTGGTACATAGTAGGTGTTTTATATAGTAATAGTGGGTCTATTACCCCCATTGAACTGTAAGCTCCCTGAGAGGGAACTAACTTTATTTTGCCTTTGTACCTCCATCACAGTGCCTGACACATAACAGACACATCATAAATGCTAGTTAACTGAATCCTGACTCCAAGTCTGACTCTCTGTCTCTTCTACTATGATGTCCCTCATCTGTTCAGTTATTTATCACTTCTTGTGCTATAATTATTTTTAATGTGTTCCTGTCAGTTGTAAAATTAAACTATAAACTACATGAACATTGAATCTTATTCTTTTTTTGTTTTTTATAACACCTAATAGAATGGCTTACCTATAGTAAGTCCTCAATGAATGGTTTTTGCTGATGATATGCAATAATTGGACAGGTCCTGGACCTGTGGAAGGGAGCCTACTTTCTGCTCACATGAGGGAATTAATTTTCCTGGGCTATGAATTCCTCCCACATCTGCTCTTCCTCTTTAAGTTGCTAATTTGGTGAATACTATCACCATTCTCTTGGTCACCCATGCTTGAAACATTGAAGTCAACTTGCCTCCTTCATGTTCCTTATTCTTCACGTTCAATTGCCCCAATTTATGTTGAATTCCAGAGATGGAGTAGAAGGCGTTCCATAAAAATGGGCCCATTTTTATGTGTATTTTCTTTTAAAATAACTTTAATAATCAAGAATTTGTGATTTTGCTGCATTAGTGCCCTATGACTTAGTAAATGATCTTTGAGAGTTATTATAGTGACTTAGGATGGTGATATATGACTGTACTCTGCTACTGGAGAAGGCTGAGGCTGGTGAGTTGCTTGAGTTCATGAGTTCTGAGCTATCTCAGGACTAAAGCTGATCAGGTATCTCTACTAAGTCTGGACCCAATATGATGATCCCTTGGGAAATGAGGGCGACCAGATTGCCTAAGGAGGGATGAACCAGTCTAGGTTGGAAAAATAGAGCAAGTTAATGCTTCCGTGCCTTTCAGGATTGGGATTGAGCCCATGAGTTGCAGCAGTACTTGCAGTCTAGTTAAAAGAAGGAGTCCTGGTCTGTAATAACCATAATAGTTATCATAGTTTCTATAGCTGAAAAATTCATTACCTCGAGGCTGGCTTGATAGTGAACCTCTCTAAACTTAGCTAGGCTGTTTCTCAGACAGCACATATATAGGCTGTCACCATGTTCTCACTCAAAAAGCCTTTCTAATTTGGTAGTAGGTCCTGCCACCATCATGTTCCACTGGTATAGCCTTTGAGATATCAGGGTCACCTCCATGTCACAGTGAGGTATCAGAGCAGTATCATACTTTTTGACCTAGAAGAGGTCTTAGAGGAGGTAATATAATCCAATATTCCCATTTTACAAATAAGAAACTGAGGCCCAGAGAGTTTAAGTGATGCAAAGTCATTTTTTTTACTCCAAATCCAAGGCTTTTTTTTTCACTTTACCATAATACCATTCATTTTTGGTGCTCTGTTCTTTCAATAAACCCTAAATTTTAAAAAAATATGAATGACTTTATACATAGCAAATCCTTACAGAAGAACAATTAAAGATTTAAACTAGAAAATACCAATATATACATATTAAAAATTTTTTAAATGGAAATCAAGTTGTTATGTAAGGGACAGGAGATGAAACTATTCGTAAATGGAGCCACACAAATATTTTAAAAAAACAACACAATCACAGAATTTTCATAAAGAGGCAAATTGAGTCACGGTTACAGGAAAAATAATAGTGATAAATAGAGATCTTCTCAAGTAGAATGGGCTACCTTGGGAGGCAGTGAGTTCTCCCTCATCGAAAATCTTGAAGCAGGGTATGAGTGATTACTTGTTGGGTAGATTGTCTTTGGAATTCTTTTTCAGAGTTGGGTTGACCTCTGTTGGCCCTTGGAAATCTCTTATAACCGATTTTGTGAAAACTACTGGATCCATTGAGAAAAGTTACAGATGTAAATTATAGATAAAATTAAAACTGCAGTACAATAAAAACGTGGTAACCACTTGTTTGTGCAGAGACTTGTGCTAGTCTCTTGTAGAAATACAACATTTACATTTCACAAGTAGCTTAAAGTATATTAGGAGAATAAGATACCAACATAACCATAATGATAATGGTAGTAGCATATATACTCCAAAATAATACATTATAAAATTATATTTGCTTTCTCAATATGTTTTGACATTTGAAATTTCTAAAAGAGCACTTCAAATAAGAAAACTGCTATTCCAGGAAGTTCTGACATGGTTATTACTACACTGGCTGTCTAATTCTCCCGTCCTAACTTCTTTTCAACTCCTTCCAGCCAATCAATTCTTAGATTAGATAAAAGCTTTGACTTCTTTTAAACTTTCCCTAGGGCAGGTAAGTAGTTAAGTGCTAATGTATAACTTGAGTAACAAAAAAGGATTTGTTCTCTAGAGCCGCTTCGCCTAGAGTTTTGGTCCCAGAGGTAGAAATAAAAGTAGAAGTTACAGAAATGTGTTTCTTGGCCCTGGACTCACCTCTTGGGCGTTTATCATTGTTTTTTTTCTCTAACTTTGCTTCCACTTCCACTGACTCTGATTCATCCTTACCTGCAGATGTCCTCTACACAAAAATCTCCTGACTTCCACAAATTTCAGTTGTGTGTATGTGCTAAATATGGCAAATTTTGTGTATAAAATCTTTGATCCCAGTGCTATGGTGAAGAAAGCATTATATTTTGAAGTACTAGGATCTCTGAATCTTGGTTGGGACGCTTAAAATCTGCACAACCATCATTTAACAAATGGTATGCTGGTAAATGTTTAACAACTGACTCTACAATGATACCTACTTTGATTGCCTGGGTGACTAGTACGGTGTTACCCTCAACTGTAATATATAGCTACTGTTTTAGGTCAGGCCTTTATCATCTCACTCCTAGACTTTTACAATTGCCTCAGTCTCCCTGCCTCAAGTCACCCTTTACTCCAATCCACCCCACACTCAGCTGCCAAAAGGATTTTCATAAAACATAATTAGTCTGCCCATGTTACCCCTGACCCCAGTTCTCAATAAACTACAATGGCACCTTGTTATCTCAAGAATCAAATATAAAATCCTTTGTTCTACAACCTGGGCTCTGTCTACCTTTCCAGTCTTCTTATTTACTCCCCTGTACACCCTCTATCCAGCCACATGATCATATTTGCTGTTCCCTATTCCATCTTTCATTTCCTTGCTTTTGTACTGGCTGTCGCCCATGCCTGGAATGCTCTCCTTCACATCTTGATTTCTCTGGCATCCTTCAAGACTCAACTCAAATGTCACCTTCTGCAGGAAGCCTGTCATGTTCTTCTTCTTCCTCTATTACTAGTACTTTTCCCTCTGAGATTGCTTTCCATTCACTTTGTACATGGATTTTGTGTGTCTAGTTATTAAATATTTGTTCCCCACATTGGAATGTGAACTCCTTATATGCCAAGTGCTTAGCAAAATGTATGGCGCATAGTGAAGGCTTAATAGATGCTTGCTGATGAATTGATCTGTCTATACAGGCAAAACCGAATAGAGAAGAATGCCTATTTTCCAATAATTGTATGGGTGGCTCATTAAGATAATCCATTACTACATACATCATATATATATGTAGAATTGCTCAATACTTGCAATGATCTCAAGCCTTCTTCTTGACATAACCCCATCCTTTTTAACACATATTCTAAAACTATTATATGGCCATAAATCAGAATATAGCAGTTCTCTCAACCCCAAAAGCAGTGATTCAAAGGGCAGTAGAGATGCACATGACAGACATATATAATTGCAGCAAATTGCACATGATGGCTTTCCCAGAAGAAGTGACCTAAGGGATGTTATCTGGGGAATGATTAATCAGTAGAGGAAATAGGCTAGTCACTGAGCAAAGGAAAACAGATGGACAGCCTGGTGCTAATCTGGGACTCACAGGTTGTCAAAAGGACTTAAAGAAAGGCCTTTAATGGAATTATGAGAAGACATAGACATGAATCTCATAGGGTGAGAAAGTGTGGATTGGCTGTCATCTGCACTTTTGGAGGAGGTGCCCTTCTTAGATAAGACTATTGAGCCATGGGATTATTTTATAAAGGATTACTCTGTTTATTAAGTGAATTTATTATCCACACAGGTGATAGAGTGTCCTCCCACTTAGCCTTGTCTTCATTTTTCATCAAGACTTTAGAGGAAACCATGCATCATGGTGTAAATACTGTGGAGTCTTAGGTTTGGAGAAAAGGGAGACCTGGCATCAAGTCCAAAATGCAATACTTGCTTAAACCATGGAATTATTAAAGCACTAATAGTGAAATCTAGCTGCAGAGAAACTTATTTAAAATTACTCAAACCTGTGTAAATTAATGAATTATATATATGCATATATATATTTCTATGACGTTACAGTAACATCTGAAACCAATGACATTTGAAGGCCCCGTGGGTATAGTGCTTTGAGTTCTAGTTTTAATTAATTCTATGAAACCTAAACTCTTATAGGGTAGTTATGTGCTCATAGGTCTCTGTGAGTAGTATTCCTGATGAAAATATGGTTAGTTTTGGTGTGGTATTTATGCTTTTTGCTGAAAATGTACAGTATCTGCTTGAGTATCTGTGGAATACCTAGAGTTTGTTCAGAAATGGATCACAGGATGATAGATTAAGAGCTGTAGGAACATTAATGGTTATCTAGTCCAATGTCCTTATTTGTACAGGTGAGAAGATGGAATGTGGGAATTGCTTTCTATAATATATAACACCTCTAAACTCATGAGGATCCTTATCCCAGTCCACACCCACACTGATGAGTCAGGCTTTCTAGAGCAAGGCTTTGTCTTTGAGCCCTCAGGGTTCAAAGGGTACTTCTGAAAGATTGGGGGTCATGTCTTTCTATAATTCTGTTGGCTTAAGTGCCCACTGTAGTGTGTTCTCCCAAATATCAATCACCAGTTATAGTTGGTATCTCATTTATATCATTGATTGACTCAGCAATTAGCACCTAATTCTCATTTAACGAATTAATACCAATTAGCTTAAAAAATGATATTTACCAAGAAGAAAGAGCAAGAACAAACATTACAAATTATTTCCCCCAATATACTACCTTGATTCCTGTGGAGAGAGAACTTCAGCTTAAAGTAGTTTCTGCAAAGCTCTTGTCCCATTAGTTCATTTCCGAAGGTGTCATAGTCAATGTATGAATCCCTTCCTCTTATCTCCTATCTTGACTGCTGGGCAGGTCCTGGCCACTCCTTGGGGCTATCCTGGTAGACTATAGACTTGGATTTGGATTCTGACTTAGAACTTTGGTGGTTCTCTCTCCTGATCTTTCAAATCTCATAAGTCACATCCTTCATTTAAGCACAGATAAGAGTAGACACAACAGAGAGAGAAACAGTAGTAGGTCCATGTGCCCATGGGCCACATAGTATTAGACAGATTGGGTGTGTTTGTCCTTTGTTGCCAAAGAAGACCATGCCATCAGAGAAATAATGACTTGACTTGCACTTGATTTTTGTTTTGAGTGAGGGAGGGCTGATTAGATATATAAATCCTAAGGGCTTCCTCAAGACCCAGAAGCTTATCACTCACTTGAATTTAGGCAAGCAGAAAAGAAAAAAATTCCTTGGTAGGTTACTGCCTTTTGAATGCATTCTTAGTTTCAGATCATCAGCCAACCAAAAGGTCTTCTTCACTTGGCAAACAGACTTCACAGACTTTGAAGTCCTTGTGGGGGTCATGTTAACAGAACATGTTGCATATTATTATGAGAAATGGGATCATTAGGCAGTCCCTTTCCCCTTACAAAAGAAAAATAAAAACAAGTAATGAAATCTTTCTTACCCTATCCCTGTTGCCCACCCCAACCCTACATTGAAGAATGTTAACAGTTATAAGTTTCTATTAAAACATTATTTAACCTTAGGCAATATTAATGCCTTATCAAATTTGTTAAATTGGGATGTTTCCTGCATCACATTACAGTAGGTGTGCATAATTCTCTACCTTATTATATCTACATCTGGCTTTCCTAGACAATCCCTGTAATTTATCTTTTCTGCAGCATTGTAGTCTAGCCACTAGGGAGAAAAGCATAATTTTGCCACTTCTTTTTCTCAAAGGAGGCTTTTTTTAACCAGAAAAACTAGTTGTATATGAGTAAGAGACTCCATGGTACCTGAGTGTGATACCCACCATACCTCAATATTCTCTGACTGATAGGCTGTAGATACTTAACAGTATATGCTCAATAAGTAATTGCTTTATTAGTTGGATTGATTAGAATAGAGCTGTTTCAATCTTTATTATTCTCTTTAATAGCTCATGATTTAATTGGTGTGCCAACTCCCTCTCCTGATGCAGAATACAGCTCCAATACCTTAATAGATAGTCTTTGTTATTTATCAGGAATGAGAGGAAAAAAAGCACTCAGTGGCCAAGCTTTTGTGGATGACCCTCCTGGACTGGTACTCTGCCAACAGACAATCTGCTGTTGGGCTGGCACTTTAAGTCTTTTCACCTTGGAAGAACCTGCCAAATCTGGTTTGTGCTTTGTTGACATGGCCTTGGAGAGACTGGGCTCATTTATGCCATTATGAGTTATTTAAGAAAGGGTTTTTAATGGATGCTAGCGTTTTTCTTTTTAAAATATCAAAATTTTGTGGGAGACATTTATATTCTACTGAATCTTTTATTCTTTTTTTAGATAAAAAATTGATGCTTTGTTTTGTTTTTAACATCACATTTATTTCTGAATGTATTCCTTTTCCCTGCCCTACTTGGTAAGCCTTTTCTTATAACAATTCTTAAAAAAATAAGGTAAAAGAAAAAGAAAGAAAAAAACCAGTTTGATATAACTAACCACATCTTATAGTTTATGCAGTTTTTCTTTTCTTTTCTTTTTTCTTTCTTTCTTTCTTTTTTTTTTTTGAGACTAGTTCTCCTTAACTCATGTAGGCTGAAAGTATAGTTGGCATTCATAGGCTAGATCACACAAGTGACTGGCATGAAAGCTGGAACCTTTTCTATTTCCAACTTGGATTGATTCTCCTTTCTTAGGCAGCTTGGTGGGCCCCTTGCCCTGCTCTCAGGGCCTCACTACTTGGTAAAAACCTAGTGAGGATACCTAATTGACCTAACTCACTCCAGATCAGAACTCCTGAGCTCAAGTGATCCACTAGCCTCATCCTTCCCAGTAGCAGGGTTTACAGCAATGAACTGATGTGTCTTTATGCAGCTTTTCACACCCATAATTCCTTACACTCTGCCAAAGTGATTTTCCTCAGGTATAAGTCTGACCCTGTTATCCCCCTACCCCTATTCTGCAGTGTCTCCCTATTACCTCTGGTATCAATTATAAAATCATCTTTTTGTCATTTAAAGCCCTTCCTATCTTTCCATGCTTTGTAAACTTTCCTCCTCTTCCATGAACTCTACGATCCATCAGCACTGAGATCTTTGCTATTCCTTGCACGTGATACTCCATCTCTTAACTCAGTGCCTTTTCCCTAGCTGTCTCCTAAGCTTGGAATGCTGTCCTTCACTTTTCACCAGCTTCTTTGGATTCTTTTAAGACTCTACAAAAATCATCTTCTGAGGAAGCTGTTCCTGTGCCCCTCCACCTGTTACTCAGTACATTCTCTTTGAGATTACCTCCCATTACATTAGAGTTTCTGGGGTGTTCAGGGAGGGCTAGCTTCTCTGGGGTGAGGACTTGCTGAGCCCTCTTCTGGGTTGTTCATCCACCCTTGGCATTGACTTTTCACCCAGCTCTCACCTGTGACTCCAAGACGCTATAGCATGTGCAGCAGCCATATCCCAGGAAAGCCATCTTGGCAGACAGGCTAAACCAGGTTGAGAATAACCAACAGGCCTCAGACCTGTCTGAGAGTTAGAGGGAATGTCTACTCCAAGCATGTGAAGATGTCCCCCAGAGGAATGGAAGGAGAATCATATATTCCAGTGGCCACGAAGGCAGCAGCTGAAGCAGGCAGCATAGAGCACTTGGAGGTCAGTCATCCGTTGCATCCTGGCCATGACCAGTCACCTTGATTTTGGTCTTGCCATTGGACTTCCCTAGGACACCATACTCTAGGCCCCCAAGTGCAGCCTGCTCACTGAATCTGAACTTTGAAGAGAACTGGAAGAGAAAACGAGGCCACTGATTGCGGTTAGTTCTGCTTGGCTTACATCCAGCTCCCATTCAAGTGCAGACTCCATGATGTCATTGGTCCTTTTTGAAAATGAAAGGCAAACAGCACCTTCCACTTTCACTTATACATATGTTGTTTGTCCTTCATTTTCTAGATATATATGAATATATATTCATATTCATATATAGTCAATGAATACATTCATATATTCAATATATTCATGCATATTCAATATATCATTCAATATATATTCATGTATATTCAATGAATACATTCATATTCACATATATTCGATATATGTACACATGCATGTGTGTGTGTGTGGTTGTTTGCATGTTGTCTCCCTCATTAGAATAAAAGCTTCTTGAGGGCAAATACCTTGTTTGTCTCCTTAGCACTTAGAACAGTGGCTGGCACGTAATAAGTGTTTGTTAGCGATGAACACTTGTTAATGATGGGGAGGGCTTTACATTTTCTCAGTTATTCTCTGCTCATCATAATCACACAGAGTTCAGTTTCATTTGTTGTCATTTCCATTTATGTTGTTGTAGTCAGTTTTCCTTTGAATGAACCATGACATTTCTCTGTATTTGCTAAATAGTATTCACCCTCCTCCCCTTTACTCTCATTACTAGGTTAAGACTGTTGGCGGGAGGGGAGGGTCTGACTTGTAACCAAATATATCTACTCACTCATACACCCCAGATATTGATGAAATAAGAGAAAGTTGAAAAAATCTTTCAAGGCTCTGATATTTATGACTGCTCTAATACCTTTAAGACATGATGATGTTTCAAATTATTCAAGTACTTACACTCACTGGAGACATGTGACTAATATACTCTGAACGCTGTTAATGCCTAAATAGATATTCCGTGCATGTAAAAAGGATATGAAGAATTTGGCAGCAGGCATCCTATCTGACTGTCTTTTAGAAGGGCAGAGACCTCATCTTCCCCAAAGATTATTGAAAAATTCCAACACCTACTACAGTATTATGTTCATATGAGTTCTAAATATTTTTAATTAGTAATATGGGGCTACTCAAAATTCAGCTAAATCTGTGAGCAAGCTATTCAGCCATGGGGGAATTAATTCTCTTTTTTAGGTCAACCTTTAACTTCAGTCTGTATTATGGAAATGATCCAGATGTTGGAATGAGTCACTTTCAAGGGAGTTAATGCTCTAATAACCCACATTGGTTTGTCACTATTTAATAGTGCTTTTTGGTCACTTTGGGTAAATTTCAATGCCCACTGTGCTTTGGCAGTACCACTAGCAGTTTGAAACACACAATTTCAGCATCCCAGCAGCAATTTTCTAGCTTGAAAGAAATCCAAATTGGCCCTTTTAGGTAAGTCAATTCAATTCAATATTTATAGAGCACAAGACTTTGAGAGGACATGAGGCATTGTCCTTTATCTTAAGGAAATTTCAGTCCAGTAAGAGATACTGGACATGTACACAAATCATTATGAATCAAATTAGAATATAAATATATAGACAAACCAAATTCCCTGAGTAATGTAAGCTGGCACACAGTAGGTGCTTAACAAGTGCTTGCTACTTTATTGATCTGAAATGGGAATTAGGACTTCAATCTGAGGGTAATAACATTAATAATGGCTAGCCTTTATGTGGTCCTTTAAGGTTTGCAAAATGGCTTAGAAGTTACCTCATTTGATCCTCACAACCCCATGAAGTAGGGGCCATTAATATTTCCATTTTATAGATGAGGAAACTGAGACTGAGGGAAATTGAATGACTTCTCCAGGGTCACAGGGCTACTAAGTATTTGAAGCAGTATTTGAACTCAGTTCTTCCTCACTCCAGGTTCAGGGCTATATGTCATTCACTTTTCAGTTGTATCTGAGCTTGCTTTTGAAGGATGAGAAAAATTTCAACTGACAGAGATGTGAATAGGAACTGAGAAGGGAAGGGGACAAGTGCTTTCTATTTGTATAAGATGATATGAGCAGAAGCATAGAAATAGGAAAAGGTGGGATGAATTCAGAGAATGTTGAGAAGTCCAGTTGGACATAGAGAATATAGGAAAGAAAGTTGTATAAAAGAAGGGCAGTAAGGTGGTGCAGTGTAGACCTCTGGACCTGGAGTCAGGAAGATCTGAGTTCAAATCCGGTCTTGGACACTTACTAGCTGTGTGACCGTGGGCATGCCACTTAAACCCTCTTTGTCTCAGTTCCTCATCTGTAAAATGGAGAAGGAAATGGCAGATCACTGTAATATCTTTGCCAAGACAATCTTGTAGATTAAAGTCGACGAGGTCATGAAGAGCTGGACAAATAAATGATTGAATGACTGTACAACAAGTATAAAAGAAAGCTAGAAAGTAAAGTGAGGTGGAACCAGATTGTCAGGTCTTATGAGCTAGGTGAGAGTTTGTACTTTATTGGCGTCAAATAGGTCGCTACTGGAGATTTTTGAACTGAGGAACGAAGTGGTCAGAATTGTCCTTTAGAGAAGATTAATCTACCAGCAGTATGGAGGATGGATTGAAATGGAAAGAGATTGGGTGCAGGGAAACTAATTGAAGTTATTGTAGCAATGTAGTAAGACATAATGAATATTGTGACAGCAGGAACAGAAAGGCAGGTGTAAAAAGGTCTTGCATGGAAATCATTGGTCGGATTTGAGGATTTATTGATGAGGTAGAGAGCTGCCTTCGAATCTCAGAATTGGAATGCATCTCCTTATCTGATCTTATTTATCCACTTGAATAGGAATTTCTTTTATATCAGACTCTCTTTGAAGACTTCTAGTGATGGGAGATTTACAATCTCATGAGCAGGATCTCATCACTTTTGAACAATTATAACTTGTAAGAATTTTTTTTCTTTTCATCAAGTCCAAATCTGACTTTCTCTGCATCTACTACCCATTAATCCTTAATTCTGTCCCCTGGGGCCCTGTGAAGCAAATCTAATCTCTTTCACTTGACAGCATTTCAAATATTTCAGATCATAGGAATTAAAATTGGAAGGTACTTGAGAGATAATCTTTTAGTCTTCTAATTTTCTAAACAAGGAAACTGAGGCCTGGAGTGACAAGAGGTAAAATCTCATGTAGGTAGTAAGTAATGAAGTCAGCAAAAGCATGAGTGATTGGGAAAATGGTAGTGCTATTTGCAAAAATAGGGAAGTTATGAAGAGAAGCAGATTTTGGAGGGTAAAGATCAGTTTGTTTTTGAACAGGTTAAAGGTGTGGAATATCAGGACATAACAACACACAGTTGGAAATGTGTATGTATGTGTATATGTATTTATTATATATGTGTATATCTCTATGTATGAATGTTTAGTCATTTCAGTTATGTCCAACTCTTCATGACCCCATCTGGGTTTTCTTGGCAAAGATGCTAGAGTGGTTTGCCTTGTCCTTCTCCAGCTCATTTTACCAACAGTCAAATGACTTGCCCAGGGCCACACAGCTAGTAAGTGTCTGAATCTAGATTTGAATCCAGGAAGATGATGAGTCTTCCTCACTTCAGACTGTATCTGTTGCATCACCTGGCTGCCCATATATATGTAGGTATAGATGTGTATTTGTATATGTTTGTGTGTGTGTTTACACACACATAGCAGTGGTATCTGATATCTCTATATTTAAGATGTTAAAGTTGAAACTGAAGCTATAAAAATGTGATGTTATCAGAAGAGAGAGCATAAATAGAAGGTAGAAGAAAACCCAAGTCAGAACCTTTAATATAAGGTTATAACATATAACGCTATGTGTATATAATATATAATATAAATGAGGTATAGTGCTCACACTAGATTACCTCGTGGGTCCCTCCTTCCTGCTTTAACATAGTATAAATATACGAGAAAGCACCATGAAGGAATGTGCATTCAAGAGCTTCAGGGGCTGCAAACAGAGGCCAGGGAAATAAGAACTAAGAAAAAACCACTGGCTTTGAAGATAATTGACATTAAAAGGCCATTAATTATTCCTGGAGTAATGGGAGTGGAAGCCGATTACAAGGAGTTAAGGAGTGGTTAGTTGAGAAGGAGTGATGGATTACTCTCTCTGAAAAGTTTGTCAGTAAAGGAGAGAAGGTAGGTGGGATTATAGCTTGAAGGAATGGTTTAGTTTGTGGAAGGGGAGTGTGTGTGTGTGTGTGTGTGTGTGTGTGTGTGTTGGAAATAAGAAAACTGGGTAAAAGGCAGCAGTGGAGATAGAGCATTGGAAGATCCAGAAAAGAAAACCTGATAGATGGAGTGAAATCCTGGGATGGGATCAGTGGCACAAGGTAGCCTACACAAGCTAGAAGACCCTTGAGATAGGATGAAGAAAGAGAGATTTCTGCTATTTTCTTATAGTAATTTGAAGTGTGGTCCTGAAAGTGACTGGGGATGGTAAACTTTTATGCTGGATCTGCTTTCGGAATTAGCAGGAGTTGCAGAGTATTGGAAACTGAATATATGGAATTGTGTATTTAGTAATTAAAAAAAAAATGGTAGTAACTTGATCATATTCTGTTGGCCTTCTTTTGGAGCTAATCCCACAAGAAATGCAACATGCTTGTTTTCTCTACCAGCTCCCTTTCTCTCCCTTCCCTTTATGGACATACAATCTTTTGCTTAAGACTATACAGTTATTCTGAAATATTTTTGCTTATTTCTGGCTGATGGCATCATTGCTCCCTCTCTCCTGGCCCCTCATAAATATAAACTAACTTGCTGTTTTTTATGTTTCATAGTAATAGCACAGTTCAGTTGAACTCTTAACCAAATAAAATGCCTTTTTGTTTTTTAAAGGAAGAAGAGATGCCAGATGTAGAAATTGACATTGATGATCTTCTTGATGCAGACAGTGAAGAGGAGAGGGCTCTCAAATTACAGGTAAGTAACTTTTAAAATGTTTAATATTCAAATAATGGACAGCTTAATGGTTGTTGTCCTTCGTACTCCAAGAAGACTGAAATGACATCACTATTCTGGGGTCAGTATGTGTCCCACTGTGGCTGATACTACGTGCCAGGCATTGTGCTAAGTGCTAGGGATCCAAAGAAAGACAAAAATCAAACAATCCCTGGTCTCCAGGAGCTCACAGTGTAATGGGGGAGATAACATGCAAACAAGTACGTACAAACAAGATATAATCAGGATAAATAAGGGTTACTCTCACAGAGAAGGGGAATCAGTAAGGGCTTCTCATAGAAGGTGGGATATTAGTTGCATCTTGAAGAAAGCCAAGAGGCAGAGCTGAAGAGGGATTGTATTCCAGACATAGGGGCTAGTCATTGAAAATGTCTGAAACTGAGAGATTGAGTGTTTTGTTCAAATAATGGCAGAGACCAGTGTCACTGGATTGCAAAGTATGTAATGCTCAAACTGTTTATTATCCAAAGAGAAGAGTCTAGCAGAATTCAAATCATATATTATCTTTTTCTGTAGACATGATCTATAGATCTTACATATATCATTTCTTTTATTTTCACTGTTTTCCTGGCAGAAGTGTGGATTTTATCTCCAAAGATGCACCATCCAGAGAGAAAAGTTTTATGTTTAAGGGTGATATAAGTATATGTGTAACCCAGTCTAGAAGTCATCTCCCTG
The DNA here is from genome assembly GCA_023548195.1 of Bettongia penicillata ogilbyi. Taxonomy (NCBI): domain Eukaryota; kingdom Metazoa; phylum Chordata; class Mammalia; order Diprotodontia; family Potoroidae; genus Bettongia; species Bettongia penicillata. The sequence goes on along the minus strand of JAJHZJ010000382.1, from coordinate 1,338,397 downwards.
GCCCAGAAGTCTGTGCTACCTTGACAGTATTGTAGCACTCACTCCACTGGATCTTCACAGCCCTTTTTTGTGTAATGGTTCTATTAGTTGATGCTGTCAAAATATTCAATATTATAACATGCTCCTCTGGTAGCATGCTGGCAGAAAATGGAAGCTGCAATGCCTGTATTTCTTTAGGTTAAAATTCAGTATTTCTCTCCTTAGAGACAGTATCTAAAAACCTTTTCTGCACCAAAGTCTCTTAAGTTAATGAATCTCTGTGATATGCCACTCTTTCTCACATTAAAATATTTCTAGTCAAGGTTTGTGATCTCTAAAGATAATCAGGGTCTTGCTTCAACTGAGCTAATAATTGCTAATGTCTTTCCAGTTGGGAAGTACCTCCAAGTTGAACATTCTAGTTTTAAAGACCCTTTGTAACTAAGATTAATCTTTGTCGTTATTAATGGAAAAGTATACCATGCCTCTAAAAGGGTGCACCAATGAACTAAACTAGAAAAAACCTGAGAAAAAAATGTTAATATAGGCACACCCCAAGAGTGTGGAGAATTTAATGGCAAAACAAAATTTCACAGACTTAGAGCTGGGAGGGACCTCAGAGAGGATTAGAATCATAGATTTAAAGCTGGAAGGTCTCTTAGACCTCATCTAGTTTAAACTTCTCATTTTAGTCAAATGAGGCCCAGAGGTTAAATGATTTGTCTAAGATAATCGAAGTAGTAAGTAGCAGAGTTAGAACTTGAACCCAGGTCATTTGACCCTAATATAGAATTCTTTCTGACTATACCACCCTGCCTCTTATCCTGTCTAGCCCCATACGCCACAGGTGAGGGAATTTAGCCCGGAGGGCCTAAATGATTTGTCCATGATCAAAAATAAAGTTTGGCAATAGAATGGGGACATGAAGCCAGGTATTTGGACTTGGTCCGATGTACAGTCTACCATTTTCCCTTCTGTTTCTTTTAACATTTAATACTAATTCTGTATTAGCAGCAAATGAGAGGAGAGGGAAGAGTGAAAAAAATCTGCTGAGTTAAGTGGAAACTCTTAAAAAATCATATGGATCATTGGGTATAGCTGTGCAAGAAGAGACAGAATGGTAGAGTAGCCTACCAGTCAGCTATTTATTCCAATTCACTGCAGTGCTACATTTAGGGTGATAGGAGGTGGCTGCTGCTCTGTTCTGACTGGACTTTGATGGATACCTTAATATCTCAGGAAAAAGCTTAGGATTTTGAATTATGACTTGCTATTTCTAAAGATAATCTCTTTCCTGTTTCATTTCCTTTGAAAAGTATTGATAACTTGTTAAAGGTCTGAGTGTCCATTTCAATGCCAGTGGAAGGCTAGTTCCTTCTTTTCAGATGCATAGAGTCCTCTTTGAGGTGAAAGATTCTCCTCTATGGGCTACAAGATTCCTAAATACAAAAGCTTTTCTTTTTTGAGGCTCACAAACCCCATGCTTATGGAAAAAAGAGTAACCCTAAATAGGTGATGTGGGATGTTGAGTTGCCTTGTTTAAGATGGTACTGAATGGATGAAATGCCTTTCAAAACTGTAATGACTTTTTGCAAATGTTAAATTGACCTCTTTGTGTGTTTAATTCTAGGAAGCTCTTGTAGACTGCTACAAACCAACAGAGGTAAATAAATCACTTTTCTTAAATGCTGTTTTTTTTCTTGTTAAAGCAATTCGTCTCTCTAAGTAGACTTGGTTTAAAAGTTACCTGGGTATATTATAATTAACAATCTGTATTCGTAAGTGCATGTGTTTTAGTAGTTTGGACCTGATGATGTCTAAGCCTGAACATCCCGAGTTCAGGACAAGTTGAAAACAAATAGAAATGCACTCACTGAATACTCTCTATATACAAATCTCAACTTCATAGGAAGTGCTGAGGAAATGGAATTACTCTAGTCTAAGCTTTATAATTATAAATTTGGAAAATACATGCTGCCAAGGGATTATACCTGTCTAACCTAGAAGGTTATTGTGTAATTCTGAACTTTTTGTGGCTACTTAATCAGCTAATATACATATACACATACATGTACATGTATACCGAGTGCTTTTAGAAGTGAAAACAAATGGATATTTATATGAAAGATTACAGAATTTAATATAGAGTTATAAGGTATTTAAATAGTCTAAGCAACTATAAATAAAGATAATGGAAAGCTGCAATATTTTCATTCCAGGTGCAAAAACTATCTGTAAAGGAAATTTGTCTAATATATGACTGTAGCAGTTAAGCAAAATTTAAGCAAGATAATATTCCTCTGCAGAGTTATTTGTAATATCAGAGAGATCATAATGAGACTGTGAGTGACTATAGTGCAAAATGAATTTTTTAAAGTTATCTTATATACTAAGAGAAAAATGCTTTACAACAGAAAGTGTGTAAGATTCAAATTCAGTACAATTCAATTAATATGTATTAAGAACCCATTATTGTGTGAGGCACTGAGAATCCACAGATAAAGAAGATTGTCTCTGCCCTCAAGTAGGATAATATTCAGCTTTGCAGGGTAAGTTATTCTTGATTGTAAGCCTGTATCATTTTGGAATACTGTATTCCAAGATCTCCTCTCATTTACAGTAGATGCTCCCAATTCTCATGTGGTCCTGACTGTGCCTTCTTATGATTTGAATAGCTTCTTTCTGGATATTTTGAGTATTTTTTCTTCTGATATGAAAGCCCTGGAGTTTGGTTATGACATTGCTGGGACTTTTCCTTTTGGGTTCCTTGGGATTCTTGATCAGTGGATTCTTTCTGTCTTTACCCTCTGATTCTATTAGATCTGGGCTTTTAATTTATGATTTCTTGATATATAGTGCCCAGGCTTTATTATTATTATTTTTATTTTATCATGATTTACAGGGAGTCCAATGATTCTTAAGTTATCTGTCCTTTACTTTTTTTCAAGTCAGTTGTTGTTGATATTAGATATAAAATATTTCTTTTATTTGTTCAATATCTTGATTTTATTTTAATATTTCTTGTGTTTTGTAGAGTCGTTGATTTCTCTTTGGTCTATTCTACTTTTCAGGGAGTCCATTTCTTGGATAAGGTTTACTGCTTTTTCTTCCCCCTTCAGTTCTTTCCTACAATACTTTTATTCACTAATAATGCCCCCCTGCCCAGCCATCCCCTTTTTGCTTCATTTCTTCTAGCTAATCTTAAAATAGCAAAAAAAAAGTTTCCTTTTGATTCCTACTTACAGATTTTATGGAGTTATTTAGTTCTTATTTTGGAGGAATCTCTAAATTTTCACTTATTTTTATATTGATTGGCCTTTTCTCCGATTTACTCCTCTCTCCAGCTTTAGTGCCTGAATTGAGGCTTTGTCCCAGGACCGGGACTACATTGCCTGCTATGCCTTTGGATGATGTAGTAGGGCCTGCTTGGCCTTGTTCTGGCTGCCCTGGGTTCCTAACCTGCCTTCATTTTCCTGGAGTTAGGCCCCTGGATCTTTGAGGTTCATAGCACTCTATCTTCATGGACCTCTCTCGTATCTTAGGAGAGTATCTGGGACTTTGAAGTCTTTATGTGCGTGGGTTATCTCAGTCTCACCACTATCATACCTGCAGGAGTCCCTGCAGCTTCCCTGGCACTCCAAGAGCCTTACCTTATGACTGCCCTGGTGTTTTTTCAGGGGAGCATTATGCTTTTGCTGTCTCAGGCATAGAACCCTGAAGAATACATGTATCTCTAGTAGGTTAGGGACTCATATGCCAGCAGCAGTGCTGACTTTGCCATTTGCCTTCTTCTCCCAACCCCTTTTGATGAATTGTGAACTTTTGGCTGACTTTTTGTATAGTTCTGAGATGGAATAAACCACATACTCTAGTTTCTTATTAAATTTCTAGATCATTATCTGTTCTGATGCTAATTTTAGGTTTTTGCTGATGTAGGCATGTGGGATCAGGGCCATTTGCCTCCATCCAGGTAGCTACCTTGGCTAGCATTTGAATCAAAGAGTTTTTTTTATGGTTAGAGGGATTCTGGGAAGTCATTTAACCAAACTTCTTCATTTTATAAATGAGGAAACTAAAGCTGAGTAGATTTAAATGGTTTGCTTCAGGTCAAACAGGTGGTTAGTGGTGTAACCAGGACCTGAGTCCAATTCTCCTGTTCCCCTTTTCCAGGTAAAATGTTCGCTAGCAATAGAGAAGATTTATTATGGGAGTCATTGGTTTTTTAATTCAGTGATCTTTGTATCTGTTTTGTTGTCTGTGAGTGGGGATTTCAGTGATTATCATTTTGTCATTGAAGCCTATAGCCTGGTGCATGTCAATGACTGAACGCAGGTTGACTAAGCCAGGAGCTGTGGTGGGTGGCTCTGGGTCTCAGTGATCTGCCAAATTGTGGTACTGTCACCGTGTTCCTTTGTAGTGAAATGTACATCCAATTCTAGTTTTCCCCTAGAGAGATAATGATGTTCTCTAAAGATTTCTGCTTGGTCTTTCCCCCTTGTGTTTCGGTTATAGCTGCATCTCTCTTTGTGTATATGTCTTTATCTCTCTCAGTTTATTGTTACAGCAATCTCTTCTTATAGTCTCCACTGATCTTCTTATGGCTAGGCTGCCTTAGAATCTTGAAGAATTAGAACCTGGCAGGTAGAGGTCTCTTCTTTTGAATTGCTTTCAATAACTGCATTCAGATTTTGATATGTTGAGTAGTTTTTTCAGCAACTGATTGTCAACCTTCTATCCTCTGTGTAAAAAGAGTATTTAATAATCTTACAACCCAAATTTCATCATTGTATCAACACACATTCACCGAATACTTACTGTGTGCCTAAACACTGATGATACAAAAATAAAAATAAAAAAAAGTCCCTGAACTCAAGAAGGAACTTATACTATATCTGGGAGGGGGATGATTTACATATATAACCAAATGCAAACTACGTATGAAATAATTTCTTGTGGTAGGCACAGTAGCAACACGAAAGAAAACATACCCTTGGCATTTAAAACACTATAAACATGAGTTCTGTGTGTGAGAGTTGTACATAAATAGATGCATACTGGCATCTTGTCGCTTTCTATGAAGTCCATCTTTCGGAACAATTTCTTTAGCTGGTGAGGGGAAACTTCAAAAGCATTGGGTCTTGGTGTATTATGTTGAATAGTTAAGCTTCAAAAAAAGGCCCCAGTTAATAGTGATGATAGAATAATGTAGTGAGGAAGAATTTTTAGACACTTTAGTCCCAGGCCACATGAAATTCAGCAGTCAGGTAATTGATCCAAATTCCAGCACATGCTCAGCACAGTTGAGTCTACCATATAGATGTCTTTTCTTCACACCCTCTCTCAGCCACTTTCTACTACCCTTTACTCCCCTCTTAATTATGAGAGCATCAATGCTCAAAAGATATGAGAATATCAAAAGATATGGTATTATGACTAGAAATTATAGTCTGTTAGCTTATTTATAAATATAAGAATTTTTTAAAAAAAGAAATCAAGGCAAGAATCCTTAATAACTTAGCTTAACTGAGTGGGGATTTTAGTTTATAACTACTAAAGATAACATAAAAAAAAGATTTCATTAGCCTGATGGATAATAACACCAGTGTATAGGCCACTGTGTAATGGATACCTTTTTCTGAATTTTGTTTCTGGCTCTCTTCTTGAGCTTCTGCAAGAGAGATCATCTCAGTCAGCATGGGGAACCAGAGGTGAGCTATAGAAAAGCTGAATTGAAAAGACTGCTTGGTTAACATGTTACCTACCATCTGAAACATAGATGAATGCTGTTGAATAGCAGGTAGACTCTGTAATCAACCCCAGGGAAAGACTTTGAAAATAATACTCAGCTGTGAAGTAGTGATATTGACAATTAGTAGTTCTCATTGAGTGTGTAAGCCTTGGGTATTGGGGGAATTAGGTAGGGAAATATAAAGGTATGGTTGGAGTTGATTTAGAGAAAGAAATTTATTAACTCAACCTCTGAAAAAAGGTATTTAGTTTTGACTTAATCTCCTAGCATCCTTTTTTTTTTTTTTTAACACTAAAGGAATCTTTGAATTAGAATAATTATTATTTCATGCCTTAGGAACTTGATCATTGAAAGTCCAGGACTTCCAGTGATCAGCTCCCTTATACATGTTTGCAAAGTTTATAAGGATAGTAAGAAAGATGAAAAAATTAAAGATCAAAAACCAAAAGATCATCTGAACTTGCCTTTGGCATGTCGTCAGGAGACATTTATTTGCTGACCTCAGTCACACACTGACTCTGAAAGAGATACAATATTAATGTCAAAGTAAAAGAAAAATCAGGAAACATATGCAATCTAAAATGTGATTACAATGCTATCTGTTGGAGTTTTGTTTTGATATAATTTATGTCCAACAAATACTGTCTGCAGTAGTAAAAAATTCAAGATGGTAGAGGCTTGGCAGCCAGGCATTATATCGTGATTGAAGGGAGTTGTAGGATTTCAAAATGCACAAGAGATGAAAACATAAATTATTGCTTTTGTGGAAAGGACTGAATATAATTTAAAGATAATATGACTTTAACTTTGAGATTGTTTTGTACTATAAATGTAGATTATGATCATAAAATTTAAATTTGTTCTGTGAGCACTAAGAAAAAATATTCAGATATTTATAGAGAAAGTTTTTATTGTAAAGAGGAAAAATGAGAATCTTGAAAAGAGTTATGAATCATGGGATCATAGATTGAGAGCTGCATTGGATTTCAGAGACCCTACTCCTACCCTCTAGTTTTACAAATAAAGTAACTAAGGCTAACGAATATTAAATAATTTATTTTTGGTCACATAAGGAGTGTCAGAGGCCATGGTTCGATAATTCTTCCTAATTTTTTGGAGAATAATAGTTTTCATAAAAATACAGAGATGGTCATTTCTGCCTGTTCTGAAATATAATTTACTTTCATCAGATCATTTGTCAATTTTGATCTATACTATGAATAAGTGTTTGGATTTTGGGGATCCCATTTGCGAGTGGATGCCCTGAGGGGCTGAATAAAACCGAGCATAAACAAATTAAAATTGGTCATAAATTCACTGTTGAATACAAATAGAATACTTAGAGTTTCTACAAAATAATTTATTCCAATAAAAATTGTCTGAAGCTTCAGATTAACAAGAACTTCCTCACTGGTAGGGCAAATTCATTTTTAAAGGTAGCTTGTTTCTTCTTCAAGAAAATGAATGGACAGCATAGTATCAGAGGTTTTGAGTTAGCAAAGGGAAAAACAGAATGCAGATAAGACCACTGGGAAATTATATTGGCAGAAGTCATTATGACAAAAATATCTTCCCCTTAACATTTTCCTAAGCCTCTTTTCAGATAATGAAAAATGGAATGAGGTCTGGTTTGTGTACATAGAAAACTAGCCTCTGTGAAGATAAACAAGAAAAAATTAAATATTTAACTGGTAGGCTATGGTGGATTTGACTTTGGTGTATGTACTGAGACATAACCCCGTTGCTGCTTTTCAGTGGGTCTGCTGGTGGCCCCAGCCTGGGTTGTTAAGAATCAGTGTTCATTCAGTAGCAGTTTGTATTGCCTTACTGTCTATATATTCTAGACACTCAGTTACTAACGGGATTTGTTACGTTTCTGAGCAGCTTATTTGACCCTTTGAGAGAGCTAACTTGACCATTTAGAATCTTTTTGAAATATCACCATCACCTTTTAAAGACTAGTGGGTTGCCTTTCATTTTCTATCATTCCTTACCTGAACCTTGGTATCTTTGGAAACATTTCTCTCTCCCCTGCTTGGTCTGTTTAATTCTTCAGTAATCTATTGAATGTCACATTTTAAAAACTCTCAGGCTCGGTTCTGCTTTGCTTTGCTTTCATTTTACGGAGAGAGACTTGACCAGGAGCAGATGGCTCCTGTGGATCTGAATTTTCAAGAAAATGATGAGGTTACTTATTAGGAAATGGTAAATGGTGGGGGTTGTGGGGGAAGGAGGGATGCAGAAGACTGGGGATCTGTAGCCAGAGATACCATAGTTTGAGAAGGGGATGTGGCCACAGAGGAAATAGCACAGAATCTGATAGCTTTCAGAATCCTTGTTTTGTGTTTTTCTTTCCCCATTCTTACATACTGATAGGGAAGGGTACTGCTTCTGGGAATGTTATCACCCAGTATTCCCCATTATGCTGTATACTGCTAAGGAACATTCATTAATTACAGAATTTCTGTTGCTGGCTAAGCCATGCAAAGATCAGTAATGTTTTAGGCACTTAAAAAAAGAAAGACTTTTAGCCCTGAAATAAGACAATTGTTCTTCTTCTTGGTTGTCAAAAACACCCATCTTTCTTATGTTGTCATCAACATTCTTGACAGATGCATTTTTTGAATACCCAGGGAAATATAGCATATATCCAACTCTGCTGATAATTACAAAATGCTTGATCATCTGCCACCTCTGGCATGTGGTTTTATGAGAAAGGGAAGTTGGGAGCCACGGAGATCATTGGGATGGGGACGAGCACTTGTACTAGGCTAGAGGAAGGCTAAAATATGACTGTTCCTCTTTGATAGAGTCATTGTAGCTAAGGCACCAGAGGAACCCTCAACTTTCATGGCTGCTGCTAGATCTTTTTGGAAATGTACAACAGTATGTTTGGAAGAAATGTTATTCCTAGAAAAATATAATAAAATGTGTGTGTGTGTGTGTGTGTGTGTGTGTGTGTGTGTGTGTAAGTAATTAGTGGTTTGATGTTATTTACATAGCAAGTCAGAAGGATCCTGTGAATGATAACTGCACATTGGAGGCTGCCACATAGTAAGCCCTTAATAAATGCTTATTGACTCATGGTTTCCAAGACCATTAGAAATAGCACTTTTTCTATTTTCCATTACTTCTTCATTTTCCCTCTTTTCCCTCCTAACTAAGATGCCAACTTCCATTTCTCACCAAATACTCGTCATTCTTCTTGTCAATCATTAACCTTCCTCTACCACCTACCATTGTATGTTGTTCATTTTAATTTTAGTACGTTTTTCATGTAAATATTTTCATCCATTTATTAATTACCCTCAGAGAGTCTTGTCCCTACATTTCCATTCCTTCATTTTTCCTAAGTGGCCTGGCAAAAAAAAAAAAAAAAAAATCTAAGGTAGCCACTGTTATGAAAATGGGAAGCAGAAAAGTGACTGATCTTTCTTTTCCCTTTCTCTTATCCCTTACATTATCTGCCTAGAGATAAGTGGTTGTGATAAGCTGTGGTTGCCCAAAGTTCTAAAAGTTTTCTCAACTAAAGAAAAGAACATTGATCAAATAATACAAGAATGTTTGTAGAGTTGCAGGAGTATTTTACCATGCCCATCTCAGGGAGTAATCCTGCACATATCACTCTTTTCTACTCTGGTATTTCTAAAACAGTAACACTGATGTGTTTGGAGTGTGACCTTGCAGAGTATGTATGCACAGCTTTGTGGTAAGGAAGCTTTTCCCCACACCATTGACATGTCAGTTGGAATTTCTTCTTTGAGAAGAGTAGAGAGAATACATTCTTTCTAAGGCTAGACAATTCCACACCTCCTATTCATGGGAACTCTGGAAGCCAGGGACATAGCCACCTTCCAGAACTTTCTAAAGGGGACAAACCACCTATCCTTAGGTGTGATTACACCCAAGGTGGGGCTATTCTTGGCACTACCTTGCTCTTTCCTACACAAATGTTCTTTCCTGTCCCCTCTGACTTGGTATCACACTGTCATCTGTCCCAGTGGAGACCTCCCTCTCAATGGAACTGTCCTCTGTCCTTCTATGGACAAGCACAATTCTCCCCCCTGCCCATCTGAAAATGCTTGAGAAGCAGTTTTGGCTGTGCTATATTGGATTCCAATTCCTTTGATTGATTTTTTTTTGGTTTGTACGAATGTAAGTTAGCTGAAACAGCATGAACTATCTGCCAAACGAAACAATTTCCCACCCATAACATTAATTCATTGCTCTCTGTGGGTGATGCAGTTTATTATGCATTGTGGGGAAAGCAATTTTACAAGGACAAGAAATAGTTTCTCCTTCTAAAAGGGTCAGTGAACACAGCAGGCAGGTAGAGGTAGAGGTCTATAGGACAGAACTTTGAGAGGGGGATATTGACCATACTGCAGTTAGTAGAGGGCAGCCCAGGTCAGGATGAAAAGGGTGTTATGGCAGGAGTGAATTTTGAGTTGAATTGGAAAGAAGGGATAGTTTAGGGTTGAGGGGAGGATAAGAAAGCATTTTGATTTTGGGAGGATTGACATGACCACAGGCTTAGAGGGTGGAAAAGGGCAAAAGTGGGAGGGAAAGGTTAGCTGGGGATAGTTAAGAAGTTGGCTTGGCAAGAGCACATTGTGTGGGTCAGGAAAATGGTGCTGAAATATCTGATAGGGATGTGTGTTTGTGGGTAAAGTGGTCAGGAAATGCCAGAAAAGGAATGCTTTTAAGTCCGCTGTCAAACATTTTGTGTCTGATCTGAAGGACAGGCTAGGCCTACAGTGAAGCTTTAAAGAGGGTCCCTTTGTGGAAGAGAGATTCTGATGATAATGTAAGGAACAGATCAGAAAGAGAGACGCCAGACAGAATCCAGAAAGGGAAAATACTGTAGAAATTCCTGCAGCTACCCTGGTGAATTAGGAGTAACACCAGCCTGGTGTTCAGAGAAATGACGTCTTTTGTTGTCTGAAGCGGGACTGAAGTGACACATCCAGAGTCAGGGAAGTGTGGGTTGTTGGCACCACTCCCTACTTCATCTGAGGAGACTCTCGTTGGCTCCTCAGTCCACACGATAGCAGCCTGACCTGAGCTGCCGGGTGTTTTCATGGATATCATGTAACACAATCTCACCTCCCCTAATCAAACCTTTTCCACAGCGAAGGTGGCATTGATTGCATTTGTCTTAGTGCGGTCAGGCTAGCATGGTCCTGATTTGAATAGTATATTCCAGAAATTAAGTCAGAACGTTCACATTAAGTGACCTCTTCTGCACATAAACAGGGCATTTGGTTCAAAGAATCTTTATAATTCAAGTTCTTTTTCTCTGAAGTATTCATTCTCTCCTCTTTTCCTCCCTCCTTCACCCAATATGGATCTCGTGATCGTAAATCCCTCCTCCCCATAACAAGAATAATCAACTTTCTTCAGGGAGCGGCACTGAACCTTTCAGCATTCCGAACAGTGATCAGGATCTAATGGAGTTTGGGGCAGCTAATAACCTAACTAGATACATAATTGTTGAGATGTAGTCAGGAGATAAGCTTTTTTCTACCCCTTTCAAAATTTTATCACTGAAAAGATTAGCCTCGTATTTCTGTCTGACATTCTGAGAACTTGCTTAGTAAATCTAAAGAAGATGCTGCTTTTGAAATGATGGGTGGAGAGGATGACCAGAAGCCAGTCAGAAATCATGGTAGCCTTCTGAAAGAGGATTTCATTGGTTAGAAAACAAATGGTTTTAGAATCTTTAAGACATTTAGAAAACATTTTAATTATTGAAACTGAAACAAATATTGGACTGTTCTTTGAGTCATGTGTTCCAAGTTAATGCATACCATTTGGAAAGAACTCTGTACTTGGAATCTGAGGACTTGGATTTAAATCCTGACTCTTCTACTTATGTGACTTTGACAAAGTCCTGAAACCTCTCTGGTTCTCAGTTTCTTTATATGTAAAATGGGGGCATTGTATTAGATAGTTTCAAAGATTCTTCCCAGTACTAGATCTATATTCCTATTTCCTTTTGAAGTTCTAATAAGAGTGTTTATATTTGCATATTAATGTGCAATTTAATAATATATTTTATAATACATAATATGTTATGTATCCTATTTTTGGTATAGATTTAAAATATAAAAATATTAATTTCAACTTTTAAAACACTTTCATGTCTACTCTCTCCTTTTAGCCTGATAACAATTTCACAAAGTAGGAATGACAGGTATTATCCCCATTTTCCAGACAGAAAATGTTCATGGTAGGAGGGACCTCAGAAATCATCTAGTTCAACTCCCTCATTTTACACACAAGGAAACTGAGGTATAAAAAGCTTTGTGCCTTACAAAGGTGACCCAGTGAGTTTAATGACAGAGCATGGATTAAATCCCAGATTAATCAGCTAGCTAGTTTCAAGCAACTCACAAGAATTTATTAAGCTCCTATTAATTGCCAGGCACTGGACTGGTTCTGGGATACAAACACAAAAAGGGAACAGATCCTTCCCTTATATTCTAGAACTTAGGTTCAATTGGCAGAGATAGGTACTACTTCTACTACTACTGCTACTACTACTACTACTACTACTACTACTACTACTACTACTACTACTACTTTCTTCCATGTAAAAAGAACCTGATGATGACTTTCAGTCCAGAAATAAAGTGTAGAATTAGGTGTTCTCATAGATGTATCTTTATACATACTATACCTTGGTTCTGACACTTTATAACACTATTCCTTTGAGGAACTCACAATGCCTGAATGCTGGTTTTGGAGAATGGAATGGAAAATAATACTAAGCCATCTGACAAGACCTAATGCTTCCTCAAACTAAGTACAGATATTGTATTTGGGTGACAGCCTGTGTAATAGAACAAAGGAAGGAGATGCCAGAAAGAGGGAATCTGGCAAGGAAGTTGATACAGATGCTATTGCTTCTCTAGCTGGGCAAGAAGAAAGGCCAATCCAATTTTAAGGTTTACTAAACTGGATGCTAAAATTAACCCTCATATTAGATGGGTACCATACTTGTTCCTTTCCTCAAACCTAAGTATATTCTCCTACAACCTGATAGTCAACCTGTTTTCTTCTGTTGTGGTTTCTGCCTTAATAGCCTTTCTATTCCCTGCTTAATTTTTTTAAGTTAAATTTTATTTTTTCAGTAATCAAGTATTCAGTTTTTCTTCTTTTCACTTCCCCCTCTAAAAATGGGGGAAAGTCCTGCAAAAAACATACATAGTAAAACAAAATTAATTCTCATGTATTCACAATGTGCCCAAATATGTCACATTACGCATATGTTGTCTATCACCTCTCTGTAAGGTCTATTCTATACTTGGTTAAGCACAAAGAGGTCCCTGATGGGCACTGCTATTAATTAGTATTACCATTTTTTCCCCTTCTGCTACTACTGCAGGGTAGTATCTTTGCAGCCACTGTTTTATCCCTAGCCATGGAATCACTTCTAAGAAAGTAATAATAATTGATAATAATAAATAATATTTGTATAATGACAAACCAGGATATTTGTGAATATACTGAAATGCACCTCTGTTTCTCATATATAAAATTAGTGGGATAGTCTAGATAACACTTAAGATCCCTCCTCATTTGGAGATTGGACGACCTGTCAATTGTTAATGCCATCCTCCCTGAAAATATTTTGTATATATTTTGCATTAAAGAAGCAGTGTGAGACTGTAGATAGAAAGCTGAGTCAGGAAGACCTGAATTCAAGTTGTACTTTCGATCTATACTGTATAATGCTGGACAAATCATTTAACTTCTCAGTCTTCACAAAGACTTCTAATGGCAGAGCAGGTACTCATCTGCATGGAAGAGAATTTCTTCATTGGGCATTCACTATGCAGTGAAATCACAGCTCCAGTTTAACAAAAAGATGAGTATAAAATTTCTCCCACTTTCTTTTTGTTTCCTTGGTGCCTTAATCATAGACATCACTTAATAAATTGACTTGAATCGGGCTAAAAATGACATTAGGCTAAGACTCCGAGCACCAGATTAGACACTCCTTGTTTCCATCTGCTGAGCAGACCAGGTCCCTTGACATATCTTAGATTATAAGGTCCATGAGGCCTTACTCCTCTTCAAGTTAGTGACTCAAACGTAAAAAGCACTGAATCATAGTTTTTTTAAAAATAAGTTGATTAATATAGAAATTTTCTTTGTGTTTTTCTGCATTTTAATGAGATAAAAGGACTTGGGGTACTTATAAAAATGTTCATCCTAATGTTCCGTGGAATCTTCTTCCCTGTTCCCCTTCTCCTCTTTTCTCCTACCACATATACTGACTAAATAATTCACCAAATATTTCTCAAGTACCTTCTATGTATTAGGCACTGTTCTAGATACTTGGGATAAAAGATAAATATGAAAACCAGTTTCTTCCCCAGAGAGTTTATGACCTCCTCTGGGGATATACTCTACAAATAAAAAGAAATGCAAAATAATATGAAGGAGAGAAAATGAACAAGCAAGGGAATAAGGAAAATTTTCCTATAGAAGTGGTACCTGAGCTGATCTTTGGAGAAGGAAACAAAGTAGTTTAAGAGATGAGATGAGTACATTCTGGGCATGGGTGATGATCTCTACAGAGGCACAGAGTTAGGAGATTGAATGCTGTGTATAGGGCAAAACAAATAAGCCTGTTTGGCTGGAATATAGAGTAATTGGTGGGGAATTATTTTAAATAAATTTGTAAAGGTAGGCTTGGACCAGATTGAGGTGGGTTTTTAGTGCCAGAGGGAGAATTTGTATTTTCATCTAGAGGCTATACTGCCACTAATGATTTTTAAACAGTGAAGTGACATGGGCACAACTGGTATGTGTGCAGAGGATGGAGTGAAGAGTGAGGAGACTGGAAGAAGGGAGGCCAATTAAGAGACTACTGACATTATTTGGATAAGGGGTAACCATTGCTTAAATTATGCCATGGGGATATGAGAAACAATTTGGAGACTGAATGTACATGATTTTGCAATTCATTGGATATAGGTGATGGAACATGAAGACTAGAGGGTGACTGGAGGTTCCATATCTGAGTGATCAGAAGGTTGGTGATGCTCTCAACAGAACGAGGGAAGCTCAGATGGAGAGCAGGGGAAAAGACGATGAGTTATGTTCTAGATGTATTAAGTTTGGTATTCCTGAGGCATGTCCAAGTAGAAATGTTCATCACACTCTTGGTAAAGAAGATAGAGCTCAGAAGAGGTGAGAGTGGAGATATAGATCTGAGAGTTATCTCCTTAGAGGTAATAATCAGGAACCTTAGAGATGGGTTTTAGAAGCATAAGAGGAGGATATTCCCACTTATGGGGGACTCAATAAAGGAAAGTCAGAAGGAATAGGCAGAAGAACCTAGAGAAAGTAGTGTCCCAGAAAGCTAAGGGAGTTCTTTTCCAGGAGGATATTAGCAGTATCAAAGGCAGCATAGAAGTCAGAAAGGAGGGGAACTGAGAAAAGACTATTGAATTCAGCAATTGGAAGGTTATTAGCAATATTTATCTATACTGACTATGTAATGCTGTGCAATTCAGTTAACCTATCAGTGTCCAAGGGACAGCAGTTTTAGTCCAATGACAAGTTTAGAAGCCAGATTACAAGAGGTTAAGAAGCTCTTCTCCCAGTCTTGGTGCCAGGATTTGCTACTGCAACTGCTTTTCTGAGACGAGAGTGAAGGTCAACATCAATGGATTTAGCTGTGTTGGGTGCCTGATAACTGGGGATGAATTTGCCTAGGGCACAATGGATGTTGTGGCTGTCAATGACCAACCACTTCGTTGACCTCATCTACATGTTTGTGTATTTCACTATAATTCTACCCATGGCAAGTTCAAGGGTATCATCAAGGCTGAGAATAGAAGGTTAGTGATGAATGGAAAAGGCATTGCTATCTTCTGAGAGCACAATTCCATCAGTATTAAACGTAGAGATGTTGGAGCTCAATGTAGAGTCCATTAGTGTCCGTGCCACCTTGGAAAATGCTGGGGCTCCCTTCAGAGGTGGAGCTAAGCGTGTCATCGCATATGCCTCTTTGACTGATTCCTCGATATTTGTGTTAGGAATGAACCATGAGAAATATAAGATATTCAGTAATGCTTCCTACATTACCAGCTGCTTTGCATCCCTGACCAAGGTCATCCACAATGATTTTGGCATTGGGGAAAGATTTATGACCCAATCCATGCTATTACTGCTATCCAGAAGACAGTAAATGATTCATATGGCAAGTTGTAGTATGATGGGTATGGTGCTGCATAAAACCTCATCCCTGCTTCTGTTGGTATGGCAAAAGCTGTGGGAAAGGCTTTTCCTGAGCTGAATGGGAAGCTTGTAGGAATGACCTTCTTATGTTCCTTCTTCCAGTGTGTCTGTTATGGATTTGACCTGTTGCCTAGAGAAAACTGTCTGATATTATGATATTAAGAAACTGGTGAAGCAAGTGTCAGAGGGGCCCTGAAGGGCATCTGGGGCTGAACACGAAAAGGTTGCATCCTTTGGCCTTATCAGTGACATTCACTCCTCTGCCTTTGATTCTGGTACTGGAATTGTCCTTAATGACCATTTTGTTTTCCTGGTATGACAATGAGTGTGGTTAAAGCCATCATGGTTTAGTAGATCCTATGGTTTACATAGCCTCCAAAGCATCAAGTAGAAAGCCATGGATCTTCATTTCCAGGGATAAGAGGAGTTACTCCATGGGGAGCCCATATTACAACTCTATTTCCCTATATTGGAAATCTCATAATCCTTCCACATAGCCCCTGCCCAATGCACCCCTGTAGTATGGGGAGAAACATAATTAAGTCCTATGCTATGTACCATTAATAAAATTACTATATTTATTGCAAAAAAAGTGAATGAGAGGTAAGAAAATAGAAATATTAGTATGGAAATATAGATGATTGTAGCATTTTGGTTATGAAAGGGGAGAGATTTAGGGTGATAATCTGTGGGGATGACAAGATCAAATAGAAGTTTTTTAAGAAATAGGGAGGCATGGGTATGTTTGTGTGTTGCATGTGGAAAGCTCTCCCAGGCAGTTCAGTAGTAGTATGTGCTTTTGAAAATGGAATCAAATATTGTTTGTTTGAAGGAGGGAAAAGGAGGCAGAGAGAGTGCTGCCTTTGAAAAAGGCAAAGATCTGGTGTATAGGATAGGTGGTAGAAGAGATGTAGCTTTGTTCATTTCTTGTACATAGAGAAAAGGGAGCTATCTGTTGCCAAATGTTGCCAAGTAGAGAATCTCTAGAAGCATCTGCTCTAATGAATAAAGACTCCTTTTAATTGGCATAAAAGTTATGCACAAAAAATAACAGTGCTAACATTCTCAGGTAGTTTTTTTTACAAGCAGAATAACACTTTCTTTTTAATCCTATATATATATATATATATATATATATATATATATATATATATATATAATTTGCTTAGAAAAAACACTTTATAGAGAATACAGGATAAACTTAAATTTTTGTGAATTAGCCAAGTCTGAGTTAGTGATTTTTTGCAGCATGTTTGAAATTATTACAAAGAAAGGAATAAGCAAAATGAAAAAAATGCAAGAACAATGGATTTGAAGAGAAGGTTAGGGTTTGAACTTGACCTCACTTCTGTGTAATCCTGGGTCAGTTATTTAACACCTCTGGGCCTCAGTTACCCCATCCATAAAATGAAGGAGTCTAACTAAACCATGGTGGCTTTAACTATATTCATTGTCATATCAGGAAATGAGCTTGACAAAATGGTCATCAAAGACAATTTAGCACCAGCATCAAAGGTGGAAGAGTGGGTGTCGCTGTTAAAGTCAAAGGCTGTAACCTTTTCCTCTGTTTAGCCCAAGATGCCTTTCAGGGTCCCTCTGACACTTGCTTCCCCACTTTCTTAATATCTTAATATCATGCAAATTTCTTCCAGTTTTAAATGCTATGGTCCTTTAACAGTAGGATGGAATTATCCTATATAGCATAAACATGAATCCTGAGTTCATAAGTGACATTACTTATTTCAAATTTTTTTATGCAATGAAAATTATAGAACTTTAGATGTTAGAGGAGGAATAAATCTCAGAGATCATCTGGTTCAATATACAGTGAGGAAACTGAGGTCTAGGAGGTTGAGTTACTTCCTTAAGGGCACACAGTGAAAAAGTGACAGATTTGGGACTAGACCCCAGTTCTTCTGACATCTGGACTGGCAGACTTTCAGTGATATTTTCCAGAACACTGTACTTCTCTCATATATACCATATTGACTTACTGAAAAATCTGAATTAATGAAGTCCAACTTATTGTAAAGCCTAGAAGGGTAATGCTCCAGAGAACATTACCATTTATGTGACTTCAGCCTGTGACTTTTAAATAGGAACTTTGTCTACTTAATGCAGAAATGTTACTAAAGTTGTCAATAAGATAAATTATACGGTTTGTGCTTCTGCCCCTTACATAAAAAAAAAAATATATCACCTGCATACTGAAATCAGCATTGCTCCCAGTGACAGGTTCCTAAAACAAAATGTATTAAGGAAATTGGAACTCTCCTTGGTGAAGAATAAGAATACTGTTTAAGCCAGAACAATAAAGTGGGTAGCTATAAATACATTGGGCCTTTAAGAAATATTGAGAAGTTAAAGCCAAGAATGACTTCAGTAGGGAGAAATACAACATTCTCCCATCCTAGAAAATGCTGCAAATTAAAGAAAAACAGGGTAGTCCAAGATTTTTAAATGATATACCACCGACTCAGCGTGGATCCCTTTCTATATCAGTGCAAAAGTAGTGGTGATTAAGAAAGCAAGTATGTCAATAGAAAGAAATGGGGAATATCAAGGTTAAAAATATGCAAAGAAGTTTTTGGTCACACTGCCTTGTTCCCTCTCTGACAAGCCCAAGTTGCTTGCTTATATGTGTCTTGGAGAGTACCCTTTAGAAATACAGGTTGAAGGGCCAAAGTCTGAAATTGGCGGCAACTGCAGTTCATTTCCATTTACTTTAAACAAATCAACACAAGACTAATTGAAATGGAGTCATCCTTAATACTAACTGCTTCTCTCTGCTTTCTTTTTCTTTCTTAGGAATTTATCAAAGAACTGCTATCTCGGATAAGAGGCATGAGGAAACTGAGTCCCCCGCAAAAGAAGAGTATATAATTTTTTTTGCATGGAGAGTAGAATTCTCTCCAAGGGACATAGAAAGGGAAATGGGATTTTGACCACAAGAAGACACTTATTTAAAAGAAAAAATAGTTGTCTTTCTGAGCAACTTTTCTTTTTTCTTCTGTTAGACATTTTATCCATGGATGTTTCTTATTTGTTTTTATGGATTTTTTTAGATTTTTTTTTTTTAATCAAAGCTATCAATGCTTTGGATGCAGCACAACTGTCAATGGAGGATTATCCAACCAGATGGAAAAGCCCAGGGATTTGATGGAGGCCTCTTGGTGGCCAACATGGGCAGCACTATATTATGCGGCAAGTGGGAGGGTGTGTGTAACCTTATAGAGCAGGGAGAATGGCTTTCTTATAGATAGTTTGGTAATATTTTCCCCCTCAATTGTATATTTGACTCATAGACGTCCAATTTCTTGTGCTTGTATATACACAATTATGTTACACTGTGGATGTGAGTATTATTTCCCGTGGATGGAATCGATGTTTGGTCATCCTTTAACTGGAGACTGCAGCACATGTGTTTTTGAGGGGCAACTTCACATTCTTAATGCAGGTGCTGAGATTTTAAAAAATTCACTTTATGCACCAAAGTGAAGACGTTAAATGTATCAGTTCTTTCAGGAAGCTACACTTAAATTTTTGGTTGTTACTGTTTTCAAGGGCGTCACTTATGGGTGGACTTCATATTGTTTGTTGGTACTGATGCTTTGCCAGGTCTCTTCCTCACTGCCTCATTCATAATAATTTGGAATCATGTTAACCCTTTGTTTGAAGCTCTGATAGGAACTCTATAGAGAAATGCCAGCACTGTCTGAACAGTGTTTTACTGCAGAAAAAGAAAGCAATGTGTAGCATTTAGTTCTCTGCTTTCAACCAAATACAGTGTGTTATCTCTCCCATTAAAACAGGTCAAAAGCAAGCAAGCATGTTAGAGTTCTGTCTCAGGCACACTGGGTGCTTCTGGGCCTGAGGTGACACTAGACCTCTCATAGGGAGGACAATTTGAGTGTTCCATTGAGCTGTAGGGAGGCAAGGAAGCCTCAATCTTCTTTGATGACCGAATTCTAGGAAGCCTTGATGTCAGAACATGCTACAAATAGGATTGGCACTTCCTGACCCACTATTTTGTAGTATGTGGGTAAGGGCATAGTGATTTCACAGGATCATAGGGCAAAGCTATGGTGCCCATTTCTTAACCCTTTTCCCTACTATGGGACTGGTCCTTGGGAAGTCAACTGTCCTCCTTTCTTCAGTAGTATATTCTGCTCCTTGTGAGATAATTAAAATAGATCTGCAGTAATGGCATGGCTATCTGATCATGTTTGAAAAAGGGTGGGGGGAAGAAAACACTTCAGGTAGACCTTTGGCTCCTTTGTGTGGTATTCTTTATCTGCTATGTGATGTTCATAAGTGACCATGTAAAAGAAGACAGTAGTCAGGCATTTTATATCAAGGGTGCTCTGAACATATTTTATTTTTCAAAAGAAATATGTTTGTGAATTTTCTGTATACTGGCAAGCTTTTTAAAATGTATTTAATTTTGTAATGTTTACCGATGATTTATTTACAAGATATTTACTCAAATAAATGGAACAACTTACAACTCTTGTTATATGTATGCCTTGCCAAACTATCTTTTGTACTAAGCATTGAAATTCATTTTTTTTATTTTCAAGGAATTTGTTATCTTTTAGTCTTCTCATCTTGTAGATTGGGGAGGTGGAAGCAGAAGCTTTGGTGTGTTCTAGCTTATTGAAGGAAATGAGCCAACTATCTTTGATTAATTATCATCCCAATTAAATCCCTTACCTAGACCAAGGACCCCTTATTTAATTAATTTCCCTTTTATATCTGGTAGGAGTTACCTGGAAAGTTTAATTGAATTTATTAATCAGATATTCATATTGACTTTAGAATTCTTTTTTGGTCACACCAGAGGAGAAACAAGAGTAGATTATACAGGATTTCCACCCAATTGTCTGAAAAACCCAAGTATGGTGCTTGGGTGAGTCTCAGATGATCTTGTCTTTTAGCTTGTGCCTAAAGTGGGCTTGTACTTCTTGCATTCCTAGAATCATGAGTACCAAAAAAAAAATGGTCATATATCTCATTCACACAGCAATAAATTTTTTATGCTAGCTTATTATTATGCCCACATTTAGACTATATTTGTGGTACCCATCATACTAACACATGGATTTAAATTTCATTCACATTTATTTATTCTACTCCCAATTAGAGAGGAAAATACAGATAGCTAACATGCAAATTGGGCATTCAGAAGTATTTAATTTTTTAACTTTTAGCCTAATGTTCTCTGGACCAAATTTGGGTTCACTTCTAAGTCCATCAGAACGGCACCCATTAGTAACCTGGAGGAGATATTGTCCTCTTAGACCTCTTACGAAATCAGATCTGCCTCCAGAATTGTCCACGTTTTCTGTAGGTGGCTCCTCAGCAGACATGATGAAACCTTTTGACTTTGGGGTTTTTCTATACCACCTTTAAGGTGGAAATTGGGCATTTTGAATTCATGTTCCCTTATCTATGTCTCAAGTTCAGTGGTGGGAAGATTGATTCTGCCTCTTCACTAAGTTAATAAATTTAGAACTGGAAAGGACCATATAGACCAGCTGGTCTAGAGTTCTTAAACCTTTTGTGTCATGGATTCCTTTGGCAATCCTGTGAAAGCAATGGATCTTTTCTCAGAGTCATGAATAAAATAAATGCATAGGATTGCAAAGAAAAATTATATTAAAATACTTTTATCAACATTAAAAAAATCAGACTCCTTGGAGGTCTGTGGACCTCCAGTTAAGAGCCTTTGACTTAGTCTAGATAGGGAAATTGAATTCCAGGAAAGTAAAATGACTTGACCAAGGTCACACATATAGTAAGCAGAAGAGCCAAGACTGGAACCTTGTTCCTTTGATTCTAATTCTGGAACTCTTTTCTGTTATAGAAGGTAGCCTGCTCTAGGATAAACTTTCTGCTGCATCCCTTTTCCTTTGAAATATGGTAGGATGACTTTGAAACATTCACTTGGCAATAAGTTTGTAGGATCATAGAACCTATGAAAAACTGAAAGGGAGCTTAGTGGTTAATTACTTCAATTGTCATTTTAAAGATCAGTAATCTGAGGCATGGAACTCTTCCATGACTGGCCCAAGATGGCCCAAGATAGCCCAAGGAAGAAATAACAGACTTAAGATCCATTCCCAAGTCCTAAGTGAATAGTTTTCATCTACATTGAAAAGTCCAAATTTGGTTATGGTGGTACTTATAATACCTGCAACTAGGGAGCCTGAGGTTGGTGAATCTCTTGAGTCCAGGAATTCTGGGCTTCATAAGGAGCTAAAGTCAATCTGGAGTTCACACCAAGTCTGGCACCAGTATGGTGTGTACTAGGAGGAGGGAACATACTGGGCTGCTTAAGTAGGAGCTGACTGTCCCAGGTCAGAAATGGAGCAGGTTAAAGCTCCCATACTGATTAGTAGTGGGACTGGGTCCATGAGTAAGGCTGTTATACTACCTGTCCAACGTCTTTTTAAAAAATCTAAAAGACAAATTTGGGGGAAAGGATTTTAAAATTATATGTATATGATAGTTTTCAAGCTCTTGGGAGGCATAAAAATTATTTTTCTGAGCCATGATAAAAAATTTTTTTATGAGTCCTGGGCTACACAGAACTGGTTTATTCAGTAGCTAAAAAATATAAAAACTTCTTCAAAATTTGAGACTGTCAATTAGCTCACAAGGATTGTTCAAGGAAGAGAACTTTAGAGTCAGAGATCTACCATATTGTGTCATATATCTGCCTATGGCTCTGAGGGGAAGTTCTTCAGGGGATCCTGCAGTCTATCACAAACACACACACACACACACACACATACACACACACATACACACACACATACACAACATACTTCAAGCAGCAGGAAGCTCTGCTACTGCCCTTACCCTCTGAGTTGGCAGTGGGTTGCTTGAATAAGCCTGACACTTACCCTTGTACCATGGAATCTGACTGGGGCAAAGGAAAGATTTGGTGGAATGAGGCAGTCCTTTGAATCATCCTTAGAGAATGGTAATGTTCCCTTCCCTAAATACTCCCCTCACCTTCCAGCAATAGCTCCATCTCTTTCATGGAGTTGACCAGGACTTCCTGGTGTCAGTCTGCTTCTGGGATGGCTCTGTATGGATTCTTAATCTGGGGGATGTAAACTTGTGGTTTTTTTTTTTTTATTTATTTAGCTTTTTACATTCATTTTCACAAATTTTTGGGTTCCAAATTTTCTCCCCTTTTCTCCCCTCCCCCCACCCCAATACCCCAAGCAATCTAATTTTCCCTATTTCCAATCTGTCCTCTCTTCTGTCATCCCTCCCTTCCCTTGTCTCTATCTTCTCTTTTCTCCTGTAGGGCCAGATGACTTTCTATTCCTCATTAACTGTATGTGCAATTCAGTTAGTCTTACACAACACGACTATCAGGAAGGTCATTTGCAAAGCTACACAGATATGGCCTATAATGAATTGCCTGCCGTACCAAAGGGAATGGGTGGGGAGGGAGGGATGGGGAGAATTTGGAACTCAAAGTTTTAGGAACAATTGTTTAGTATTGTTGTTGCAACTAAACTTGTGGTTTTAAAAAAATTTTTGATAACTACTTATATATAATTATTTTTCTTTGTAACATTATATGTTTTATGCATTTAAAAACATTACTCTGAGAAAGGATCTACATTGGCTCCCAGGATGGTTAAAGGAGTCCATGACACAAAAAAGTTACGAACTTAAATCCTAGAGGTAATTGTGCTTGAAATTTCAGGAATGTTGGATCTCACTGCACCTCACCTTTGCCCTCAGAGCATGTAGATAGAACTAGGATTCCCTTTCAAAAATTTCTGATTTGGGTAATTATTGGTAGAGCACCCAGGGGTTATCCAGCTATCAGAATTCTTAATGGGAAGGAAGTCATTCTGGGGTGGGTTCTAGATTGAAATACTAATTCCACCTACCATGACAGGAGGCATCATGGACTATGGAGACAGAGGACCTGGTTTCCCACCTCAAATACACACTGCCTGTGCCACCTTGGCCAGTCACAGCCTCCTTCTGTGGGTCTCAATTTTTTCATCCATAAAATGATCGAGTTGGAATAGATGCTCTCTCTGTCTCTTCTGGTTCTAGTTCTATGGCTCTATGATAATGTGACATGATAGTAAGGTAGGTATACATCATTCAAAGATATGTACACACTATCTTAGATTTTCTTTAAGGCCTGTCTAAATGATGGACCGTTTGTTTGCTAAGTGATGCTGCATGGACATCACATCCGAATCAGACAAAGAGACTAGAATCTTACTTCCTTCAGCTTTCTCCTTCTATTCATTTAATTATTTTAATCCAAACCAATCAGTTTAGTATAGAGTGTATAGAAAAATAGTGCCATTCCATGTGGAAAAACGGGACAAAACATGCTGTGCATTAACTCATAATCCTTCCATGAAATAATGGAGAACTTCTCGTCGTCTCTGGTGTGCGAGCTTGGACTGCCAAGGCTCTGTGGTGTTTCCACTCCTACAGGGACAAATGCTGGAAATGCTTCATTTTTCAAAGGCATTCTTATGCCACAATGAATGCCGACCAGTCTTCTCTTGTTGACTGGTCTAACTTGCCCTGGGACTAATTGTTTTTGGAGACTTCATTGTTCTTTAACTTCTTTTGGCTGTGTGGGTGTTCCCAATGCTGCAGTACCAGACTGGCATTTTAATGGTGGATTGTTATTTAAACAGCTTGAAATTAGATCTGGGAAGTCTGATTCTTTGGCGTTTTACTTAGGCAAATTGGATAAATAAGGGCAGACTTGGCCATGATACAAATTTCCTTCAAGCTTTAGATGCTTAATAATGCATTAAAAAATATTGGCAGAGGGATGCACATTTTTTTTTTGCCAATCTTTTGTGGACTTCCCTTATTCCTATGACTCTACCAAGAAAATTGGGGTGAACAAGAACATATTTTTAGCACAGTCACACTGTACATGCCACCATATGTATACACATTTGCATTACAGCTTGATGGGCAGTTTCTATATAATGTCTCAAAAAAATGACCTGATTGATAGTAGAAATGGACAGATGCCTGACTGCCCATGGCTAGAATAAAATACACATACACACACAAATATGTGTACATGTACATATACACTCTCAGATGTATTATGTATACATATATGTGCATACATAATATATGCATACATAATATATCCAAATGGGAATACACTGAGGGTCTGTGAATAAGTATAGGGAACTCTGGGTGTGGGAAGCGTCTACTACCATTTCAGACTCTTACCTAAGTCTAACAGTAGAAATGACCCTAAGGCACTGACTGAGTTACTGAGATGTTATATGACTTGCTCAGGGTCACTTAGCTAGTAAATGTCAGAATCAGACTTTGAGCCCTATGATATGATGCAGCTATAATAGACCTATCCAGATTAGACATATGCAAGTACATAGATTATATATATTTTACCCAGTTTGGATCTATTATTTTGCCAGTGTGAAGTACCTCTGGTATAAAATCTCCCTTCTCATAAACAGATGGACAACTTGTCTCAAACTTGTAGTCTCAGAGAGTTACTTGGAACAGTGAGAAATTAAGCGTTTTGCCTGTAGCCATACAGCTGGTATGTGTCAGAGATGGGACTTAAAGCCAGGTCTTCTTGATTCCAAGGTTGGAAATACAAAAGGACTCACCAGGCTTCCAAAAGGGGATACGTTGTCTTACATGACTAATCTCCCTGGATATAGCCAAAAGTGACAGGAATATACCTTGTCATTTCTCACAATTAACGATCTGAATTTTATACTCATTCAAGAATGGGAGTGGAGAGAAAGGTTGAATGAATAAAGGAAAAATATTTAATTTTTTTTTGTGTCAAGCCCTGTGCTAAGCTCACTAATAGAAAAAAAAAACCAAGAGAGTGCTAATAGAGGAGACACACAAGAGAGTTCAGTACGGGATGGCTTGAAAGGGCCAGATTTCTGAAGGATGCAGAACAGATGGCAAGAACAAGGGATTCTTAGAGTGAAGCCCTAGGTTAGATGACAATATCCCTGGCTCTGGAGGGAACAGCATTAGGCTGTTGGTGGTAAAGCCCAGATGTTAAGACCCAGGGGACTTTAGGATTGGGTGGCAGGGAAGATGATAAGGTCTAGTGGTCCTCCATCTCCCTGGAAGGCTTGTTGTTGGCGTCTCCCAGCTCCTCCAAGTGGCATAAACAGGAATAATGTTCTTTGTGTTGACATACCTAGATGGCATTTAGATGGCCAAAGGTCTTTTGGGAAAGAGAAACAAGGGGGGAAGGAGGAGGACAGTTGTTGCTTTGCACCTTCTCTAAAATACATGCTAGGATTTTAGGAGCACCCTGATCATACCATTTTAAAGTATCTGTGTTAACCTGCACAAAGAATTTAATAAATATAATTTATTTTTAGTAAGTATCACAATCCACTCAATGGACTCTTTAAAATAGGAGTAGAATGTGAATTCTCTAGGTTAGTGCGGTGATTTTGGTTTTTATTAGGTCAGCTAAAGATACACTTGAAGATAAGCTTGATTGTTTCTCCCTCACTTTGTCTCTGTTTCCTCTCTCTGTCTCTCTTTTCCCTCTCTGTGTCTCACTTTCTCTGCCTCTGTCTCTCCCTCTCTCTATGTGTATATCTCTCTCTTCTCTCTCTCTCTCACTTATCTAGGTTTCTCTAGTGTTATAGTTCACACACACACACACACACACACACACACACACACTACACAAATGGCCTGACTCAAACCTCATTTCTTGGTGGTGGTATGTAGACATAGGGTCCTTGCGTAGAGACCTGTTGGTCATCTTCTGTATCTTCTCCAGCATCTCACACATCATTGTAGCTAGCAATTATATAATGAGTTAAGATTTACAAAGTGCTTCACGTACATTATCTCATCTGATTTGATTCTCACATCAATGCTGTGAGGCAGGTGCTATTATTATCCATATTTTAAAGGTGAGGAACTGATGCTCAAAAAATTTAAGTGGCTTGGCCAGGGTCACAGACAACTAGTGACAAAGGTGGGATTAGAATTCAGGTCTTCCTGACTCCATGTTCAACACTACCATATTACTTACACATTTTCTAGAACTCTAAGGATTCAACATTTTCCCAGTGTTGGAATTCTTTTCCCAATGTAAATACAACTCACCCAAGGCTCAGCAGTTCTTTGGCAGTGGCTGTTGTTTTAAAAAAAAAAAATTGCCCATT
This sequence comes from Bettongia penicillata ogilbyi, assembly GCA_023548195.1. Taxonomy (NCBI): domain Eukaryota; kingdom Metazoa; phylum Chordata; class Mammalia; order Diprotodontia; family Potoroidae; genus Bettongia; species Bettongia penicillata. Next base: position 1,311,205 of record JAJHZJ010000382.1, on the reverse strand, counting down.
TCATTCTCTGGGAATAGAGCTCCTTCTTGGTTGCCAAGGGTAGATCTCTGATTAGTCAGTTGATGGTAGGTGAGTTATAGTTGCAGTATTTTCAGTTTTGAAGGCTGACCAGAGTTTATACTTTGTTGATAGCCTGTAGTTTTATTGGCCTTAAGACACTTCACAGACAGGATCACCTCCCCACCATAATAAGTGAGGGGCCTGGTTACAGAGAAGGTGATAAATAAACAGACATAGTTGTAAGCACTGACCTATGATGCCATTGTTATGGGGAAGTCCCTCTACCAATGCAGATTGGCAACTTCTGTACAACTGATAGTCTTAGAGAGTTGACTAAGGCACTGACCAGTTCAATGACTTGCCTAGACTCACACAGCTGGAATATAAAAGAGGTGAGACAGAATAGATCCTCCTGGCTTCAAGTCTGCCTTTCAATTTAGTCATAATAATTTAATCATATAATAATTAGTAATAATTTAGTCATAATAATTTAATCATATAATAATTAGTCATAATTTAGTCATAACAATTTAATCATATAATCTTTTCAGAAGAAATGACAATGAAGGTAGCTAATATTTATATAACATTTTAAAGTTTGCAAAGCACATTACATATGTTATCTTATTTAGATAGCGAGATAGTGCTTTTTCCCATTTTACAAATGGAGAAACAGAGGCTGAGAGGTTGAATGATTTGCCTGTGGTCAATGCAAGTAGTCAATGTCTGAGGCAAGATGATGAATGAAGAAAAAGGGAAGAATCCTGAACCGTGTGACCATGGGCAAGTCATAGCCTTCTTTTTCTCATTTGTGAAATGAGACTGTTAGACATGAGGCCTCTTCATGTCCCACTCAGCCCTAAATCTATGAGCCTCACTGATCACTCGTCAAATCACCATTTACTTGCAATAAATAACGTTGCTTCACAGAGAAGTAAAGCTATTCCAATCCATTCAGGCTGGGACATTTAATTCTATAAAATCTTTTATAGCTTCTAGCAGGAAATAACCCCCTAACTACCTCTTTGGCTTCTGTTTTTATTATGTGTCTCATATAATCCAAAGTTCTGCAGCTTAATTTTTTTTAACTCGGGAGAACTAAAGCTATTTCTTAGTACTATCATATAGAAACTCCTTCCTACCTGTCATCCTAACAGCAGCATTACTAGTTTAAAAATCTCTTCAGACTCAATTACCACCTCATATTTGGAATAGAAAACTGATTTCACTGTATGCTCAACTCTATAGTTGTAAATATTCCCAGCTGGATAGGAAATTCAGAGGCTAAAACTTTTTCAGAGCTGGGATTTCCATTCTGTTGCCAATAACAAATATAAAACTTAATGTTCATTCAATTATGATTATCCAGGGAAAACCAACCAGCAATGAAAGAACTTTAAAAATGTGGCCAATCACAAATCCAATATCCTCCTTTCAATTACCCACTTCATTACTAAGAGGGTAATTATTTCCTGAGTTGTCAGATTTTAGAGAAAAGTCCTAGGGGGTAATTCCCTGATAATTGGGAAATTAAATGTTAATGTCCATTGTGGATTAGGAAAGAATGTTTTATGAGGAACAATTTAGAATCCTGTATTGAATTGCCTGATTTTGGATACTTCATCAGTTTTCCATTGAGTCCTTCATAAAGGCAGTGAAATTAATAATGCAGTGTTATCAGAGAAAACTTGTATCCTTTTCCCATATGGTGGTGGTGGTGGGGTGGTTGTAGATAAGAGAGGGGAAGTCACTTTTGCCAAAAGTCAACCGACCAATTTCATAGTCTTGTCTAGGGCTTTTTCAGGGATTTTCAGACCAGAGTGCACACCCCTGTACTGGGCTAATACCTTCCTAGACTAAGTACAAGACATTTTAAGAAGATGTTTATGGGCTAGGCATGATGGCTCATGCTTATAATACCTGCTGCTGGGAAGGCTGAGGCTGGTGGATTGTTTGAGCTTAGGAGTCCTGAACTTCTGTAGGGCTAAGCAAATCGAATGTTCATACTATGCACAGTACCAATACAGGGAGCCTTCAGGAGCGGGGGCATTAGGCTGCTTAAGGAGAGGCGAAACAATCCAAAGCAGAAAGTGTTGGTGCTGATTAACAGTGCGCCTGGGTTGTGAAATAAGAACTTTGTTGTTGAGGTGTTTCAGTCATGTCTGACTCTTTGTGATGCCTTTTGGGTAAAGATACTGGAGTGGTTTGTCATTTCCTTCTCCAGCTCACTTTATGGAAGAGGAAACTGAGGCAAACAGAGTTAAATGACTTGCCCAGGGTCACAGAGCTAGTAAATGTCTGAGGCCAGATTTGAACTCAGAAAGATAAGTCTTCCTGATTCCAGGCCTGGCACTCTATAAACTGAGTCACTTGGCCGACCATGAGATAAGGATACTTAGTCTTTAAAGAAAGAAAAGAAACTAAAGGAAAAAAATAATGGAAAGAAAATTTAAAAAAATGTTTAATAGTACTGAGATTATTTTCCATGGAGAAGAAAAGGGTGGATGTTGATTTAAGAGAGTATTCAAAATTCATGGACAGTGTTTATGGGTGGAATTCAATAAAACAAATAATATAGTAAGAGTTTATTATGTGTAAAACCTTGTCAGATGCTGCTAGGAGACACAAGGTTAAATCCCAATACATGATTTTACAATATAAACAATCAGTGAATCAGACTTTTTATTCAGCACCTATGATGTGTCAGGCATTGTACTTTGCACTAGAGATACAAATATAAAAATGAGTCCCTTCCCTCAAGGATCTTACATTGTGCGGAGGTTACAAAATGTACATATGTAAGTATGTGTAAAATAAGTTGAAGGTAAAGCAAGGGGAGGAAGGATGGGAGAGGGCACTAACAGCTTGGGAGATCAGGAAGGGCTTCATGTAGAAGGTGTAGTTTGAACTGTCTTTTTAAGGAAACAAGGGATTCCAAGAGGCAGAATTAAGAAGGGAATGCATACCAGGGGTAAGGTATAGTGTAGATGCATTGTAGTGGGAAATGGGATGTCATTTGTGAGGAGCAGAGATCAAACCAATTACGGTTGGATCACAGAGTTTAGGAATAGGAATAAAGTATAACAAGATTGGAAAAGTAGGTAGGTATCTGGCTAGGAAGGACTTTAAGAGTCAAATAGACTATATTTAACCTAGAACAATAGCGAGTCACTGGAATTTATTATGAAGTAGGGTGACAAGGTGAGACTTTAAAAACCACTTGAGCAGTTATGTGGGAGATGGATGGGTATGGGAAGAGACTTGAGTCAGAAAGAAACCAGTTAGGAAGGTATTAGAGTTGTCCAGGTGAGAGGTGATGAGGACCTGAACTAGGGTGCTGTCCATGTGAGTAGAGAGAAAGAAGATTGATGTAAGAGAGGTTGTGGAGCATAGATGACAAGATTTGGTAACTGATTATCCCATCAGTCTCCTAGTCTTGTCATATTGTACAGGATAACACATATAAGTACAGTATAGGATGGTAGGGAAGAGGAAGGGAAGGGGAAAGGAATGGGAGAAAAGGGAAAAGGGAAAAAGGGAAGGGGGAAAGGGAAGGAAAAGGAAAGGAAAGGGACAGAGAAGAGGAAAGGAAAAGGAAGAGAAAGAAAGGGAAGGGAAAAGGGAAGGGGGAAGAAAGAAGGGTAAGAGAAAATAAGGAAAAGGGAAGGGGGAAAGGAAGGGAAAGAAAAAGTGTATGGGAACAGAAAGGGAAGGAAAGGGAAAAGGGAAGGGGAAAAGGAAGGGGCAGGGAAGGAGAGGGGGAAAATAGAAAAGGGAAGAGAAAGGGGAGGAAAAGAAAAGGGAAGACCAACATTTAGGTTTCAACTTCAGTCAGAAGATCTAAGAGTTAAGTATCATTCAGTGAAAACTTTCTAAAAGAGTGATTCAGTATGAACGTGGCGTATTTAGGAAAGAATATGGAATTATTCTATTAACAGCAAGCACAGAGCAGGAGAATAGCTGCAGGCTACACACTGAATTGTTGCAGCTTCTGCACATATCTGTGTTAAAAGGTGAGTTGAGGATTGGGATTAGAGAGCTTCAGCTGGAGAAATGGCCAAACTGGCACTATTCACCATGTAAAGTTTAGCCATGTGAAGTTCTGAGACGCGGTGAAGTGACTTGGCTGCAAAAATTCAGTTGTTTTTTCTATTTTCCTCTCAGTCTTATTTTGTGTGTGTGTGTGTGTGTGTGTGTGTGTGTGTGAGAGAGAGAGAGAGAGAGAGAGAGAGAGAGAGAGAGAGAGAGAGAGAGAGAGAGTGCCAGAGAAAGAGAGAGAGAGAGAGAGAGAGAGAGAGAGAGAGAGAGATTGAGAGCTGACAGTCAGTTCCCTGGGAGAAGTGGTCAAGAGTCTGTGTGTGGTCTATATTATCCAAGCATCTGTGTGTGGAGTCTTGGTTGCTTTGTGTAGTACAGAACTTAGTCCCCAAAGTACACGGGCAAATAATAGTGAAAGTAACATCTTTTGTATACTCTCATATCATAGAAAGATATCAGGGTGAAGGATGGGGCAGGAAAAGACATATCACCAATCTGGAGTTATTTCAAATTAATATTTAATTACATCCGCACTTAATTTTTCTTTCTTCATTAGTATTTTCAGGTTTGAAATCTAAACCTCATACTTAATGTGTAATTTGAAATCCATAGCTTTTCAGTGTTGAGTATCATACCTTCCCTTCACATACTACCTTTGCTTTTACAAATTACATTCTCTACCTACAATGTCCTTCCCCTAGATTCATCTGATTTTAAAGTCCCTTGGAACTCAAAAATGTATGCCCTTTCATAAGACTAAGTTTCACAGGGGCACAGACGATGTCTGCTTATATGTGGAATTCTCTCAGCACCTACCACAGGGCCATGGACATAGTAGGCTTTCAATACACGTTTGTTGAATGACTAGATAGATGGATGGATCAATAGATGAATGGATAAATGTGATGTAAAAATAGTAGTAATAATACAAATAATAGAATAATAAATAGCTAGCATTTATATAGTGCTTACTGTCTGCTGGGCACTATTGCTAAGTAAGCCCTATAATGATTTCATTTAATCCTCACAACAACCCTGGGAGGAAGATGCTGTTGTGATCCCCATTTTACAGATGAGGAAACTGAGTCAAATAGAAGCTAAGTGACTTGCCTAGGTCACACAGCTAGTAAGTGTCAGATGCTGGATTTGAATTTACATTTTCCTTGACTCCATGCCCACCATTTTCTCCACCATATCACCTAGCTGCCCAGAGAAGACCTTAAATCTTTGCTGGGTCACAATGAAGGTTTCTAACAGCTATGTTACTATATACCTTTTGCAGGAAGACAAGTGCCTGCCCTGTATCCTTGGTCTCCTTATTTTGAGAAGATATTCAGGGATCAAAAAACAAAACAAAGCCAAAAACCAAAAAAAACCCCTAATCCCCCAAACCAACCAAAACCCCCAAAACAAAATAAACTCCAAAAAACCAACACGGAAAAAACACTGCAGAAGTTGGACATGATCCTTTTGGTCTTGGATACCGAAATATAACTGAAATCCTTCTTTTCTTTTGGATCCATCGTGAAAACAAGAGTTGTTTCCTGGGGCCATCTCAGAGGGCCAAATTATAGCTAGACAAAAAATCGTCACAAATATCCCCATATTTATGTGCTTTGGTTTCCTAAATGCAAATCTTACTTGATTGAGTCTTATGTGGCTTGAGGTCCTTCCTCTCCAGTCTAGGTATTTATTACTTTCTGTAAGCATTTCTCTCTTTTTTTTTTAAATATAGACCCAAACATATGAAAGATCATCTTTAATTAAACCTGCAGTCTCTCCCTCTGGAGCTTTGCACCACTCACTCGCCTCTCTACTTACAAACCCCAATTAGCAGAATTCTTTCAACTAGTCTCTAGGTTTTCCTTTTGGGTCCACTAATACCCTGGTTGTCTAAAACTGTTTAGATTCTGCTTCCTGAAGCATTTGTTATCTCTACAAGCTGTGCCCAAGCTGTCTCTGGTTTCCCTGTTTTCCAACTTATTTTTTTTTAAATCTTGCTCTTCTTTGTCAGAGTCTCTGTGTGCTTATGATAAACTGGCAAGGGCGAGAGCCTTGATCCACTTCCTAAAGCAAATAAATGCTTGTTGACTGATTAACCAATTAAAGTTTCCTTTTAACTGCTCTGCCTTCCTCTTCTAACTTTTCTTGTCAACTGCTAGGCCTATTTGTGTCAAGGGTCTTGTCTCATGACGCACCCAGGTCTCCAGAATGGGTATTGGATAGGAAACTTGTTATCTGGGAAGGGGGTGGTCTATAGCCACTATTTACAGAGAGCAGGAGAGTCAAGAGCAAACACCCTATAGACCTGATTTGGATGACAGGCCATAGGTAGAGGGGAAGGATGATGACATACCTTGAAAGGTATTGAGACTTGGTAGCTCTTAGTGAAGCCTGGAATGAAAAGTAGCAATGGTCTTGGAGCTGATCTTTGGGTTAAAGATAAGAATCACTCTGTGACAAGCCTTTTATGAGAAGGAAAGTACTCCACATAAGGCCCAATACTGGAGCTTTTACTATGGGGTTACAGATTAACGAACCATAAGAACATTACTCTTTTGTGGAAGAGCCTATAGATTTAATTAAAAATATAGCATATTGTTGACAGTTTCGGCAAAATCTAGGTTACCCCAGACTACTTGACTTTGGTTTGTTGGCATTGCCAGTTTAGGGGCATATTTTTAAGGATGGAAGGAGATGTCAGAGAGTATCTAATACAGCCCCTTCATTTTACAGATGAAGAAACTGAGACCCAGAGGTTGATTTGTCCAAAGCAGTAACACGAGTTCACATTTACAAAGTATTTTTGAACATATAAAAATGCTTTCTTTTCAATGAGCACATTTACAAAGTATTTTTGAACATATAAAAATGCTTTCTTTTCAATGAGCTTTCTTTTCAATGAGTGTGGGCAGTATAAATATCATTGCTGTGTTTGTTTTGCATATATTTTACATAAATTTATTTTGTGTGTACACACACACACGCACATACACACAGCTATTTTGTTTTCATCTTTTTTATTGAGCGCCTCAAAATCAGGAAGACTTGGATTTACATCTTATGTCTGACGCTGGCTATGTGGCTCTGAATGGTTGCTTAACCTCTTGGTATTTTAGGCAGTACTCTAAAATTGTAAATTGTTGAGAAATGGTGGAGGGAGTTTCATCTCCAGGAACTTCCCTATACTAGTGAGATCACAAGTCCTCATCCTGGTCTTCATCGCTAGCCCCAGCATTTAGCACAAGTGCTAAATCAATACCAGGAGTAATCTGGATTTTGCCATACTTGTCAACAAAGTGCTATATTTAAAACTGAATCTAAAGGTTCTTCCATAAAAGGATTCTATCATTATTTGTCAATCTGTTAATTTATTAATTATAGGAAAACTCCAGGGCTGGGAACTGCATGCCAAAATTAGCCTCGATGGACTTTCTTTGTAATAAAAGGGCTACCATAAAATAGTTCTTGTCTTTAACCCAAAGACCAGCTCCAAGACCCATTGACGCTGTTTACTTCAGGCTTTCACAAAGAGCTATAAAGTCTCATTACTCATGAAGGTATGTCATCATCCTTCCCTTGTGCTTGTGACTGATTTTCCCATTTTGCAGAAAAGGAAACTGAGACTCACAGAGGTGATTTGTCTAAGGCCACATAGCTTCTGAGTGCTGGTATTTGTGTCTGGGATGATCAATTTCCCTTTCCACTATACCTTGCTTTCTCTCGTCATTGTCAATAACATTAAAAGAAAGCAATTATCTAACTATGGATTATGTGAATATAAATTATCTGTGCTCAGTTTTTCATTCCACATGAACTCTTTCCAATGCCGAGCACATTTTTGACCATCTTTTACCATCACCTAATTAGTATATATTTAGAGATTATTGTACATTAATTTTAATAGTATAAGAAAAAATATAGAGGCAAATAGATAAGAATTTCACATGCATTTCAAAGTCAGCTTGAGTATAAGTGCTTTAAAAGGAAGGACCATGTGTTCAAGTCCACAGGAAGTGGTACACACCCATGAACTAAATATTGCTTTATAGATTCCCTTCATTAATGTTCTCCATTAAAATGGTTATGGGGGAGTGGGGTTGACTATATGAGAATTCCTTGCATGGTATTCTGTATTAGATTCAATACAAAACTCTCCTTCTTTTGGTCATCTCTTAAGCCATACCCATTGCCTTTCTCTCCTAGCTAGTCTGACTCTTTTATGATTATAGTATGTACTTTCAGTTTAAAGAGTTAAGTCCTCAAAAGCTCAAGAAATTATTAATTTATCTTTCTTTAGGTATAATAGAAAGGAACTTGGAGTCAGGAAGGAAGGAGGGAGGGAAATAAGCATTTATTAAGTGCCTACTATGTTTCAGGCAGGATACTAAGCACTTTACAAATATTATCTCATTTAATTCACAACAACCCTGAGAGGTAGGTGCTGTTATTATCCTGATTTTACAGTTGAGGAAAACTGAGGGAGACAAAAGTTAATGACTTGACCATGATCACATAGCTAGTCAGCATCTAAAGTCACATTTGAACTCAGGTCTTCCTGCCTCTAGGCCCACTAGTCTATCCATTGTATCACATAGTTGTGGAAAGTTCTGGGTTAGAATTCTGTTTCTGAGTTAAGTCATTTGACCTCTTAAAGTCCCAGTTTCCTCACCTGAAAAATGGGGATAATAATATTTGCATTACAAGTCTTATACAAACCTTGTGTTTGTTGTAAATTAAAAGGCACAATGTAAATGTTATTGAAATACAGAATTTTAAAGGGATGGGCAGAAATGCAGATGATTTTTGGTGATCTATATATACCTGGAAACTTCTGATTTTCTGCCATTCCCATTAAGAATTATACATTTCTCAGTGATAACTTTCAAGCTTCCCAATCTTTTGTTGATATATTTCACTTCCTTCTTTCCTCTGCCATTTGAGAATCCATCACAACTGCCTTCTCTGAGGAGCAACTTACATGTTCCTTTCATTCATTGTCTACACTAAAAGAGATCTTTGCATTAATTCTAGGAATTAGTTAGCTATTTTTTTTCCAGCCAGATTTGAGTAGCAATCTGTATGAATTTTTGAGGTAGAAATTTTAAAAACCAGGCATTGTACCCATTTATTTGTTAATAACCAGAAACCTTTATAAGGAACACCAGGAAGTGCTTTCTACAAGATTGTATGTATTTTCTAAAGTTCATTCAAGAAGGGAAAGGCAGTGTTGCAAAGTGAAAAGGCAAGAGACAAGAAGAAATGTGTTCTAATCCTGCCTCTGACACATCCTGGTTGAGTGGTCCTGGGCAAGTCATTTATTTAACTTCTTAGTGTTCCTAAACCAGAGGTGTCACACAGTCAGGCAAAGAACTTCCCAAGTGCATCCCAGACCAGATTAAAATGTGACTAAGAAATATTCAACAAAATAAATAAAAATACAACAGAGCATAAATAATGTTAATTTTTAGTTTTCTAAGTCACTTTGCAGCCTACAGGCATCCTTATGTGTTACTTAACGGCTTCCATTTCCAATTGAGTTTGACATCACTATTCTAGGCAACTCTGATAAGACTTTTAGGTTATAGAGGAGGTAGAGAAATACATATAGAAGGAATTACCTCAATGGGACTTCTTTATTCTAATGAAACTATAGGCTCAGTTCCCATCCTATTGAAGAGGCATTGTTGTATAAGAGAAAGAATGTTGAGCTTGGAACAGCCCTCTTATCAGTAGTATGAGATTTTGCAAATCACTTAATCTATAAGAGCCTCAATTTCCTTATCCATAATATAGGACTATTAATAGTGATTGACTAACTGAATTCAAAGAATTTAATGGTTCAACAGCAACCTGATGGGAGGTCTCTAGTGTACTCTTCAGGAATTTGTCTTTGACCCTATTCTGTTTAATGATGTGGACAAGGCTAAGATAGGCTATTTATCAGATTTATAGATGACATGAAGTAGGGAAGGACAGCTCAAACAGGGGTTGATAAATATGAATTAAAAAAAAAATCTTAATAGGCTGAAAGAGTGACTTGAAGATAAAAAGATGAAATTTAATAAAGATAAATTTCATTCTCTTCCTCTCCCCCATCCCCTAAATACCTAGGAAGATTTTTTCCTAATTCACATCTACTACCTCAGGTTCAAGGTACTCTGTAAAACTATATAGCTCACAAGCCTTGACTAATTCTTTTAACATAAATTATCATCAAGAGGACACAATCAGCTCAAAGCAATGGCTTTACCTTTTAGGTACAGTAAGCACAGGAATAACAAAACATTTCCCCTATAAAAGTGGGGCACACTATCACAAACACAGAATTGACATGTAGAAAGGCAGACATGATCAAGGCAACTCACAGCTCTTGTACTTCAGCATGCTGTGACCTTTTTTCATCCTGTGATTTCCTTATGTTTCTCTCAGGGGGTGTAATGTCTCTGTTGGGCATCTCCACTGAGCTCCCAGGAGTTGTTCTCTTTGGGATGTGGCAAATTCTACTGGCCAAGTTGCTCTGTTACAAGACACTGTTGCCAATGGAGGAAGAGATACAAGGGAAAAGGCAAAGGTGGATTTCAGGAGCTAGAGATTTGCCTGTCATGGTTGACTCTCTTCTTGACTTCCAGGGTTTTCACAAAAGAACATTTACTTCGAAAGGTATAATTGCAAATATACAAAATGGTGGGAGACATAATCCTCCTTTCTCTTTTTACCACCTCAGTCTTTGGGGAGGGATTGGATTTTTAGCTTAGTTTGGCTCCTGTAGAGTACAATCTCACTTCCAAGTCCCAATTCCCCTTCCCCTCCCATGATTTGAATCTCAGGCAATCTCTGGATGACTTGCTGGCTGCAGTGTCTGGCCTGGAATCCTAGTACCAAGGTTATCATGGCTTGAATTCCGGTGAGGATGATGACTGAAACTGAGGACAAACACAGAACAAACCTAAACATTACCAGGCCCATTTCTTGGAACCAGGGTAAAAGAGGGAGCCAGAAAAGGATTTTCTTTTTACTGGTTCAGTTCAAGTGCTTGTGCTGTGAGTGAAATGTTATTTTTCACACTTAGGACATGGCAGGAAGGAGCAAGCAAGAAAAAGGGAGATACTGAAAGAATGGCAGAAAAAAGACCACCATCTTCTCAGTCTGGATAGTAACCTGTTCTTCTCACTTGCCTCATCTGTAAAATGAGGTTCTTGGACTCCATGCTTTATTGTTTTTTGAGGTCTCATGGAGTCATTAGCTTCTACTTGTCCAATTCTAATTTTTAAGGAATTACTTTCTTTAGTGAGCTTTTTGTACTTCCTTTTCCATTCAACCAGTTCTACTTTTAAAAGTTCTTCTCTTCAGTGCCTATTTGTACTTCTTTTTCCATTTGACCAATTCTGCTTTCAGTGGATTATTTTTTTTGCCCCCTTTTGCCATTTGGCCTCTTTTGTTTTTTTAAGGGGTTATTTTCTTCAGTATTTTTTTCCTGCCTCCTTTTTCAAACTTTTGACTTTTTTTCATGATTTTCTTGCAGCACAGTCATTTCTTTTCCCAATTTTCCCTCTACCACTGTTATCTGATTTTTGAAAGCCTTTTTGAGTTTTTTCTAGGAATTCTTTTTGGGCCTGAGACCAATTCGTATTTTTCTTTAATGCTTTGGATGAAGCAGTCTTGACTTCATTATTTTCTTGAGCTTTGATCTTCTCTATTATCACAGTAACTGTCTGTGTTCAGGTTCTTTTTTGGATGTGTTGTTTTTTGCTCTTTTCCCCCGGCTATTTCTTAACTTTTAACTCAATATTAAAGTTGATTTCCACTTCTTAAGTGGAGGGGACACTGTGCATAACTTCAGGATTTTTGGGCAGTTGTTTTCAGAACTAGTGCTGGGGGTTTGTAAGTTTTTAGTTCTTCCAAGGTTGTATAATCTAAGGAGAGGTGTGCTTAATAGTCTCCTGACCTGTGCTCTGGTCAGCACTTTTTTCTGTCCTGAAACCATGACCAGCATCCTTGGTCCCTTGCAGCCACAAATTATGATGTGCTAGTGCTCCTCCTTGCCCTGGGACTATGCCCAGATCTACATATGCCACAGAATCCTGCAACCAGTGCCAGCATCGGGACCCCTGTAATCTTCTTCTGACCAGGTTTCTGACCCCCTTACCAGTATGAGGGCTGAGAACTCCAGAAGCCACCACTACCACTACTGATATAGTCACCCCGAAGCCCTGCTGCTGGTTTGCTGAGGGTTAGCTTACTAGCATTAGACTATCCTGTACTCTCACTGTGGTGGGACAGACCTTTCTTCCTGTCTGTCTAAGTTGTCTTGGGCTACATTGTTTCACCCTGGCCTTTTGTGGGTCCTAACATTCCGGAATTCATTCTGGCATTATTTAAAATTATTTGGAAGATACCTTGGGAAGACCCTGCCTTTACTTTGCCATCTTGGGTCCACTTCATTAGGATCATAGTGGGACCCATTGAGATTAACATCTTCATTCAATAGATGAGGAAACCAAAACTGAGAGAGATTAAGTGATTTTTCCACGGTTACACAACTAAATATTGTTTTCATATTGTCTGCTCCATTAGATTGTGAGGTTCTTGAGAACAGAGACATCATTTGCCTAGCACAGATTCTGACATACAGTAGGTACTTAATAAATGCTTGTTGACTAAGACAGGATTTGAACCCAGGTCTTCCTGGTTCACAAGTTCAGTACTCTATCTACTAAGCCATACTGCATACACTGCTCCTCAAATAGTTAAGGGAAGTTTCCAGCGAGAAAGTGTGTGAAAATGCTTTGTGGTAGTCAAGTTCTATATAAATTAAGCTATTAATCCTTGTGGAAGTAACAATACCACCAAGGATTTACAATTCAAAATGTACATACAAGATCAAAGTAAACAAATTTATTAAGGGCTATAAATGCAGTTAGGGTTAAGAAGAACTTCAGTAAATAAATTGTGTTCTACCACTGTGTACAAACTTGTTAAAACTGCTTTGGACAGCTGCCAGCAGGTGGGCACTCAGTGCCGAATGATTATAATAATTGAGGGAAGAAAAGTACTTTCTTGGATAATTTTAAAAGGCTTTTTAAAATGAAGAATTAAAGTAATCCTGAAAGTGAAGTCAAAAAGCATTTATTAACCTACTCACTTATGCTAGGAGAAAGTGATAAAACCAGCAAGAGGTAATTTTTCAAAAACAAAAAAAGCAGTTGAAAAATGATTCATAGGTTATGATTGGGTACAAATTACAATTCCTAGAAGAAAGAATTTAAGGACAGAACATCAAGGTTTGGGAGGGCAAAGAAAGCATGGGCAACAGTGTTGGAAAGAATAAATCAGATTAGTTGAGATTTAAGGTCTTCCCTGATCTGGCTCCAACCAGCTTTCCAGACTGATTTCAAATCACCTCTCTTCATGATCTCTCTGTTTTAGCCAAAATAGCTTATTTGTGTGTCCTCAATTGAACTTTCCATCTCCTGCTTCCAGGCTTTCATATAAGCAGTCTATCCCCCATGCCTAGAATGCATGAGGTTTCTCCCTTACCTTTCAGAATAATTTCTTTCTCCTAGGGTTCATCTCAGGTGACACATTCTCTGTCAAAATTTCCGATTCCTCCATTTATAATTTTTCCCTTTCATTTTAAGTGATTTTATCTTTATGGAGCTATGCATGTGATATATCATTCCAATAGAATATGCCTATTGAAAGCCAAGATTGTCTTTGTACCCCCCAGCATTTAAGACAATCCTCAGATCATAGAAGGTGCTTAATAAATTCTTAAGAAGCCACCAAGCACTTATTAAGCCCTTACCACATCAGCATTATACTAAGCCCCTAAGCAGACAAACAGAAGCAAAAATTGCCCCGCAGAGTTACATTCTAATGGGGCAAAATAACAAAAAAAAAAAAAGAAGAAGAAGAAGAAGAAGCTAAAGAGATAAGGTAGTACCTACTTTGGGACATGTTGAAGAAAGAAGTCTGGAGAGTCAAGAGTGGGGCCCAAAGAGGAATGAAGTCATGAACTGAGTGGTGTTAGAAACAAGAGAAATACAAGGATGAAGGAATGAACATGACTAGCCTAGGGATCCTTCCTCAAAATGAAGATTCCACAAGAAAACAATCAATCAGAGGAGAGGGTCAGAGGGCTCTCCTAGCATGAGAAGGCTAGAAGGATGACAAGATTTACCAGGATGAGAAGGCTGCAGTAACATGGTGGTCCAGACAGCATCAAGATAAGAAGTCTACTGGAAAATGGTGGAAAAAGAAGTTGAGAGAGTCAAGGCAGGAGTAGATTCCAGAGAGGTATAAAGGGGTTATTTTGTTGAACTGAGTTGTGTTAGAAATACCAAATTCGGGGCATAAATTCACGTTATTTTTGGAAGCATTTTATTTATAGAATGAATTCAAGTTATTTTGGGATTGGAACTGGATACATGGATATAAAAATATAGCTGGATATAAATAATGAGAAATTTGTGACTGATAAAAGGACAACTTAGGTGTGAGTGCCACTGAACTTACTTAGGGATGTATGGACAGTCAGGTACACTAGTCTAAGAAAAAGAATGAGTCCAAATGATATTTGGCAAACTCTCTGTAGCTCATGGGAACCATTACAGTGAGATTCTGATTTCCACTCAAGAAAGGGGAATCTTCACTGCTGATCACTTTCTATAATTATAGCTTACGGGGGTATAAGGTGTTCAGGGAAACCAAGTACCTTTGGTGTGATGACTTCCAAACCCTTTCCAGGGCTACTTTCTATCTTTGGTGTGCAACTGATTCACCCAACTCTCACCTATGGATCCAAGAAGCTGTAGCGTGCTCAGCAGCCACATGCAGGTAAACTCAGCTGGCAGGCTAAACCAGGTTGAGGGTAACAGAGAGATTTTAAACCCTTCAGTGTTATGGGGGTGTCTACCCCAAGCATGTAAAGATTTCCTCTAGAGGAATGGACAGATGTTCCTGAGACCATGAAAGTAGCTGAAGTAGGCTCTTTGGGCTGTGTAGAGCTTGACTAAATATGGAAGACACCAAGATCATGCACTTCATCCCACACCATTGCCAGTCGTCTTGACTTTTGTCTTGCCACTGGACTCTGATTACTCTGGAAGATAGAGTGAGGCTGACAACTTTATGTAACTCTGTCTTACTTAAATCCACTTTATGCAAAAGTCAAACAACATCACTCATGCCATTTTACCTAAGAATAGTGAGATTTGCTGTACCTGTGATTTCACTGGTATTGGGAAATTCCAAGTGAGGAAACTTTCTGCCAATGTAAGTGGTCACCTCTGTAGCATTAGAGGCTGCTGACCAAGAACCCTTGGAGCACTATTTGTTGCTCATGGTCATATAGCCAACACTTAATAATTCCATTTTCTTGGTCATCCTTGCCAATTTAGTGGATGTGAGGTAAAACTTTAATATTGCTTTGGTTTTTTCATTTCTTTTATTCTTAGTGATTTATAGTATTCTTTAAGATGGTCATTAATAGTTTGCAATTCTTCTTTTGAGGATTTTAAAGAGGCCTATTCACTGAATGGGTATTACTTCACTTTAAGTGAGTACCTGAAAAGGCCTTAGCCTAAAAAAGCCAAGGTCTCCCATTGCATCCTGGGCCATCTCCAGTCATCCTGATGAATATCTGGTCACTGGATCCAGATGGCTCAGGAGGAGAAAGTGAGGAAAGTGACACTGGTGACCTGCACAGCCCTCCCTCACTCAAAACAAAGTCAAGTGCAAGTCATGTCACCATTTCTCTGATGGCACTCTCTTCTTTGGCAATGGACAAACACAGCAACAACAACAGCCAGTATGTGTCCACAATAGAATTTAAACCCAGTCTTCCTGGTTTTACAGATAACTTTCTAGCCACTACACCACATTTCCTCTTACCCTATAACAACTGGGGTCACATAGTGAAAGAAGTCCATTAACCTCAGCAAAATGAGGAGACAGGTAAGGTAGCACAGTAGATAGAGTGTTGGACTTGGTGTTAGGAGTCCTGAGTCCAAATCCTTCTTCATAAACTTAATAGCTAGCATTTATAAAGCACTTCGTAAATATTATCTCATTTTATCCTCATGATAACCCTGGGAAGTAGTCATTCAGTCAATGGGCATTTATTAGGTGCCTTCCATGTGGTAGGCAGGGCATCTAAGTATGTATGGATGGAGCAAAGAGTGGAGAGTGTAAACTGAGGCAAATGCTCTCTTGAGGGAATTTAGATCTCTCTTTCTCCCAAAGGGGAAGATTCCAAGAGAAAGAAAAGGCAGGTTCTTGAGATTTAAACCTCCCTTTTCCCTAAAAGGAAGAAAATCAGAAGAAGAAAATGCCTGTGAAATTAAAAAAGGTTTTTATTAAGCAGAGAAGAAAAAAATAACATGTACATGGGTACTATTCAGCCTGTGCTGAATAGGATGCCAGGTAATGAATAGGAAGAATTTACATACCTTTTAAACAAATTTAAATAAAGGAATTTTTTGGGGGGAAATGTGGACTTAGAAAGCAATAAGTGAATAAGCCTCATCCCCAAAGGGAGGAAGAGTTACAGGTGTCAAAGCCAAGGCCCTTTGATACACAGATCAGAAGGCATCCTTGGTAAGCAATCCATAGTTCAAGGCTGGATAAGGAGATGTCACCAAAATTCTGAGAGCTCCATAACCCAATTAGGGGAGTCTGGAGATAAAGATGTCTCTTGAAGGTCCATAACCCAACAAATGGCTTAGGGTTTGCTTCCAAGCTGGTATGAGTTTAATTGGTTTCTTGGTTGCTGTCTTTCTGCATGTCCCTCTAGGTTTTCTCTTGGTCACTGCAAAGGACTGTTGGTATGTCAAGCCAATGCAGCCAATCCTCATAAAGTTTTTCTTCTTACCTGGATCATAGAGGTGGGGTGGAGGAAGGGTCCCAAGCAAATCAAAGTATCCATTTTCACAAGAGTCAGGAAGACTCATCTTCCTGAGTTCAAATCTGACCTCAAATACTTAAACTGTGTGACCCCAGGCAAGTTTTAGCTCTGCTTGCCTTAGTTTTCTTATCTTTAAAATAAGCTGAAAAAAGAAATGGCAAACCACTCCAGTATCTTTGCTAAAGCTCCAAATAGGGTCACGAAGAATTGGACATAGCTGAACAACCATAAACAATGGACCAGTACTGTGCTAAGTACTAGAAATATAAAGAAAGGCAAAAAACCCTCCAATTCCACCCCCCCAATAGTACCTGCCTTTGAGGAATTCTTAATATAGGTACCATTTTTATCCCCATTTTATAGATAAGGAAATTGAGGCAGAGTTTAAGTAACTTGCCAAGGGTCACACACCTAGAAAGCACCTGAGGGGGGATTTGAATTCAGGTCTTTCTGACTCCAGGTCCATTAATTTATATTCACTGTGCTACCTAGCTTCCTAGACTCTGGGTAAGTCACTTAACCTCTATCAGTCTCAATTTCCTCATTTACAAAATGAAAATAATAACTATATCTGATGAAGGTTGGAAGGTGGAATGAGACCCCGGGTTGGCTGGAATGAATTTGCAAACTCAAACATTCTTGAGGTCAAGGTAAAGATTTATTACACTTTTCAGTGCATAAGAGTTCTTAGGGAACCTACAAACTTACAGGGGTACAGTTAAAGTTTACATAGCATATTCTATAGTAAAACATGTGACAAGTGTGATGACGAGGTGATTCAGGATGAGATTAGGGAGTGGTTGTTTCTTAAAGGAACATGCACTTTAAGTATCTACTGCACAGGTATTTTACCAGGGTTCATGGGGGTGGGGAAATAATCTAAAGTGGGGGTGCCTACATGGAGTTGTGGTTTTAGACCTGAAATATCACTAAGTCAACTAATGGTCAGGACTGAGTAAGGAATACTGGACTGCTCTTATCAATGTCTTGTTAGACAAGATAAATGTAAGGAAGTATACATACATCTAAGTCTAGGATACATATGATTGGTCAGTGAGTAGTAAATGTTGTTATGACCCAGTGCACAGCCAGTTCAGCCAGCACACAGCTGGTTCAAACTAATAAATTCTATAGTATAGCTGGCTACTGTAGCAGGAAAAGAGATAATGGTTGTTACTGGGGCAGGCTGTTCTTGGTCTGGGGCGAAACTGCCTGTGTTTTGAGGCTAGAGAGAAAGGCAATTTTTAGAGAGAAATGTGATTTTAGAATTGGGGTCCAAGCACGTGTACCCCATCACACCTACTTCACAGGGCTATTGTGAGAATCAAACGATTTAACATATGTAAAGCATTTTGCAAACCTTTAAACCTTATAAAATACTAGATATTATTTTTATTCATTTGATTGTAGATCTCGAGAGCTAGAAGGGATGTCAGGAGCTCTCTAGTCATAGGATTATAGTATCACAGACTTCATGCTGGAAGATACCTTGGAGGTAATGAAGTCTAATCCTGTAATTTTGTAGATAAGGAAACTGTCTCTGTCCAAAGCTCTTCCCACTTGAGTTATCTCTGTCAGCCTCTGGCATCTTTATTAGGACTCCAATAAAAGGTTGGATGAGATGATCTCTAAGGTCTTTTCCGACTCTAAAATTCTCTATTTGTAAGCCTCTAGGACTGTTATGCTACTCTGCCTTCTCCCCCTTACTCATTCCCTGGAGTTATAGTGCTCAATCAATCCTTCAAGGCAGGCCACCCAGGGATTCCAAGAGATGAAGATTAGGAGAGAGAGCATTTTCCTGTGTAAATCTTAAAAGTGTGACACCTCACAAACTGTTTATTATTACTTAGCTGTACTGTGGGAGCCCATATACCCTGGGCAGAATCACAAGATTAACAGCTTCTATCGTGGCTCCCTACAAAACGAAACAAAATCCAACAAGGCAACAACCAACCAACCCATTCTCCTAGTCCATACCCCTTTTCAGCTAGGTAACAAGGAATGCTAAATGAATTACACAGATAGACTTAGTTGTTCTAGCGATTGAGTTAGAGGTTGCATTATTCCTGTTAGAAAACCACATGCCTTAATGCAGTTACAACAAACCTTTCTTAAGGAAGGCCCCTAAGGAATTCATCAAACCAGATAGGTTTCAAGGAGCCTAGGGAAGGGGGAAGGGAGGAAGAGGAAATACTTTTTGGTCACCAAAGCCTGTCAGCAGCTGTCCTGTCTCAGTACTGTGGCAGCTTACTCATCCTTTCCATAGCATGGTTCCAGATGCCAGCTATAGCAGGTTCAAGAGGTTATAGATAAGCTAGGGGAGCTAGATCTTCACATTTAAGCTGCTTTACAAATATTCATGCTCAGTTGAATGGAAAGCAGTAACTTCATGCATTTTTCCCACCTGTAGCATTTAGGGTGCTCTTTAGCTGCTGGTTTTTCCTTAAATCAAGGGCTGCTGCTTGGTGGGTCAGAGTTGGAAGATTGATTGAAAACACCTGCTTTGCTTCTGTTTCCATACCAACAGAGAGACATGGAGTCCCAGGGTGTTCAACCTGTGTCTAAGAAGAAGATTCTTTCTCCAATTCTCTTCATGCCTCAGGCAGGAACAGCCCATTCCAATAGCATATTGATTACTTCCTGGATTTGATTGATGGTGACCCCAAGCCCTGGGCAAAGTCTTTAATCATTCTGTCTGAAGGGAGAAACACCCTTCTTTTATTTATTTCTGGCTGTCACTTACTGAAGCTGATTTTGAAAAGTCTGAAAGGAGGAAGAAATGGCCTTTTATCATCCTTGTGAAACAGTCTTTTGAAAGGCCACAGCACCACAGATTACATGTGGAACCAGCTGAGGAGAGGGCCAAAGGCAGAATTTAGGACTAGACAGGACAGTTTTTCCAGGAACAAGACCACAGATCGAGGGGAAAAGGTGAGTCTGATGGTCCCTCTATTTTAAAGCATTAATAACAATGAGTTATGTCTATAGCGTGGTCCAGGTCTCACCTGTGCCAGTCTCGTGCTCCACAAGGTTCTTTGGCTCCCAGCTGCCATAGGACAAAATTAAAAAATCACCGGTTTGTCATATAAAGTCCTCTGTGATTCTAACTCCAGGATCTTTCCAGGCTTATTTCATTCACATTCTCTCCATTCTGATCAGTCTGGCTCAATCTTGCTTCTCCCCAAGCTGAAATTACCACCTCTAATATTGATACTTTTGCCCAAGCTGTCTTTTATATCTATGTGCCTATGCTAGAATGACTTACCCAGAGCAAAACTAACACCTCTCTCCCCCTCCCCTTTCATCCCTGGGCTTTCAGAGTACCCTAGAGGGATAATGGGATTAATTTTTAATATTATCTGGAACCCCCATTTTTATGTGTTCTCTCTGAGGTCAATCAAAATTATGGTTAATAGCTCTCTCTCTTTAATTGACCTAACCAATTAATATCAATTAATTTTATATTTATTGAGAAGATATAGCAAGAATAGAAGTACAAAATTCTTCTCAAGAGCTGGGAGACATTCTCTCCCATGACAGTGGTGTCAAATTCACATGAAAATGGGGACGACTAAATCTTACATGATGATCTCTGCAGGCCACATCTTGACTTAGAAAACCACATATTAACATTGTCTATGTTCTATTGTATTTTAATTTATTTTTGTGAAATATTTCCCAGTTTCATGATCATCTGGTTTGGGCCTCATCCTGGTTGCTAGTTTGATACCTCTGTCCTATGCTACCATGGTCTCTGGGGAAAGTGGGCTGAAATTTAAAGCAGTTGGTACAAAATATTTGCTGCACCCCCCTCCCCGCCCAAACTCACTTCTGGATGTAGCACAATCAGTGGACAGAATCAATCTCTCGCTTGGGGGACCCAGTATTTTTGACTTCAGAGTTAATTCACTGCTGATCTGAGTCATAATGGGCTTTAGGGTTGGTGATTTTCTGCACATTGAGCCAGCTCAGAGGACTGTTGATATGTCAAGTCAATACAGTCAGTCCTCATACAGTTCTGAGTAATTGGGGGGCTCAGGCAAATCAAGGTATTCATGTTCACAGACTCCAGGTCTCAGACATTTGGTGTCTTATTCTCCTAATCTTTCAAAGTTCACAAGATCTCAGCCTCATCTGTTCAACTCTAACACTTCGCCTAAGAGCAGGCACACCAAGGACAACAGCAACATGTGGACTGTGCACTCCT
Organism: Bettongia penicillata ogilbyi; assembly: GCA_023548195.1. Lineage (NCBI taxonomy): Eukaryota > Metazoa > Chordata > Mammalia > Diprotodontia > Potoroidae > Bettongia > Bettongia penicillata. The sequence goes on along the minus strand of JAJHZJ010000382.1, from coordinate 1,290,053 downwards.
GGGTTCATGTAGTGACTCAGGTAGGTAGATTGGTGCTCCTGCTTTCGGCAACAGCAGAGCCATGTGTAGTGGTTAGAGGGCTGGGTATGGAGTTAGGAAGACCTGAATTCTAATCTAGTCGCAGATACACATATTCCTTCCACATTGTGACTTTCTCCATCATGAGTCAGCATAAGAAATGACTATAAATGGGAATTTTGGGGGAGCTTTGTGGAAGCTGCAGTATTTTTACTTAACAGTGACCTACAAATAACTGATGACCAAATACTTGACCCCAATTGTACAATAAGGTACTGTAAATACCCCGTAAATGAAAAAGAAAAAATACAGACTTCTCTGGTACAAAGGGAAGGTCAAAAAATTTTACGAAGATTTTCCAGATTAAAGAGGGGTCGCTGCAGAAGGGATAACTGTACTTACTAGCTGAATGATCCTCAGTAAGTCACCTAACTTTTTCTGCCTCAGTTTCCTCAAGTGTAAAATGCACCTACCTCAAAGGATTGTTGTGATGATCAAAACAAGTTATTTGTGAAGAATTTAGCCCAGTACGTGGCACCGAGTAGGCGCTTACTAAATGCTTATTCCTTTTCCCTTCCGCCTTCATGACTGTTTGGGTGAGAGAGGGGGGCTGATGGCCCTTCCCACATGAAGTCCACAGCAGCTCATCCTCCATGCTGAACACCAGGGGAAGGAAAAAAAAAGGTGGAGTTTTTGATAGGCATTCCCTGTTCTGGTTCAGCAGCCAATCCAAAAATCTATGTCTTCCCTGTGGTTAATGGGACAGAATCAGTTACAGAATTTCAGTATATGCTTCAAAGTTTACCCAGGGGATTGTGTCAGATGAAGCCCACTGCATATACTCACAAGGACTCCGGTCTCTCTGCTCCCACCACCTCCTCCCCACCCCAGAACCCTGAAGTGAATTCCCTCTTCACGTGTCCATCTCAGAATCCTTAGTTCTTCAAGGTTCAACTCAAGTGCCATCTTTGAGCGTGTGCTCAGCCTTAGTGTCCTCTCCTTCTTCTTCCTCCAATCATGTGGCTCTGACTTTTGTGTTCAAATGTTATGTCCCATCCACAAAATATAAGCTTCTTGAGGGAAAGGGCTATTTTTTATTTTGTCTTTGAATCCCCACTGACTTCTACCCATGCCTTACACATAGTAGGCATTTTTTATAAATGCTTGTTGAATCTAATTGAATTCAAATAACATACTTTCCCATTTTACCTAATTGGATCCTCATCTCAAGCCCACTAGGTGACCAAGATACTTACAATGAATGCCTCCAACTTTACAAATGGAAAAACTAGGATGCAAGTACAGTGCTTGCACAGAGTAGGTGCTTCATCAAGCTGAAGAAGTCAAGTGACTTGCCCAAGGACATACAGCTAGTTAGGAGCAGTTTTCTTCCAATCTTATGCTTTTCCATTAAAGGGTGCTAGTATTATTTGTATTATATTATGGAATTGTATATGCTGTAGTATTATATTATTGAATAGTATATTATATAGTATTGTTATTGAATTATACATACAATAGTATTATACTATTGAATAGTATATATTTTTGAAGAATAGTATATTGTTGAATATAGATTGTATAGTATTATATTATATTATTGAATAGTATATGGTACAGTATTATATTATTGAATTATATATTATAGTATTATACTAGTGAATAGTATATTTTATAATATATTTTGAATATCCCATTCACAGGGATATAGGTACCAATCACAATAGCTGACATTGATCTAACTCTTTGAGATTTGCAAAGTGCTTTACATATAATCTCTCATTTTATTCTCACAATTATCTTGGAAGGTAGATATGATTGTTGTTTCCATTTTACAGATAAAGAATATGAGGCTGAAAGGGCTTAAGTGACTTCCTCAGGGTCATAAAATGAATAAATATGTATGGTAGAATTTGAACTCATGTTCTCCAAGACTACACTCTTTATACCATAACAAAGGAGATTGGACCGTGGACTGGAAGGAAGACATTCTGGCTCCAAGTTGTACTAACTATATTTTCACTCCCTGAGCCTCAGTTTCCTGATCAACGAAAGATTCATAAAACATTTGCTCTACTTAGTTCACTTGGACACCAAGGAGGTCAAATAATATAATGTGTGCAAAGTGCTTTGTAACACATAGCTAAAGGTCTACAGAAAGCTTTCACTTTAGTGTATGGCATGCATGTGTCTTTAGAACCTCAAAGACATAGACCAGGGGATAAAGTGATACATGATAAATCTGGGAACAGCATTGGTACTTATCAGTCAATTTATTAACCTTTATTAAACGTCAGGCACTTAGCCAATCCTTAAGCCTTTATTAAATTCTTACTGTATACGAGGCACTTATCAGTCAATCCATAAGCCTTTATTAAGTTCTTACTGTATATCAGGCACTATATTTGATGCTGGAGCTTCAAAAACAAAAATGAAATGATCCATTCCTTCAAGGAACTTACATCCTATCAAGACAAATGAGAAAAAACAAGGCTATATGACTTAAGACATCTTTAAATCAAGGGCTGGTAGATAATGCCATGTTTGCTGAGATGTGGACCACTTTTCAGGTGATGGTGGCTGGTGAAACTTTCCATTCAATCCCCCTCCCTATAGATATCCTCTTTCTTTCCCCTCCCAGTGGACTGTCAACAAATTGGAACTTGTGAGAAATTCCACCCACTGTTGCTCTCCATCTGGCAAAACTGGCATCATACCTCATTAAAGAGAATGGCCAACCTACCATTCTCCTCTCCATCTCCTTCCTGAATGCCAAAAGAATGGGTTGGAACTCCTGTTGCAAATGTTTGCCAACCTCTGTTGTAGGTTCTAGTTTCATAGAACGAGAGGTTTTTTTTTTTAATTACTTGGATGATGCAAGGTAAAGAAGCCTGGATTGAGAATCAGAAAATCTGGGCTCAAATTCCAATTCTGCCACTAACTGCCTGGGTAACCATGGCAAAGGGGAAAGAGAACCAGCTCTGGAGTCAGAAGAGTTGGGATCAAATCCTGCTTCTGATAATTACTACCTGTGTGACTTTGGTTAAGCTGTTTAACTTCCCCCACATTCAGTATCTCTCATCTGTAAAAGAGAAGTAGAGTTGGATGAAATGTCTTCTGAGGTCCCTTTTAGCTCTCATTCCATGATCCAAGTCACTTCATCTCTCTGGATCTCAATAAAAAACAGATTGCACAAGATCGCTTCTAATATTCCTTCCATTTCTAAATCTATGATCCCAGAATCATGCTTCTGCAGTCTTGGCAGAGGAGGAAATCCCCTCTTCTCCCTCTTCCCATCTTACTCTGGGTAATAGGCACAAGGCAAATCAATTACCTGCATATTGTCCACATACAAAACAAATACAAGGAAGATAAATATAGACTCCTTATTATTGGCAATAGTAATGTCTCTCCTGCAAGTCTGCGAGAGCTGTCCTCACTGAAGATAGAGGTGAGATTATCCAGCTGGCAATGTATGCCACCAGAGATTGTTTCCCCTTGAAGTGAAAATCAGATGACTGATGTTGAGTAATACCTACTCCTGTTTCCAAAGTGACTGGTCCAAAATCAAATGCTTTATAGCATGACTAGATCTTGCATTTAAGTAGAGGTCAAACCAAATTGTACAGGGTCACAGGAGACAAAGAATTAATTACTTTATTGGAAATATTCCTTGTCACTGGTAGTCCTCCATGGTGCTAGTTGCTGTAGATCAGTGTTTCTCGTTCTTCTCAATTCCTTTCTTTTGAAGTTGGCAAAATACTCTCTCTTTCTTTATAATTATTCTGTCAGGCAGGGAAGTGGCAAATATTAGCAAGCTTGGAGAAGAATCAGAGAGCATGGAAAGGTTACCAAGAATTGTCACAGCTGTCAGAAAGAACAGAATAGCAAGTGAAGAAAACACCCCACTGGATTGGGAGTCAGGGAATATGGGTTCAAATCCCTTTGGTACTGCTTAATAAGTGTGTGACCTTGACCAGTCTTTCCTCTTTTGGAGTCCAGTTCCCTTCTGTAAAATGTGTCACTTGACTCAGATGATCTCTAAGGTACAGGGCAGTTCTAAATCCTATGAACTTTTGACAGAATTGGACACATTGCAACCCAAAGCCCTTTCCACAGTGGCCATTCTCCAAGCTATATAACTCTAGAGGCTAAAAATGCACATTTGAGCCTCCTGCCTATGGAGGACCATGATAGGATTAGGTAGCCATGGGGAGGGGGGGGGAGGTGCTGGTGGGTAAGGGAGGGGGAAGAAAAAAAATGTACATAACTTTGTTATATGTTTAAAAGTAATAGCAAGTTTTATGTGGTAGATTTTCAGTTTCATGTGCAATCATCTTTTTATTGTACTGTCTTATGTAAATGTTTGTTTTGTTCAATGTATTGAAAATAAAATAAATTCATAATACAGAGAGAGAGAGAAAGAGAGAGAGAGAGAGAATAATCCAGTGATTCAAAATAGTTATTTCATTTCCCGCAAATGATTGACATTAAGGAAGTGCTTGATGTCTTAGGAGACCCAAACAGGGATGAGTGGCTGGCTTACTGCTTAAATTAACAAATTTCTGCACTCCCACATACCTGCAGAAGTTAATATGGCATAGTGGAAAGCATATAGGACTCTGGCTCTGGCTCAGCTGCAACATTGGGCTCCGAGCTTCTCCACTCCTCCTGATCTATATCTGGCCACTGGACCCAGATGGCTCTGGAGGAGAAAGTGAGGCTGGTAATTTTGCACAGCCCTCCCTCGCTTAAATCCAATTCATTTACGAGTTCTGGCATCACCTTCCTGATGTCACAGTCTTTTTCTAGAATGAAGGACAAAGAACAACAACAGCTTTGGGCAAGAAACAATCTCTCTGGACCTCAGTTTCCCATTTTCAAAATAGGAATGAAAATATCTCTTACTTTATAGAAAAATTGGGAGAATAATGGTTTTCAAAATGTTTTTCAGACATAGAATTATCTTGCTGGACATAGAGTAGCTGTTGGGTCTTTTGAAAGGCACAGAAGCTTTTTTTGGCCACTAAGGGAATAGAACCCCAGGAATGTCCAGCCCAGCATAGAAAGGATCGTGGGTCACATATCACAGCTTGTGCTGTTTCCTGGAACACACAGATGTAAGCACGGTAGTGTTCTGTGGCTGTGGAAGACAATGAGAGGCATCATATTCTCTGGCGTTCTAAATGGGACTCTGGTGGTTTTTGCTTCCCCTAAAGTGCCTGACATTAAGGAAGTAATTTATGTCCTGGGAGAATCTAGCTGAATAAATGATAAATATGAAAAGCCCCTGGGGAAGGATGACAGAAACATGAAAGATAAGTGTCTGTTTTAAAAGAAAGACTCATTGACTACAAGACTAACATAAAATATGGCTTCATATACTAGTCAAGTATTTTTTTTCATCTTTGGTATTTATCAGTGCTTGGATTATGGGGTAGCCATACAAGAAGCAGTTATTGATAAAGGTATACTGCTTTCCACTGGGAAATATGGAAGTTGAATAAATTCAATATATACCACAAAGTTTTCAAGCCCCCACCATTTAGTCATTTATAACTTTGCTCTCAAGAGATGTATTTTATTTTTCTGAGGACACTCAAGGAAGAAGGGTCACATCCTATTTTTCTAACAGTCTGGTGGAGACCTTATATGAAATAGCAAATGACCGATTGTTATTTCATCCTGTAATAATGATGGAAATCCAGCCAAATTTCAGGAAATATAGCATCCTTCACAAAGTGAATTACTGTTCCTGGTTGGACATGACCTCGGCTGACAGGGATTATGAATGACAAACAGTGGTTTCTATCTTTAGTACTAGAAATTCTAGGCCTCAGTTATCATGCTCACATGAGAATCAAAAGAATTCAACATGATTCAATGCCATCTCAATAGATATTTAGGATGTAAACCTGTATTGCTCTAGGGATGAAATAGTGCCAATGGTTGGAAGAAAAAGTACTATATACCCTGATTGAAGAAGGAGAATTACTCTTCCCTTTCTTTCTTTACTTGTATTCTCTCTCAGAGATCTGGGCTCGGAGTTTCTCCACTCCTCCTGATCTATATCTGACCTCTGGACCCAGATGGCTCTGGAGGAGAAAGTGAGTGAAATCTCCTGCCCCATCCCTCTCATTTCTTCTGATTCCTTTATCTAGTCACCCCATTTCAAAATATTTGAGACTAAAGGTAATAAGGACCCTGGTAAAAGAGTGATATACACTGTAATACATTAATGGAATGCATTAGTATTGTATCCCATCAATAGGATAGGGAATAGGGCTGTGATTTCACTGCTATAAGGAACTCTCAGATGATTAAATTCCTTCTGCCAGTGCAGGTCAACATCTTCTCAGTCAGTCAACAAGCATTTATTAAGCATTTATTCTGTTCCACTCATTATGCTAGGTCCTGGGGATACGAATATATGAAAAAAAAAGACAGTTTTTTCCCTCAAAGAGCTTATATAATAATCATGGAAGATAACACCTAAAAGGAAGTTGAAAAGGGGTGGAAGGTGAGGAAAGTACCCAGCAAAGGAGCATAATGGAGAGATCTGGATTGTTGTCTGGTAAGAAATAAAGAGATAACTTAGCCTAGGCATTCATCCTCTTCCGCCACCACTTTAATGGAGGCTTTAGGAGAAGCCAACAGAGTAGAAGTCAGGTATGTCTGAAGTGTGAATTCCCGGGCTAAAAAGCAATATTTTAGGATGAAGAAGTTTCTGGGGTATGATGGAGATAATTTCTCTGTAACTCATGATTTTAGATCACAGTTCTTAAACTAGGCCTCAGAGGAACCCCCTACCCCCAACAAAGGATCTATGAATTTGTATGAAAAATTATATATACAGTTGCTATATATATATATTTACTAACATCTAACCAAAATTTAGCATTCTTTAAATAACTTAAAAACATTTGCAGAAGGGATCTAATCACTTCACCAGTTTGTCCAAAGGGTCCATGACACCCCAACAGATTAAGAAACCCTCTCTTAGTTGTGATCTGATCCAAATATTCTGGAGAACAATTTGGAACTACATGCAAAGGGCCATAAAACTACACATACCCTTTGACTCAGCAAAACTACTACTAGGTCTGTACCCCAAAGAGACTGAAGAAAAAGGAAAATGATCTATATGTACAAAAATATTCATAGCAGCTCTTTCTGTGATGGCAAAGAATTGGAAATTGAAGGGATGCCTACCAACTGGGGAACTGCTGGACAAGCTGTGGTATGTGAATGTAATGAAATACTCTTATGCTATAAGAACTAATGATAAGAAATGATGAACAGAATTGTTTCAGATAAACCTGGGAAGCCTTATGGGAACTCATGCAAAATGAAGAGATCAGAACCAGGAGAACATTGTACACAGTGACAATAATATTGTATGATGATCAATTGTGAATGACTTAGCTACTCTGATCAATACAATGATTCAAGACAATTCTGAAAGACTTATGATGAAAGATGCTGTCTACTTCCAGAGAAAGAATTAATGGAGTCTGAATGCAAATGGAAGTATACTTTTTTAAAACTTTCTGTATCTTGGTTTTGTTTTTGGTCTGTTTTCTTTTACATGACTAATATGGAAATGTTTTGTATGACTACATATGTATAATCTATATCAAATTGCTTGTGTTCTCAAGGAGGAAAGGGAAGGAGAAACTACAAAACTCAAAATTAAAAAAATCTAATGCTAAAAATTTTTGTATATATGTAATTGAGAAAAAAGTAAAATAAAAATTAAATGAAAATAAAAGACCACAATGAAACCCTCTTTTTGTCCCCTCGAGAACTAAGTGTGAGTTATCCAGGATCCCACAGTCAGTATGTGTCAGAGGTGGGCTTGAACTCAAATCTTCCTGGATCTAAGATTAGCTTTCTATCTGATACAATACACACCTCACTATTGTATCATAAGTAAAAGTGGTGACTAAATAAATAGAGAGGAGTCATATGTGAAAGATGTCAAGATAGAAATGGCAAGATTTGGCAACTGACTGGATATATGGGGTGAGGGAGAATAAGGAGCTAAGGATATCACCAAATTTACGAATCTGGGTGACTTGAAGAAAGTGATAATTTTGACAGAAATAGGGAAGTTTTGAGGAAAGCATCATTTGGGAGGAAAGATAGCAAGTTACATTTTAGAAATGTTGAGTTTGAGATATGTCTAGGACATCAGTTTGAAATGTCCAATAGGAAGATGATTATTTTGGTCTGAAGCTCAGAGGAGAGACTGGGTCTGGATATAAGATAGATCTGTGAGCCTTCTGTTGCTTCATTGTCAAAAACTGAAGGAAAGGAGGAGAGAGTGGGGAATTGCATAAGAGGTTTTCAGATGAAGAGGAGACAAAAGGGAATGCACAGTGGAGAGCTTCAATTTTCCCAGAGATATTAAACACACTTGCTTGACTAGAGTAGAGAGTGCATGTTGGGGAGAGATAAGGTGAGACATAAAGAAAAATAGTGGAGCTTCAGAGGGAAGATGTTATAACAGCTTCTTGTTTTAGTACAGTAAAAGGACATAGTATCCCACTGATAGTTTTAAAAGAATCCTCTTACATGTACAAGGCCTCCATGTCATGTTTCAGAAGCATGGTTTAAAATAACCTAGTTTGGAACTGGAGAAATACCTGAAGACTTTATCAAGGAGTACAGCAGTAGTCTACTGCATCTCTCAGAAATGGCAACTAATTTTTATGCCCTTCCTTCTCTTACTATTTGCTCTATTTTGGCTCAGGATGTTATAAAATGGGTCAAAATGCAGTTGCCTTTCCTTGTTCTAGTGTTGTACTTGGTGGAGGACTTGGTGTTTTAGTATGACATGGCAAGACCTTTGATCCATCACAGTGACCAGGTGGCACAGAATGTGTCAGTTTAAAAGAAGGGAAAGCTTCTGGCTTGACTTTTTTCCCTTCCATTATCCAGGTGATATCATGTAACTTTAGGACTTCCATTAGCATCATGGCTCCTTCACCCATGTGGAAGCTATTTAAGGGAGGCTCAAATAGGAAAATTTGTGTTTGGATCTGTGGATTCTTTTTCTGTATTGTGTTTTATTTCCTAAACAGGTGATCAATCCATAACCTCAAGGTTTTAGGAACCTAGGGTTTGTGGTAACCTTGTGAGTTCAAGAGTTTGGGATTTGCATCCAGTAGAAGGGTGGTGGTGGTATTCGCTGGAGTAGCAATAGCTGAAGAGAGTAGGATTAACTCAAACCTGAACATTTTACAGGCACACATGTACCAAGAGCGGTCAGTGCAGTACCAAGGTAAAATGTAAAATGTTCAATCACTAGTCTTGCAAACTTCTTTGTTTTGATGAGGTTCAAATATAAACATTTTAGTAGATTATTAGATTTAGTAGATTATAAATTAATTTACTGAATCATATTTTAGAATTTGTTATAATTCAGTGCAAATTTATGAGTGCCCTGCGTTTATCATTCCTTTTGTGTGTAGTAATAAATTACCAATCTAATACCTGATCTGTATTGTACATCAAGTACCTTTTTCTATTCCCTACTTTGGAGGAGCCTTAAATGAGATCTGGTAGGTAAATTGTGTTTGTGGTGCTGGCATGTGAGCATTCCTACTCATTTTTGGCAGATTCCTCTCAAACTAGATCTGGGATCTCAGCTGGTCCCTGTGGACCCTGCAATGATTCCTCATGATTAGAATAGAATGAAACCTTACTCTTACCTTCAGGTGAAATGAAGATATTCAATGCTCAATGTTATAATTAGAGTAATAATTTAAAGGTAAGAGAGGGAGAGATGAAGATTTGCCTCAGGACATGTAACATGGAAGGATATGTTTTCCTCCCATTCTATCAGTCCTCTCCTCAAAATTCATAGCATTTTTCCTGGATCTCTTCTTTGCACTTAAATATCATCTTTTCTTTAATCATAGATATCTGTGCATGTGCATCCTCCCAATTTTTGTAAGCTTCTTGAGTCTACATCATTTCTATTTTTGCATTCTCAATGGTTAGCATAGTGTGGTGCACATACTAGGTGTTTAACAAATATTTATTAAGTTGAGATCTTTTATTAATTCTTGAGTGCTAGAAAACTCATCCTTTTATCTAACCGAAATCTCTGGAGTGAGAGCAGAAATCTCTTTCCTCTTCCTTTTTCTTTACTATAATCTTAGTGTCATCCTTGACTCCTCACTCTCACTCTCCCCTTAGATCCAAATCTTTTAGAAAGTCTTGCTATTTCAGCCCTCACCACATCTATTATACATACATACATACATATGTATGTATATGTGTAAATATACACACACATGCATATACACATGTACATATAAACACATACACATATACATATACAGACATATACATATATATGTACACACACACACATATCCTCGTCTCTTGACTTACGCACCAACCCTTCGAGTTCAGGCCCTCATTTCTAATATGAACTAAAGGACTTCTAATGGTCTCTCTGCTTCAAGTTTTTCCCCATTCTATTGCCAAAGTGATTTTCTCATCTCCCTCCAAGAACCTAAAGAAAACAAAACCCCAATGGCTTCCAATTAATTCTAGGATAAAATATGAAGTCCTAGGTTTGGCATTTAAAATTATTTAGAACCATGGCTTCTTTCTAGCTTTGCAGGCTTTTTATACTTGATTCCCCTTCACACTTGGGAATGTACCAGTTACACCTGACTTGCTATTTCTCAAACACAAGACATCTGATCTCCCATCTCTGTCCTTTGTACTGACTATCCCCTGCGTTCCCAACTTCTGGAGTGCATTTTCTCCTCACCTCTCCTTCTTAGTATCCCTGGTTTCTTTCAAGATTCAAGAGTCAGTTCAAATTTAACCTTCTGCAGAATCAATTAATCAATAGACATAATAAGTCCCTACTATGTTCCAGGCATTGTGCTAAGTGCTGAGGATACAAAAAGAGGTAAAAGATGGTACTTGCCTTCAAGGCATTTACAATCTAATGGGGCCTTTCTAGGTCCCCACAGCTGATCATGCGTACACCTTTAAGCTTATCTTTTCTCATGGGCTGATCTTGACTCAGGTCAATCTTCCAGTAGTTTAGGTCTGATATTGGAATGGAATGGAACACTCACAGGACATTCATCAGTGGACAAAAGGAGATTCTCTTAGTCATGGCAAGGGAAGAATGATCAACAAGGATACTTAGTGAGGCTAGCATGTTGATTCAAGTGGATATAGCTTCCCAGTGTTCTTCATGTCCAGAAGACTCAGAAAGAGGTCAGTGGCTTCTGGGGACCTTTTATATTCATGGATGTATGGGGTGTTTTAGAGGACTAGCAGCTCTTGTGTAAGGGCTTGATGAAACTTTTTCATGGCTGCTTATCCACCTTTGATGTCTACTTGATCCATCCAATTATCACCAGTGACTCCAAGAGACCATAGTACACACAGTAGCCACATCCTGACAAACTATCTCACAGACAAGCTAAATGAGATTGAGGATAACCAGCAGGTCTCACACACATCAGTGAGTTAGAGGGATGTCTACTGCAAGCATGTGAAGACTTTCATGGGAGGAATGGGTGGATGAGAACAATTTGTTCCAACTGCCTTGAAGATGGCTGAAGCAGGCATTATGGAGTGTTTAGAGCTTGGTCAAGTTGCAAAGATACCAAGGTCATCCTGGGCCATTGCCAGTCATATTGACTTTTGTCTTGCCACTAGACTTTGATGACTCAGGAAGAAAGTGAGGCTGACAACTTTGTGTAACTGCCTCACTCACACATGAGCCATCACCCACGATGTTACTGGTCCTCTTTGAAAATAGAAAAATAGAACAAAATATTCAGGTACCAAGAAGCCACATCAACAACCTGAACAAGTGTGAACCAATCAAGTCTCACGGAGAGTTCCAACACCTCTTTTTGTTTTAAGTGCACCTTTAAAATTTGTTTTCCTTCCCCCCCCGCTTAATAGTATTTTATTTTTGCCAATTACATGTAAAGATAGTCTTCAACATTCATTTTAATAAGATTCTGAGTTGCACCATGCCCAAAGGGCTATAAAGCTGTGCAATGCCACTTCTAGGTCTGTATCCCAAAGAGTTCATAATAATGAGAAAAGGACCCACATGGACAAAAATATTTATTGCAGCTTTTTTTTGTGGTGGCCAAGAATTGAAGGGATGCTCATCTATTGGGGAATGGCTGAACAAGTTGTGGAACATGAATGTAATGGAATTGTTCCATAAGAAATAATGAGCAGGTAGACTTTAGGAAAACCTGAGAAGACTTACATGAACTGATGCTGAGTGAAAAAGCAGAAGGAGAACATTGTACACAGTAATAGCAACACTGTGCAGTGACTAACATTGATAGACTTATCTCTTCTCATCTTATCTATGTCTATCTTCTTATCTGTCTCTTATCCAAGACAATTCCAAAATGCTATCTACATCCAGAGAAAGAATTATGGAGTCTGATTGCAGTTGAAGCATACTATATATAATTTTTTGTTCTTTCTTGTGGATTTTCTCTTTGGTTCTAATTCTTCTTTACATCATGACTAATGTGGAAATATGTTTAATATGACTGTGCACACATAGCCTATATCAGATTGCATTCTGTCTTGGGGAGGTAGGAGTGGAGGGAGGAAGGAGAAAATTTAGAACTCAAAATCTTATAGAAGTGAATGTTGAAAACTAAAAACAGATAACATTTTTAAAAGATTTTAAGTTCCAAATTTGTTTCTCCTTCCCTTCCTTCCCTCCATGCTCCCCAAGATAGCAGGCAATATGGCATAGGTCATATATGTACAATCGATTTTTTAAAATAAATTTATTTATTTAACTTTTTACATTCATTTTCACAAAATTTTGGGTTCCAAATTTTCTCCCCATTTGTCCCCTCCCCTCACCCCAATACACCGAGCATTCTAATTTCCCCTATCACCAATCTGCCCTCTCTTCTATTATCCCTCCCTTCTCTTGTCCCCATCTTCCCTTTTGCCCTGTAGGGCCAGATAACTTTCAATTCCCCATTACCTGTATTTCTTATTTCCTAGTAGCAAGAACAATACTCAACAGTTGTTCCTAAAACTTTGAGTTCTAACTTCTCCCCATCCCTCCCTCCCCACCCATTCCCTTTGGGAAGGCAGGCAATTCAATATAGGCCATATCTGTGTAGTTTTGCAAATGACTTCGATACTAGTTGTGTTATGTAAGACTAACTATATTTCCCTCCATCCTATCCTGCCCCCCATTGCTTCTATTCTCTTTTGATCCTGTCCCACCCCAAGAGTGTTGACTTCAAATTGCTCCCTCCTCCCATTGCCCTCCCTTCCATCATCCCCCCCTACCCTGCTTATCCCCTTCTCCCCCACTTTCCTGTATTGTAAGATAGGTTTTCATCCCAAAATGAGTGTGCATTTTATTCCTTCCTTTAGTCAAATGTGATGAGAGCAAACTTCATGTTTTTCTCTCAGCTCTCCTCTTTTTCCCTCCACTAAAAGGTCTCCTGCCTGCCTCTTCTATGAGAGATAATTTGCCCCATTCCATTTCTCCCTCTCTCTTCCCAATACATTTCTCTCTCACTGCTTAACTTCATTTTTTTAAGATATGATCCCAAACTATTCAATTCTCTCTTGTGCTGTCTCTGTGGGTGTGTGCACGTGTGCATGTGTGTGTGTGTGTGTGTGTGTGTGTATGTGTGTGTGTGATCCCACCAACTACCCAGATACTAAAAAGTTTCAAAAGTTACAAATATTGTCTTTCCATATAGGAATGTAAACAGTTTAACTTTGGGTAAGTCCCTTATGACTTCTCTTTGCTGTTTACTTTATCATGCTTCTTTTCATTCTTGTGTTTGAAAATCAAATTTTCTTTTCAGCTCTGGTCTTTTCATCAAGAATGCTTGAAAGTCCTCTATTTCATTGAAAGACCATTTTTCCCCCTGAAGCATTATACTCAGTTTTGCTGGGTAGGTGATTCTTGGTTTTAGTCCTAGTTCCTTTGACTTCTGGAAGCTGCTAGATCTTGTGTTATCCTGATTGTATTTCCACAACACTTGAATTGTTTCTTTCTAACTGCTTGCAATATTTTCTCCTTGACCTAGGAATTCTGGAATTTGGCCACAATGTTCCTAGGAGTTTCTCTTTTTGGATCTCTTTCAGGCAGTGATTGGTGGGTTCCTTGAATAATTATTTTGCCCTCTGGTTTTAGAATATCAGGGCAGGTTTCCTAGATAATTTCATGAAAGATGATGTCTAGGCTCTTTTTGTTGATCATGGCTTTCAGGTAGTCCCATAATTTTTAAATTGTCTCTCCTGGATCTATTTTCCAGGTCAGTTGTTTTTCCCATGAGATATTTCACATTCTCTTCCATTTTTTCATTCTTTTGGTTTTGTTTTGTGATTTCTTGGTTTCTCAGAAAGTCATTAGCCTCCATCTGTTCCATTCTAATTTTGAGAGAACTATTTTCTTCAGTGAGCTTTTGAACCTCTTTTTCCATTTGGCTCATTCTGCTTTTGAAAGCATTCTTCTCCTCATTGGCTTTTTGAACCTCTTTTGCCAATTGAGTGAGCCTATTTTTCAAGGTGTTATTTTCTTCAGCATTTTTTGGGGTCTCCTTTAGCAAGGTGTTGACCTGTTTTTCATGCTTTTCTTGCATCTCTCTCATTTCTCTTCCCAGTTTTTCCTCCACCTGTCTAACTTGATTTTCAAAATCCTTTTTGAGCTCTTCCATGGTCTGAGCCCACTGAATATTTATTTTGGATGCTTGGGATACAGAGGCCTTGACTTCTAGGTCTTTATCTGATGGTAAGCATTGTTCTTCCTCATCTTAAAGGAAAGGAGGAAATATCTGTTCACCAAGAAAGTAACCTTCTTATTTTTTTTTCCCTTTTCTGGGCATTTTCCCAGCCAGTTACTTGACTTCTGAGATTCCTCTCCACCTCTGCCTCACCTCCAGATCTGCCCAGCTAGTGCTTGGGGTCTGAGGTTCAAATGCTGCTTCCCAGCCTCAGGGCTTTCAGCGGGAGGCGGGGCTGCTATTCAGTGTGAGATTAAATTCAGGTGCTCAAGTGGGGGCAGGGCTGCAGCCCAGGCTCTGTTCCCTCAGGGGGTTTATTCAGAGACCTTCAACAATGGACCTGAGCTCCTGTCTGCTTTGGGAGCTCCTGTCTGTTGCTCCTCTGCTGCTGCCTCCTGAGGGGACCTGAGTTATGGAGACACCCCGCTCCTCTCTTGGCCAGCCCAGAAGTCTCTCTCACTGACCTGTAGCACCTGTGGGTTGAGGGACCTTCACGGCCACCAGAGATTCCATCCCTGAAGCCTGCTCAAATCTGCTCCTCTCGGTGCCACATGGCCAAGGCCAGGCTGGGCTCTGCTCCGGGTCCAGTGCGTGATGGACCTTTGGTGTTGGTTTTTCAGGGCTCTCTGGAACAGAAATCTCCACTCCATTGTTGTGTGGCTTCCACTGCTCCAGAATTTCCAGGTAATTTATGGGCTGTGGGTTTGGAGCTAGCATATGTGAATCTTTCTACTCCACCATATTGGCTCCTCCCCCCAAATAAAATCTCGATTTTTTATCTCCAATTTATCCTGTCTATATCTTGTCTATACCAAGTTTTTGGTGTGCTGTCTCTTCCATTAGAATATGGACTCCACAAGGGTAGGGATTGCCTTTGTCTCTCTATGTATGACCAGTGCTTGGCCAAATGCTTGGCACAATGCAAGCCCCTGTTAAGTGCATGTTGATTGGCTGACTAGCAGAGCAAAAGGAGGACAGTTGGTCACCATTCTGATCAATAATCTCTTATATCCTTGGAGGCCCAAGGCATCATCCAGCCTTCACGGCTCCATTCACTAAAAAATCTGCTCATTGAATTATATCCTGCAGCTGATTCACAGCTCTCTTTCTTCTGACAAAGGGTGAAGGCATGGCTAGGGGGTGCTCAGCTGACAGTGTCTCCATTTGTCCCTTGACATACTGTGAAGACCCTGTGCTACAGAAACACACACATGCAAGAGTTAACATGGCTTTTTCCTTCCCTTTTCTCTGGTGGGCAAAGTCTGAAGTCAACTCTCTAGGGCATGGTTACTTTTGTAACCTGCTCTCGCTTTCACTCTGAGAGAAATGAATGTGTCTGGCATTTCTAACAATAAATATTATCTGGAGGTCTCCCAGCTGGGTCTAGTCTAGCCTGACTGCTTATCAGATGATAGCACAAGAAGAGAAGGCTATAATTGGGCTTGATTCTGAGCTAAGAACTTAGACTTCACCTTGGCTGGGATTTGTCCATTGCTGTTAAATATAGCTATGCCTATTTTTTCACCACATGTATTCCAGTCTCTTTTATTGAGCCTGAAAGGGCAGGTCAGGTTTAAAGTGGTTTTATTGGTGGAAGGGAGGTGAGTGGGGGCATTTATTCAATTCAGTTCAGCATGTTTCTTAGGCACCTACTGTGTGCTAGGATGCAGGACATGGATCATAGGATTAAAGATCTAGAATTGAGGAGGCCTTGGAGATCATCCAGGCCAAAGTAAGACCCAAGGAACTTAAATGATTTGCCCAAGATTGCGCAGGTAGGAGGCATGATTTTGGCCCTGGTCCCTGCCTCCAGAACTCATGCTCTTTCCATTGAACTCATGCCTTTGAGGAACTGAAAAACAATTCTTGGAGGCATCATTGCCTAGTGATAGAGAGCTGACCTTGGAGGCATGAAGACCTGGGGTCTGTGTGCCTTTGCTTTCTCCAACATTTCTGTCTGCCTTTGCCACTGCTGTGAGACTCTGGGCAAATCACCAAAGTTCTTAGTGCCCTAGATTACTCTCTAAACCTTTAATTTGCAGAGAAGATTCAGATCTGTTCCTTTCCAGGGGCTTCCTATACCAATAAAATCACAGACCTGGTAAAAATAATTAAAAAAGAAAATAAATCTCTCCTTGGGTGAGACTAGTATGCCACAGCATATTACAAGAAGAGAACTGAAAAGAAAAGGAAGGTAACTCAAATCACAAGTCAATTTTGAAGTCTAAAGGGAGGAGGGTAACATCTCTTCCTCCCCACCCCAAACCCTCATATAAACTTAAAAATGTAAATTCTCCGAGGGCAGGACAATTTCCTTTTGGTCTTTGTATTCCCAGGACCTAAAGTAACACAACGCTGATGTGCTCTTAAATGGGTCTGTGATCTTGCTAATGTAGTTGGTTTTTTAAAGTTAATTTATTTATTTTTAGTTTTCAACATTTACTTCCATAAATTTTAAAAATTTTCCCACTCCTTCTCCAAGATGGCTTGCAATCTGATATGTATATTACATATACATTCCTATTAAACGTTTTCACTTTAGTTATGTTGTATAGAAGAATGATAACAAATGGGAGAACCCATGAGAAAGAAAAGACAAAACAAAACATACAAAAAAAGAAAATAGTCTCTGTATTCAGACTCCATAGTTCTTTCCCTGGATGTAGTTGGCATTTTCCACCATGAATCCTTTGGAATTGTTTTAGGTCCTTGCATTGCTGAGAAGCACTAAATCTATCAAAGTCAGTCATCATACACTGTGGCTGTTACTTTGTAAAATGTTCTCCTGGTTCTGCTCACTTCATTCAACATCAGTTCATGTGAGTCTTTTCAGATTTTTCTGAAGTCCACCTGCTCATCATTTCTTACAGCACACAATAGTATTCCATTACATTCATATACCACAACTTGTTCAGTCATTCCCCAATTAATGGGCATCCCCTCAATTTTCAGTTCTTGGCCACCACAAAGAAAGCTGCTATAAATATTTTTGTACATGTGGGTCCTTTTCCTATTTTTATGATCTTTTTAGGGTACAGCTCTAAATATGGTTGGATCAACTCATAGCTCCACCAACAATGAATTAGTATTTCAACTTTCCCACATCTTCTCCAACATTTATCATTTTCCTGTTTTGTCATGTTAGTCAGTCTGATAGGTATGATGTGGTACCTCAGAGTTGTTTTGATTTGCATTCCTCTAACAATAATGATTTAGAGCACTTTTTCATATTACTACAGATAACTTTAATTTCTTCCCCTGAAAACTTCATGTTCATATCCTTTGATCATTTATCAGCTGGGGAATGACTTGCATTCTTATAAATTTGACTAATTTCTCTACATATTTTAGAAATGAGGCCTTTGTCAAAGATACTAATTGTAAAAATTCTTTCCCAGTTTTCTGTTTCCCTCCTACTCTTAGCTGCACTGGCTTTGTTTGAAGCTGATGTAGTTGTTAGCGGCAATGATGCCAATTGCAACGCATCCTCAGAGTGATCTGTTCAACACTTGTCCATGTTCACTTTCTAGTGAAGAAGCAAGATCTTTAACATGTTGGGTGGATGCCCCCAACTAATGAGACAAGAGTAGCACAGGATATAACCTCCCTCCCTCCAGACTCTAAAGTTGGTCAGTGATCTGGCCTCTCCTGCCTCCTCTTGATAGGAATGGTCTGAAATGAATGCATACATCTCATGACTAAACTTACTTTCAGCATTTTTCATTCTCTCTTGGATTCTGCTTTAATGGACGCAGTAACTCATCTGAGATGCTGATAAACCAAAAGCTTTAAATGCAAGCACAGTTGGCTCATCTTAGAGAGGGAAGCCTGTGATCAGTCCCTTTCTTTTCTTCCTGAGCTAGTTCCTGCTAAGAACTATAACAGATCCCCAGGGAAGTAGAGAAGTTTGTCACTTCCAGCAAACCTGCAGCTGCCTCCTGGCTTCCATCTGTTTCCATGGACCTGGCCATGGTGTCAGTGGTGAATTCAGGCTAATATTACTTTAAAAAATTAAGAAAACATTCAACAAATTATTTTTTTTGACTTTCTGCTCATATAAAATACAAAAGCATATGATGCCAAGCTTTCTTTGTATTCTAATCAGAGGGAAGGAGATTTTGAAAGGATTAATGACTTTTCAAAGGAATTAACCCTTGGGCAATATTTTTATACTTTTGTTTCTGCCACCCGATACTTTTTTGTCCTTACCTATTGCTATAGGTGTAGGGAACTCCCTGTGAGGTAACCCCTTATACTAATGCAGATCAGCAACTAGTCTGAAATTTAATTTCAGAGAACTAATGGGGCCACTGGAAGACTAAGCAATTTGTCCAGTATAACATAGAGAAGGAAATGGCAAACCAATCTAGAACATCCCATGTGGAATCACGTTGAGTCAGACGTGACTTTACAACAACCAGGTTAACAATTTCAGTATATGTCTTATCTTGATCAATGCTGGACTTGAACCAAGATCTTCTGACCCTGAAAACCAACTCCATCCCAGGGGACCATGGTCCCACCAGAAAAAAGCAATTACTAAGCATTTGCAAACATCTGCCTTGACCATTACAGCAACCCTGTGAGTAAGTAGGAAAGGGGGTATTTACTTCCATTTTTGCCGATGAGGAATATAAGACTTAGGCTATTGACCTGCCTAGGTTTAAGCAGCTGCTAAATGGCAGAGGCAGAACCTATGTCTTCTGATTCAACATACCCCAAACCTTCTCCTTCTTCAAAGTTCACTATTTATGAGAATTGGAAAAGTGACATGTTTCTATTCCCTAGTTAAAGAGAATTCACTTTCCTTCCCTGAAATTGAGGAATGTACGTACTATTGAGCTTCCAATCACTCACTGGTAACCTTGGTGTTATTCTCAACTTTTCACTCTCCTTCACTCCCATATCCAGGTGGTTGTATATTATTCTACCTCCATATTTCTCCCATTCACCCTCTTCTCTTCTTATATCAAATCACCACCCTAATGGACCCCGTTATTTCTCACCTGGATTATTGCAATAGCTCCCTAATTGGCCTCCGTATCTCTGTTATGTCACCTTTCCAAGTCATCCTCCATAGCTACCAAAGTGAACATCTGACCATGTTACTTCCTTGTTCAAGAAGCTTCAGTGACTTTTTATATTATCTCTAGCACAAATGGGGCAGCGAAGTGGCACAGTGGATGGAGTGCTGGGCCTGGAGTCAGGGGGACCTGAGTTGAAATCCAGCCTCAGACACTTACTAGTGTGTGATCCTGGAGAAATCACTTACCCCTGTTTGCCTCAGTTTCTCATCTGAAAAATAAGTTGGAGAAGGAAATGACCAACCACTTCAGTATCTCTGCCAAGAAAATCTCACTGGGGTCATGAAGAGTCAGACATGACTGAACAGTAAGAAGGATAAATTACAAACTCATCTGTTTGGCATTTAACTTTTTTCACAATCTGGCTCCCACCTATCTTTCTAGATTGATTTCACAATCCCTTCCTTCACAAACCCTATATTTTCTGCCAAGCTGGTCTACTTACTGTTCTTTCTACACTATTCACCATCTTCTTCCCCCATGCTTTTGTATGAATGTTTCCTCACCGTTCCTGGAATGGTCTCTCTCTTACCCTTTGACTTTAGGAATCCCTAGAATCCTTCAAGGTTCAGCTCACATCACTTCCTATAAGAGTCACTTCTTGTGCCTCAAGCTGTTAGTCATGCATCAAGACCTACACATTTACGAAGCACCTGAACTGGGCTAGGAACTGGGGATACACAGGCAGAAATGAACTTGATTCTGACCTTGAGAAACTCCCAAATGGTGCCTTTCCTCCATTGGTGATCTCTAATTTATCCTTTACATATCCTTTACATACCTTGCACACAATTGGTTGAATGTTGTCTCTCTCATTAGACTGTGAACTCCTTAGGTGCAGGAATGATCTTTTATATTTCCTTGTTTCCCCAGAACTTAGCACAATTCCTGGCAAATAGGAGGCTCTTGATAAATGCTTTTGACTGGCTGGTAAGGGAAGCATGTAGGTAAATAAGAAAATGAAAATATATGCGCAAAAGCAAATAGAAATTTTGATGGGTAGAGGAAGGGCATTAATAATAGAGGAGGATCACAATGAGCTTCCCATAAGAGAAGACAGACTTTGAGCTGCATCTGGGAGGAAACCAAGGATTGGAAGAAGCTGAGATGAAAAGGAAGAGCATTCTAGGCATAGGGTACAAAGGGTGGGAAATGGAATCTGAGTCACAAAATGGCCTGTTGGGATGAAATAGAGATTGTAAGACAAGGAATAATATGCAAAAAACCTGCAAAATTAGGTTAGATTCTTATTGGGACGGACTTTTACTGCCAAACAGAGAATGTTTGTATTTTATCTTGGTTGGTTGTTGTCCTTTGTTTTCTAAAATGACCAAAATGACATCACCATGAAAGAGTCAAGTTTCAGTGTGCCTGACTGTGGCTGATCAGACCAATACGAGCTCGGAATGCTCTGCCACAGATTGGGCACAGATAGTCCGTGTGAACATTTGGGATGGATTCTCCAAATTTGTGCATCCTATGTTTCCTTTGTGTTGTTTCAATTCTGCTTTGTTCATAGAGTACAGCACCTTTTCTGATGTGGGCACACCATGCTGAGTGGTACTGTGCCAGTATCTCCCATGTTACACAGTCAAATCCAAAGTTCTTGAGAGAGACCTTGAGAGTGTCCTTGTATTGCTTCTTCTGACCATCATGTGATCACCTGTCCCATAGGAGTTCTCCATAAAATAGTCTTTTTGGCAAGCGTACATTTTGCATTCGAACAACATGGCCAGTCCATCAGAGTTGCACTCTCTGAAGCATAGTTTGAATGCTTGGCAGTTTGGTTTGAGCAAGGACCTCAATGTCTAGTATCTTATCCTGCCAGGTGATCTTCAGAGTCTTCCTAAGACAGTTCAAATGGAAGCAATTTAGTTTCCTGGAATAGTGCTGGTAGACTGTCCATGTTTCACAGTCATTCAACAATTAGGTCAGCACAACAGCTCTATAGACCTTCAGTGTGGCAGTCAGTCTAATACCTTGTCTAGTACTAGTCTAACACCAAACACTGAGCTAGCTCTGGCAATGCATGCGTCAACCTCATTGGCAATGTGTACATCCCTGGAAAGTACACTACCAAGGTAAGTGAACTTATCCACAGCATTCATTTGTTGTAACTGATCATTCCATGTATGGATGGTGTGGTGGTGGCTGATGGAGCACTTATGTTTTCTTGGTGTTAATTGTTAGGCCAAAATTAGCACAGGCAGCAGAGAATTATCCATACTTCGTTGCATCTCAGCTTCAGAGGCTACCTTGAGTGCATAATCATCTGCAAACAGAAAATCATGCACCAATACTCCCTCCACTTTGGTCTTGACTTGTAGCCTTTTGAAATTGAATAACTTAACATTAGTATGGTAGTTGACCTTGATGCTGTGTTCATCTACATTGAAAACATTTGACAACATGGCTGAAAACATCATGCTAAAAAGCAGTGGGGCAAGCACACAGCCCTGTTTCACTCTATAGTGTCTGGGAAGGCATAAGAGCATTGTCCACTATCTAGAACCCGGGAAAAAATGTCATCATAAAATTGATGTACAACATTGATGAACTTCTCTGGGCAACCAAATTTTGACATAACTTTTCATAAGCCCTCATGACTAACAGTGTCAAAGGCCTTGGTCAGATCTACAAATGTTGTGTACCGACCTCTCTTCTGCTCCTGGTGTTGTTGGGCAGCAAACACCATATTGACTGTTCCTTGGCCCTTTCTGAAGCCACATTGGCTCTAAGGTAGCTGACCATCTTCCAGGTGAAGGATCAGCTTATTAAGGAAGATTCTAGCAAGAATCTTGCCAGCAATAACTAAGAGAGAGAACCTCCTGTGATTGCTGCAGGACAATCTATTCCCTTTACCTTTACAGAGATGGACAATGGAGGCATCCTTGAACTCCTGGGGGACAACCTCTTCTTGCCACATAACCTGGAATATTTCAGTCAGCTTTTGTATGAGCAATGGTCCCCCTAGTCCCTATCTCAGCTCGAATAGAATCAGCACCAGGTGCTTTGCCACATGAAAGGAGCCCAGTGACCCTCAAAGACACTTCTTCAGTTGGAAGTTCAGCTAAGGAGGGATTGACTTCAACCTGAGGTATGTGGTATATCTTAGAGATATGTGGGAGACATTAAGTCTTAATCAGGTGATTGACATGATGAAATAAATGAAGAAGTGTGGGATTGGTGAAAGGATAGCAAACAATTCAGTCTTGAGCTGATGCATTAAAACGAAAGGTTGGAACAGTGGGTCGAAGATGGGTTTTGGAGGGCCATGAAGGCCAGCAAAAGAAGTATAGACTTCATTAAGTAGGCAAAGGGAAAGCATTGAAGCTTTTTGAGAAGTTAATTGACATGATCAGAAATATACTGAAAGACAAATCTTATACCAACACTGAAAGCTAACCTATGAAATAAGGAAACATTGCCTGTTTGATAGTGGCAGGAGTCTTAGTCCAAAGTACTATGCTAATCCAAACACCCTCAAATTCACCACTGGTTCTGTTGTTTCATCCAATCAGAAGTTCCTTCCAGTGATGCAGATGTCCCCCATTCATCTTTGCCCATCTCACAGCTTGGGTTCTTGTCTTTCCAAATGTTTTTTGTGTGGGTATATGGACCTCAGGAAGGTGGAATTCCTTGGACTCATTGCTGCTCAATTGTTTTCAGTAATCTCTGACTCTTTGTGAACCCATTTGGGGTTTTCTTGGTAAAGATACTGGAGTGGTTGGATATTTCCTTCTCCAGATTATTTTACAGATGGAGAACTGAGGCAAACTGGGTTAAGTGACTTTTCTAGGGTCACGGAGCTAATATGTATCTGAGACTGGTATTGAATTCAAGTCTTCCTGACTATAGGCCTAGTGGTAGATAGAAATCTACCACATCACCTTTTGCCCAGTTTGGATGGGCAAAAGAAGGCAAATGGATTATATCTGCCTTCTTTTTTGACAAAATAAGACTCTCCCTTCAAATTCTGACCCTGAGGATCATCCATCTAGAGCTGGAATATAACCAAAAGGTTGTCTATTTCAATGACCCTCCTTCTTTTTACAGAGGTGGAAAATGAGGCCCAGGGAGGAGAGGGGACTTGTTCAGGGTCACACAGGCAGTATTAGAGGTGCTCTTTGAATTCAAACCCTTGTAATCTGGAGTCAGCACTCTTTCTGTTGTAGCAACTAATCTACTTTTATTGCTTGTCATCTCAGTTGTCCTGGTTTATTTAGGCCCATAGTATATGACTTAGGAGCTAACTGGGTAGGTGAACAATCCACACATTTGGGAAGAAAATGATTCGCTTCTCCTCTTCAAAGAAACTTGTCCCATTATTTATCACCTTGTTTTTCGAATGACACCCAAATAAGGCCACTTCAATTTTCTGGGACATTTGCAACAGAAAATGAAGCAATTCCCTCAGCATTAGAGAACAGAATGACTTTCAAGGTGGCCCACAATCCTTTCTGGTGGCTCATTGAATTGGAGATTATTTTGCCTGATGATGCAGGTGGGAAATAAAAGTGTATCAAATTTCTAGGATGAGTAAATGATTGATGGGATTATTTTTAATCCGTAGGAAGTGCTTTACTTGTAAGGGTGATCCTTACTCCTGCCGCCCTCCCCTGCCCCCCAGCCCCATGCCTCACATGTAGGAGGGTGGAAGGATAAAAGGAAAAAAATTGCCAATCCTTTCGTACTAATCTAAGATACAGGGCTTTTTGGAATTTGCTGTCTTGTAGCCAACATTGGTAATGATGCTGTTTTTAAATAAGCTGCAAAGAAGAGACAGTTTGGTGTAACCTCAGCATTGAACCTCAGATTTGACACATGCTGGCTGTATGACCCTGGGCAAAACACTTAACCTTTCAATGCTCTAGGCCAGCCTCTAAGCACATCCATTTTAGAGAAGGGACCAACCTGCATTAGTGAAAAGAGTTTATCAGTCTAGAAGTTCCCCATACTCATGAAATTGGGGGTCTGGTCCTCTCTAAAAAGTAAGAGTCCCAAATTCTGGGGGTCCTGTTAGGAATCTGAGCCCTTACAGTGCATAGGGAAAGCTTATTTGTTGAATAAGTAAACTCTAAGAGTTTATAGTATAGTTTGGGGCTGTCCCATATCATTGAGGACAGGGACCAGGCTTGCGCACGCTCTCTCTCTCTTATTGATATGTTTTGCTTCTTGTGTTTTCTGCATTTTCTCATATCTCACTTACTCTTCCAACCCAAGGCCATCCCTTATAACAAAGAATTAAAAGAAAGAAGAAAAAATCATTGAAAACTAATCAGCAAAACTGATCAATATGTATATAAAAATCTGATAATATATGCACTGTTCCGCATCTAAGGTAGGCCTCCTATCTCTGCAAAAGAATAGGTAAGGGAGGGGGGAGAATCTTTTCATAGATCTTTATTTATTTATTTATCTCTTTATGGTTCAGTGATTGATATCAGACTTTGTGTGAGGTAGAGAATATATAGATATATATACAAACACACACATGTATGTGTATATACACACATATATACTCATACATATATACATACACATACAAACTTACACACACATATATCTTTAGTTTGTTGTAATAGTATATCTGTTCCCCTCTCTCTCTCTCCCTGTCTCTCTCATTCCTTTACAGAAGAACCAGATTTGGTTTCACAGGGGATAATAGCTAGCATTTCTATAGTGCTTTATGGTTTGCAAAAAGCATTGCCACCCTTATCTTATTTGATTGTCACAACAGCCCTGGAAGATAGTGACTAGTATTTTCTCCATTTTAGCTAGATGAGGAAACTGAGGCAGACAGAGCTTAAGTGACTTGTCCAAGGTCAAATCAGTTATAAGTCTCTGAGGTTAGATTTGAACTTGGGTCTTCCTAATTCCAGATCCAAAGCTCTAGCTACTGTACCACTAAAGTTATATATCCATTGGATATGGTGTAATTTGGTGTAGTGGTACTCAAATTGTTGTCCAGGGACTCTTTAGGGTTCCTAAAACCCTTTGAAGGGGGGGTGTCTGTGAGGTCAAAGCTATTTTCATAATACTAAAATCTTTTAATTTCTTACATGGGTATCAATGGATATAATCCACATAAAGGATTTTTGGGAGTGTCCTCAATTTTTAAGCATGGAAAGAGGTCCTAAAACCAAATACTCGTTCTTCAGTCAAAGGACTTGAGTTCAAATTCTACCTTTGATGCCAGTGACCCTTAATTTTCTTGGATTTGTTTGCTCATCTGTTAAATGAATAGGTTGGACAAATGATCTTTGAGGTTCCTTCCAGTTAAGCACAATTCTATGCTTAATTTTATTTTTTAAAAGGGTGACCAGGAGCTGGAGTAGTAGCCCTTTTTTTTTTTTCAGTTTTTTTTTTAGTGCATAGGGATATGTATGTACTCACTCAGGCATTCACTCATGGAGCACATTAGCATTCCTGCCATGTGGCCATCTCAAGCTTCAGAGACATTCTCTCACCCAGGCCCTATATTCCAGGCAGGACCCACCCTCCAGAACACATTTAGCTGTTCCTTAAATGCTGTTTTGGAGTTTCCCCAAAGAAATCAAATTGCCTAGTACTTTATCACCCAAGAAGACAGATCAACAATGAGCCGGGGCCAAATGCTAAATATCTGCTCCAGGGAAGGGACCTGTTTTGGCAGGGGACCACCGAGGTACTAAGCAGACCTCGCTGTCCTCTGTCTGCTGGTGGTTCTGTGGGAAGCAAAGAGGCCAGATACTGATTTAATGACAATGGACTGAGTCACAGCTTGGCTGCCAAGGCTGGCAGCAGCTGCCACACTAAAGAGACTTTCCAAGTTACTTGAATCTTTAATGTGGAATGTGTTTTCATGTGTGTGGGGGACTCATAACATCTGTGACATGGAAAGACCAACTTTAGTGTTCTTGGGGGTGGGGAGAAGAGAGAAGGGAAGTCAAAGAAGCAGAACTTAGGGTAGGGACTGGTCAGCTGGGCCAGTCTGCCCAGGTCCTATGTTGGGGGGCACTGTGTGTGTGTATGTGTGTGGGGGTGATTATGGGGTGGGGTTTTGTTGCTTTGGGGACAAGTCAGGCAGGAGCCACCAGATAAAGGAAAATGAGGTGATGATAACAGATGGTGCTAAAAAGGACCTAAGGCTCATGTCTTTCTGAGTAGTCTTTAAAGAGAAGGGAGTGGATGAACAGGACCAGGCCTGGCTACCTGGCAACAGCAACACGCTCTTTCCACATGGGATAAACCCCAGGCTAAATAATGCTCTTTTCCAACGTCTTCTCCTCCCCTTTCAGGCTAATCCTGAAGTCTATTTCAGCCAGATTCCACCTGTATAAATATGTTTCTGGGTGTGTCAATGGCTTTGTGGAGTTTGAGAAGAGTTGGTGGGGGCTTTGGTTAGTCATATCTAAGGCTGATTTGCTCCAAGTACTGATTTTCTCTAAGATAGAAAAATATTTTTTTCTCATCGACAAACTGAGCAAAAAAAAAACCCAAAACAAAACGTTCATGCTATTAAAGTGACGAGATTCACTAACACATTTACTTATATTCGTTTTGTACTGTTCAGTCATTTCAGTCAGATCTGACTCCATGACCCCATTTGGGGTTTTGTTGGCAGAGATACTGGAGTGGTTGGCCATTTCCTTCTCCAGGTCATTTTACAGATGAGGAACTGAGGCAGAGAGGGTTGACTTGCTCAGGTTCATATAGTTAGCATCTGAGGTCACATTTGAACTCAGGTCCTTACGACTTCAGGGATAGCACTCTATCCGCTGTAGCATCTAGCTGCTCCATTTTGCACAAGAGGGTGACAATAAAAGTTGACATCTGGAAAGAGACTTGATCCTATGTTACCCTGGAACATTGGAGAGGGGTGGGGGGACAAAGGAAGAGAAGGGGAGATGGGAAAAAGTTCGAAGATATATATGTATGTGTGTGTGTGTGTGTGTGTGTGTGTGTGTGTGTGTGTGTGTGTATGACATAAGGGGAGAAGGAGGGGGAGGAAAAGAAAGGGGAAGGGAGGGAGGCAAAGAAAGGGCGAAAAAGGGAGAGGGAGAAGAAGCGTGAGAGACAGAGACATTTTGAAAGAGGAATGAGGCATTAGGAGTTGGATGTTCCACAGTATCTTTGTCTGCGCCTTGGATTTTCATTGTGAACTAGGCTGCGATGTGTGAACTGCCTGAGGTCCTAGGCACAGACAATATTGAAGGATATTGACGATGATGAATCTGTACTACTGAGTCAGCAACAACAGTGTTCTTGACACACATTTTGAGCCCTTCCCTAGTCTCATAGGAATCTTAGTCTATGTGTCAGTGAGACGTAATGTGCAAGGATTTAGGTGTCCTGGGTTCTACTTCTTGTTTCATTCATGAGTCACAAAACCTCTATGTCTACAGTCTCATTATTTTCCCATGTCTCACTTTCTCCACTTTTCCAGATGGAGGAAGTGATGTTTACTTCTACATTTAACACCTTTCTCCCTTGTGGGGGTATTATTTGAGTTTCTTAGAAGATGCTTTGAACATATTTTAAGCTCCTTATGTAAAAGGGAAATCCCAAATATCAAATGCCATATATAACCTTACTTTTCAAAGAGTATAGTAGTGAGAATCTTTTTTCTTCCCTATGTGAACCAAGTGACATGGGTTACATGTACATTGACTCTTTTCAGAAATTCTGAGTATTATAGAAAATAGTCATTGATTCAAATGTCCAATACTACAATAAAATTAGTCTGTTTCAGAATTTCTTATGGAAGGAGTTAGAGGCAGTGCTGATTATGGAGTCAGAAAACCTGGATTCATATTGTGGCTTTGCTATTGGTAGCTGTGTGACCTTGGGGGAAAACACTCATTTAATTTACTCTAATTCTTTATTTCTTCATCTATAATCAAGGAAGACTAATGACACTTTAACTGTCTCTCTGGATTTTTGTGAAGATTGAATGAAATATAGTAAGGTAGGGGCAGCTAGGTGGCTCAGTGAATAGACCACTGGCCCTGGAGTAGAAGGATCTGAGTTCAAATTTTATCTCAGACACTTGGCATTTACTAGCTGTGTGACCTTGGGCAAATCATTTAATCCCAATTGCCTTGCCTTCTTCCTCCCCTCACAAAAGAAATATAGTAAGATGTATAGATTCAATTTAGGGTAGCTAGAGCATTGGGGCTAGAATCAGGAGGACCTAAGTTCAAATCTGACCTCGGACACTTACTAGCTCTGTGACCCTGGGCAAGTCACTTAATCCTGTTTGCCTCACTTTCCTCAACTGTAAAAATGAGGTGATGGGGAAATGGCAAACCACTCCAGTATCTTTGCCACGAAAACCCCAAGTGGGACCAAGAAGAATCAGACACAACTGAAATGACACAACAACAAATAGATTCAATTTAATTCAATCAATATTTATTAATCAGGGGTGTGATCTACAGAAGTATCTATTGGTTAAAGTAACTCCTAAATTTGTCATGCCCTTAATTTGTGTATATGTTGCATTTTCCAAGAAAATACAAATCCATCGACAATAGGGACTTAATCATCTTTTTATCCTTCGCACCTAACATAATTCTTTGCACACAGGGCTAGTAGAATTTCACTGGTATAGAAACTCCCTCTATCAATGAATAATACAGTATCTGGAACTTTTAGAGGAGTTATAGGGAACTTTTCAGAGCATTCCCTAGTGCACTGAGAGATGAAGTGATCTTCCTGGGGTCACATAACCAGTATGTGTCAGAGGCAGGGCGTGAACCCAGGTCTTCCCATCTCCAAGGTCAAGTCTCTAACTGTTATGCAACCCTGCCTCTCAGCACTGCACATAATGATACTTTGTGGAATCAATAGTGAATTGATTTTGTGATCTCTCCATTTTGAAAAAGGATCCATCCTCTCCTCCGAGATAGGCAGTCAGAACAAACATATAGTGCATTTTGTTTTCTGTGGCTGCTAAGGATCCTCTCTAGGTGAAGGTGACTTTTTATTTCCTCCCTAGACTAGACTGGTTTCATCAGATGACTTTTCCTTTCCAGATTCCCCTCAGGCAGAGTCACAGGTTAACCCATTTATTGGAGCACAATCTTCTTTTTTTCAGCTCCAAAGAGACTGGAGATGTTTCTTTTGTGGTAGCTGAAAGTTCCAATGGCTCAGAATTATTTTTCAAAAGATGTTCCTGTGTCATTTTGGGTGATGAGCCTCACACACATGCACACACACACGCATGCACGCACGCACATACTCAGTCCTATCAGTATTCTATAGGGGTATTATGCAAAGCAAACAGAGCTGGTATTTTCCTCAAATGTCTGCCTTTCTCAGCTCCAAATTTATGGAGGCTGCAACTTACAAAGAATGAGCTTGTCTTCATGGTAACTTTCCAGGAAAAGAGGAAATAAGATCCCCCATGGAAGAAAGATACCAAATTTGATTAATCTCCCATAAGAGAAAGGCAGCAATGTTTCTAAGCTAATATAGAGGTAGATATTTGTTTTCTGGGAGCAACGTATATTCCAAGTAATGATGGAAGGCATGTAATTAGTATAGTAATTGTGATCTTTATTAATCATAAATATTTTAAAACATCAGAAAGAGCAGACCAAAAAAAAAAAAGCAGCATACAGTCATCATATAGTGCTACCACATTAGGACAGACGAACTTTAAGGGAAGGTTTAAATTGTCTCTTAGAAAGGACATTGGGAAGAGTGAACTGGGACAAATTAAGGATCCTGAAAACATCGTCACTCAAAAGAAAGAAATACATATTGGTAGTCTCCCAGGGGCTAAAATAAGAAAAACATGATCAAGAGGCTACTGAATGTATCAGACATCTTGATGGGGATAGGAACTGGTCTCCAAATTTCATTGGTTTAAGGAGCTCCCAGGTAAGAAAACTCCCTCTGCTAATGAAATTTCACTACAGCTTAGGGTGAGGCAACATCCATTCATTGAATAGCCCTGTTTAAGAAGTAACCAGGGCCTGGCCCCTTTAATGAAATCAAGAAAAAGAAAGACTTTAGGCTGGGAGGGAAACAGCAACCATTACTACTGATTATCACTGTAAAGCTCAGAGGGACCACAAGAGCCCTTAGGCAGAGGCCCATTGGTGTCCTAGGACAGGACAGGACAGGACAGGACAGGGGAAAGGAGAGGAGAGGAGAGGAGGGAAGGGGAGCCAGTAAAACCCAAGTAAATTGGGCATCTTTTGGCCATACAAATTTACCTTCCTTTGGAGAGGAGAAGGAAGGGGCGGGGGAGGCAGACAGTAGAGGAGGAGTTGAGTTACCCAGCTAACTGGGTCTTCCAGTGCATCCTGGATCATCTCCAGTCATCCTGATGAGTATCTGGTCACTCGATTCAGATGGCTCAGGAGGAGAAGTAAGGCTAGTGACCTGCACGGCCCACCCTCACTCAAAACAGTCAAGTGCAAGTCATGTCATCATTTCTTTGATGGCCTGGTCTTCTTCGGCAACAAAGGACGAACACAAACTACAACTTAGAGAGGTCTTGTCCAGTCACTTTTAGTCTGACTCTCTATGACTCCATTTGGGGTTTTCTTGGCAAAGATATTGGAGTAGTTTACCATTTCCTTCTCTAGTTTATTTTATAGATGAGAAAACTGGGGCAAACAGGGCAGTGATTTGACCAGGGTCACACAGTGTTAGTAAGTGTTTGAGGCTGGATTTGAACTCAGGTCTTTTTGATTCTAGGCCTGGTGCTCTAATGACTCCAAGAGTTGCAAAGAGCATTGAAAGCCTGTTACTTGCCTAGGGTCACAAAGGTGATGTCTTTCAGAGGTTGGATTTGAATCTGGGTTTTCCTGACTTCAAAGCCAGCTCCTCTATCCAATAGGCCACACTGCTTCTCCACTGGCATTTTGAGGAGGTATAAATTTACTCTTTGGTACATTAAGAATTTCTGTGATCTAATATGGGAATTCCTTCCACTGATGCAGGTGACAATCTCTCTTTAACTTAGTCTTTGAGGACTACTGTGACCAATTAATTCATCATCCAATGGCCAACCTGCTAGGCTGGTCCTTGAACATTGTGGGGCCCACTCCTGAAGTCTTTCTTGCTTGGCAGAATGTGCCAGAGTTTGTGCTATCCTGGCATTGCCCTCATGCTCCCAGAGATACTTCCACACCATAGTGAGACTTCAGGGCTCAGTGGAAAGAGGAATGACTACCGATATCCCATCTGTGATAATAATTACCTTTGTCACCTTAGGCAAGTCAGTTAACCTCTCTAGACCTAAATTTCCTCAACTGGAAAATAAAGGGTTTGGACTAGTTTTCCTGAGAGGCAGCTGGATAGGGCACTGGACCTGGTGTCAGGAAGTCCTAAATTTAAATCTGGCCAGATCCTTATGGGTTATCTGAGTTTGGACCTTTACCCTCTGATTCCCTCAGTTTCCTGAATTGTAAAAGGAGGATAATAACAGCACCTGCCTACCAGGGTTGTTGTGAAGATGGATGAATGATATTTGTAAAGTAGGTGCTTAGCAAATGTTTGTTTTAAGGACGCTTCCAGCTCTGTGATCCTATGATACAAGGTAATTTGATCTCTAAGATTTACGAGATTTACATTATCTGGTGCTTTAAAGAATAAATATTTCTTTCAGAAGTCAGCTGACTGACTCTGTGCTTTAAGGGAGGTCATCTAGGTAACTGCCTCCAATCTAGGGTTAAATTCAGGAAAAGCCAATTTCTGACCCTCCAAGATCGTAGTAACTGAACATAATCTCAGCCTTTCCAAAATAGAACTCTTTACCTTTCCTCCTATATCTATCTGATCTCTTCATTTCCTTCTCACTGTCAGTTCTTGGTCATCCAGGCTTACAACCCAAGCATCTCTCTTGATTTTTCGCTCTCTCTGTTGCTTGTATGTAATTAACAGCTGATTCATCCTTGGTTATCTCTCAAGTCTTTCCCTTTGTCTCTGCTTACCACACAGTTCAGGCCTTAATCACTTCTCACTTGGAATAATGCAACAGTCTCCTAATTAGCCTTCCTGCTCTACATCCCTACCCTGCAGAGTTGCCCAACTGATATTCATAAAACACGGGTGTGAACAGGATCCTTTCCTGAAAAAAGAGGTTCCTTTATTTCTCGTTGCCTTTGGGATAGAATTCATTCTGTTAGGCTTTTAAAGCTCTTTGTAATCTTAGTATATCTCTCCAGGCTAATTACACATTATTTCTCATTGGGAGTTCTAAACTCAGACACACTGCCCTTCATAAGGTTCCCCATTCCATTTCCTGCCTTTGCCCCTTTGCGTAGGCCATTCCCTTTTCCTAGAATGCTGTCATTCCTCACCACCCCATTTAGGAACCTCTCCTCACTTGTATCTTTACCTCATGGGAAACTCTGGCCCTGGGTTCTCTAACCCTCATAGGTGAGCTTTTACCTTATCTTGCCTGGGTCTCCACACCAACTTCTTCTCACCATTACCTGCATGGGTACCTTTCTTTCCCTTTCTCCCTCCTTCCCAGCACCCCTTTAATCTATTGCTTTCACTCATTGGAATATAAGCTCTTATAGGAAAGGGATTGTCTTGCTTGCCTGTTTTTGTATCCTTAGTATTTAGCACAGAGCTTGACACATAATAAAGTCTTAAATGTTCTCTCTCTCTCTCTCTCTCTCTCTCTCTCTCTCTCTCTCTCCATCCAACTATTTATCATTGGTCTGAAAGGCAGATTGGTGTTATGACTAGAGAGCCGACTTTGGCAAATCTGATTTCAGGTGCTACCTGTAATACTTTTCCTAAGTGTGTGATCACAGGCAAAAGTCAGGGGTCTGGGCAGCTCTCTAAGATGATGGACTGTGAGTTCATTATTGGAATTGGTTGATTTAGAACAGAAAGAAGGAAAAAGAAACAAAGAAATTTTATAGTGTAATTTATTCAGTTGGATTTTGTATGTATTTTATATGTTTGTATATATATGTGTATATGCATTTACACACATTTATCAATAAATAATATATTATTTAATTTATTTCATACTTTTATTTTTATATTTACATGTTTATTTTTACCTATTTTATATTCACATATATTTATATTATATACATATTTATAGTTTATAAATTTATAATATAGATTTAATTTATATATATTATTATTTTTAACATTTTATTTTCACCAGTCAACAAGGGAAAGGAACTTGTCAAAGCAAGGTGCCCCTCTCCAAAAACCTGCGTTGGTGCCTACATAGGTCCAGTTGCATCACATTTCTTTTGCACAGATTCCCTTCATGTATCCTGCTCACTAATAATAGCAATAAATCTCCCAGTAGTTCAGTGCTCCTTAGACTAGAGTCCTAGGAGTAGTATTGACATCGGGGACAGGGTAACATTTAGAAAATGATCACCGAGTTATTAAACTGCTAGGTTCAGGATGGATATGCCTGCAGAAGAAAGAAACAGTCTCCCCCCAACCCCCATCTGTACTAAATCTTCTTTTTGCTTCTGAGTCTCCTTGATCTTTTCTTTCACAGTTCAACACAATTCATCCTTTATTGCTCTGTTAGGGAAAAAAAAATACATTACTCTCCCTCGCAGTGGTGCTAAGAGTGGTATCAGAGCTATTTCCTCACATGCCAAGAGGTTGCATGTTCTGATTTTGGTGTTTCCTCCTTGCTGCCCCCAGAGCCTTCTAGTTAGGTGTGGGGGCCAGGGAGGGGACAGATGTGGGGGCCAGGGAGGGGACAGACAAGGTGGCCAGGATGAATCACTGCCATTGCAGAGGTGATGATGAAATGGTGAACATGCTGTCTTGGCCTGGGATTCTGAGTCAATTGAATGTGTCCTGGTCCTGAAATTCTAAAAGAAAGCATGACCCAGGTCAAAAAACCAGTGCCTAGGGAATAAAAGAGCATCTTTCAACTGCCCTACTAAATCCTTTATGATTTTTTTAGTGTTTAGTTTCCTTGAAAAAAGGAAAAAGAATTGGAAGCAGGTTTGGTCAGAATGCTTTCCCACTTAAACATCAAACATCTTTTCTTGATAGAGAGATTTCGTATCTCAGTGTAGAAATTAGTATTGTCAGTGCCATCTCAAGGAATTACATAAGATCCAGGACCAAGGAATATGTTTGATATCTTTTATGGTCAGGATCCCATGCCTTTTGATTTAGACCCACATGGAGCACTGGGAAAGAACTTGGAAGATGTTGTCGAGGGCACAGCTGTGGCACATTGTGGCAATGTCACATTAATCACCCAGGGCTTCATTGATAATGAACCTCAAGATCTAGGGAAGCATATAGCACAACAGGCCCATAAAACATCCACACAAGTTAGCAGTGTGGAGATGCACGCAAGAAAAGCACTCCAGGAATACCAGACCCGAGCAGTTGGTGTCATTGGATTGTAGAGTACTTAGAGAGAAGTAAAGTATAGGAAGTGTAGAGGTAGGAAGAGATCAGAGGATGAAGGCTTTCAAAATCAAACAGAGGCCTATATTCAGGAGTGTTCTGGAGAAAGCTCAAACAGGCTACCAAGAGGCTGCTAAATTTTCAGCATGAGCATTTACACCTCAGAAATTGGCTGACACCACTAATCAGGGCTTGGTTTATGGTTTTGTTGATTGTTTGGATTTTAAGTAAGTGATGGAGAGAAATATTACTGCGGATCAAATTTAAATGCGTGCCATGCAAAAATGTTTTTGTTAAGCATTGATATGACTCATTATATTATATTTACACATAATATTATAATAATATGTAATACAATATATTATATTATTAAGTTTATATTTAATCTCATAGGCAATAGGGAACCATTAGAGTTTATTGAGTAGGGAGGTGATATGGTTATATCTATACTTTGGGAATATTACTTTGGTAGCTGAATGGATGATGGACTAGAGTGGGGAGAGACCTGAGGTAGGAAGAACAACTAGAAAGCTATTGCAACAGTCCAGGCAGGAGATGATGAAGGCCTGCCCAAAGGTGGTAGCAATGTTCTTTATGGACAATCAGTCCTGCAAGCTTCAGTGTAATGGGCCAGCCCTCACACAAGGCCAGAGACTCCAAGTTCTTCTGCTTTTGTCTACTTCCTTCAGGTGCCCTCACAGTGGGAAAGAAGTTGGTGCCTTCACTAGTGTATGGTAGTTGCTTTTCTTTTCATAAAAATAATTTTCATGCCTCTTTGATTGTAGAAACATTACCAGTTCTGGGGACCTAGAAGAGACTGTGTTATGAACTTACTTCTTCATTAATGTACATGAACATGTACATGTCTTATTTCCTATATTATATCCAGTGCTGAAGACACACCATCTTCCTTTCCGTGAGGCTACTCAAACATTACCAGAAACTCAGCTAGGAAAACTCATCTTTATGAATTCAAATCCAGTCTAAGACACTTACTAGCTATGTGACCCTGGGCAAGTCACTTAACTCTGTTTGCCTCCATTTCCTTATCTGTAAAATGAGATGGAGAAGGGAATGGCAAACCACTCCAGTGTCTTTGCCAAGAAAAACCCTAAATGGAGTCATAGGGAGTTGGATGCAACTAAAATGACTGAACAACATTTGTACGGCAAA
Source organism: Bettongia penicillata ogilbyi (assembly GCA_023548195.1). Classification (NCBI taxonomy): domain Eukaryota; kingdom Metazoa; phylum Chordata; class Mammalia; order Diprotodontia; family Potoroidae; genus Bettongia; species Bettongia penicillata. Next base: position 1,253,635 of record JAJHZJ010000382.1, on the reverse strand, counting down.
TATCTTTTCTCTTCCATCAAAAGCATTAGCTTTTTCTCATCAATGTTTTTAAGCTTGGTTCAGTACCAGCTCTCTTCCAGTTATCTGGTTCCTCTGAAGTGTAAGGCCAAGTCTCAAAGACCTGTTGGTCCTGCCATCCACAGAGGGACTGTGACCTACATGGTGTCCCTGCTGAGTTACAATCTACAGTTAGCACTTCTGTTTGCTACTGTTGTTTCCCAAAGATTTGAGACTCCACTCCTCTAACCAGTTCCCTGGACAAATCATTCCAAGTGGCAAGTGAAGGCAGAGACAACTCTGATGTTACTAGGTCAAAGTCCCTGACTTGGACTCTCAGGATCCTCCAACCTCCAATGCTGTCCTACCTCAGGGAATAAGGAAAGAATTAGGAGGCGCTGTCAAGGACAAAGATATAGTTGTGATGCAAATAGAGCATAGAGTATCACTTAGCCAAGAGGTGGGGAACCCGCAGCCTCGAGGTCACCTGTGGTCCTCAAGTACAGGCTGTTGACTGAATCCAAACGTCACAGAACAAATCCCGTATTTTTGGATTCAGCTGAAGGACCACACCTGACCTAGAGGACCACATGTAGCCTTGGGGCCATAGGTTCCCCACCTCTGATTTAGCCCATCTGTATTCTTAGTCCCCAGGACCTCAGGAAGTTTGTAGCACAGCCTAACAAGACTTACCTGGAACAGCTGGAGCACAAGGTATTTCAGAGACACTGAAAAAGCCATCCCCTAACAATAGGCCAACAGAATTATACCATTCCAGGTTTATCCCTTCTCTTGCTCTTTCCTGAACCATAACCCAAAGGAGCTCTTGCAACAATGACAATCCATGTGGCTCTGTAACTGTAACAGAGCGCCAGGCTGAACAGCTGCCTAGAGGCTCCGAATTTCTGTTTTACACAGTGTTAACTGGCAGCCTCAGAACAGGAGAGAGGCTGGTACCGATGCATAGTCCCATCACTGAAAACCCTGCTCTACAGACGGAAATCAAGAGTAAACTCAACTGGTATAATTAATTTACATGGCTGTAGCCTGGGCCTAGTGGCACCTTAATGATCACTTACAAGCCCAGCTTTTGTGGATGTTGTCTGTTGCTTTTGGAATTCTGTGAATCTCAGGCTTGGAATTCCTCAATCAACCATGAATACTACCCCCCTCTGCACTCATCCCAACGACAATCTCTTCCTCTTGGGAGGAACCCCAGGACCAAATTCCACAGACACCACAGCTGTGCCTCTACTTCTAGGCTCAATTGACATCTTCCTTGTAACTTCATGCACATTGTCACCACGGCTTTCTTCCTATCTTTCTCGCTTAAGTATCTAGGCAGAAATATTGTGGTTGTCCACCCACCGATCCAAATAGATTTCCTGATTGAAATGCCTTTGGTTGATTGATTCAATGAAACGCTCATACCTTGTTCATACCTTTGTTTTATTTGATTGACATGTGTTCTTACCTGATTGAAATATTAGAAAGAAGTGAAGTTGGATGATTGATAGATACAGTCAATCTCCTTTCTTCCCTTCATTTTTATTTATTTTGCACTTCATATTTACTTATCTGTGTGCATTTTGTATCCTGCCTCCATATTTAAAAAAAAAATTGCTAGAAGACTAGGATTGCTTGTAAACCCAGTACTTAACACATCTCCTTGAATATAGTAGGCACTTAATAAATGCTTGCTGAATTGAGCTGAATAAAAAGGAATGAAAAATCTCAGTTTGGGTTTTTTTTTTAATTTAATTTTTCATTTTTAACACAGTTCATATCACATAAAACAATTCCAACTTTTGGTCAGGTGATACTTCTTTTAAAGCATTTACAATATAGACCAAAAATGAATTTTTTTAAAACATTAACCAACTGAGACAGAAATAATAACTATGTATGCTAACTTCATAAGCCCTTGACCTAATTGTCTCCACACTATCACTAAAAATTAAAGGACCCTGACTTATTATTGTTGGTCTAAAATCCTAAGCCTAAGAGCTTAATTTTAGATTTACCCTCAGATGTTCTCCTACCAATGATCTATAATTCAATAGATCTAGTATTAAGCTTACAAACCTTTTGACTATAGGAAATTGCCACTAAGAGTAGGGACATTTCAGGGAAGAAATATCTCCCCAACTTCATGTCAGTTCCAGGCAGGAGTAGATTGTCAACTTGTGTTCAGTGAGGCTTAAAGGCTGCCAGGTGTCAGTGGGATCAGTTTGGGTTTTATTCCAAGATTAGACTGTGATGATCTTACTCCAAGGATGGGTGAGAAACTTGAGAATTTGATGACATTTCTTTGAGATGATGTGTGACATGTTTGGAAACTGAGATAGGCTCTTGTACAAACCCTTTCTCATCAACCTAATAAACTCTTCTTCTCCCTATCTTTCACTTTAATTTCCTGTTCTATTTTTGCAATAGGAGAGGAACCCATTGAAAAGCAAATATTTAGGGAATATGGTGTGTGGTGCATATTTTTGCACAGTGGGACGCTGATAACAGTGATGAAAGTTTCCATTCATCAAAATGGAAAAGGAAGAAAAAATGGGTTATAACTTAAAAATTGCTGAGTAATAAAAACAGTTTATATATTTTTCTTTTTTCTATGTGAAGAATAGTCTATGGGAGAGAAGTAGGCAAGAAAGGAAAAGATTAAACCAATATCAATCCATGTACATTTATTGAACACTTGCTGCTAGCATGGCATTGTGGTTCTAGGCAGTGGAGAGACCCTCAAATAATCAGTGCAGATTATTTGGGACATAGGTATAAAAATAATTATTTATTTTAAGGAAGTTAGTGATAAACGCCAAATGAATATGTAGTAAGTAATGCGAATGCTTCTTTCCCTGGCTCACAGGTGCCAGGAGGAAAAGCATGGTTATTTTTCCTCCCTTTACTAGATATTTTAAGGAAGCATCTATGGGTAACCTGAATAATTACATCCAACTCCCCAGTGGAAGCTATGGAGAATGAAAGAGAAATGGGGAGAGAGTGTTCCCCTGAATCCTGATCTACAGGGGAATACTGACTAGGTGGAAATCACACCACTCCAGTGCCGGAGAAGAGAGGCTGGATATCATAGCCTGCATGAAATTAACATCCACTCATATAGTATAAAGGGAGATGTTTTCTTTGGCCCCACAAGACCTGGGGATGAGGGTACTGCTATAAAAAGCTTTTAGCAAGACAGTGTCTCCAGATCTTTTTTTTCCTTCATAGGCCATGTTAGAAGTATAGTCCCCTGAAAAAGAGAACAAGAGATCTCTTAGATGCTGAGGAGAACTGCAGAAAGCAGGGCTATGTGACAAAGAGAACTGTAGGAAGTATAGTTTTGGAGCAAAGTAAGATAATGGAAAAAACTGTAACATTGGGATAATAATAAAAATATCATCAGCAAGGGCAGTCAAAGGAACAACTGAGAGGAAAGCCTATGTGAAAGTACAATCCCTACATTTCTCCTGCTATGGTCCTATCCAGCTCTATCTTGTAAGGATCTGAATTCAATAAGTTTCTGGTGTCTATGGCTCTTTCTTATGGTTGCTAAGAGGGCTTTTATGGATTTCCATGAGCCCCTTAAAGAAAAAACCCAAACTAAAAAAGAACCTCTTCACTTTGTGACACATTCTTGATCTTCTAAAATCTATTTTATTGATGTCTTCTGTTTGTTCTGATTTCACCTGGATTTTCCCCATATTCCTCTTCCTCCTCCCTCTCAAAGAAAGAGAAAAAAAGCAATCAGCTAAACTGATCGTTGTTTTTTTTTTTAATCTTGATATGTTATGCAATGCTCCATATTCATGGAATCCCTACCTCTGCAAAGCAGCAGAATGAAATGTCTCCTCATGTGTCTTTTTCGAGATTTAAAAAATTTTTTTGCAGTATTTATTTTTGACTGTTTTGTGGTTGTTTTTTTTAATTTACATCCTTATAGTCATATTGTTTTCCTGGCTCTACTTCATTTTGCATCAGTTCATATGTTTTCCCAGGCTTCTCTGCATTTATCATGTTTATTCTTTCATAGAGTACAGTAATAATGATAGCTAGCATTTATATAGCAATTTAATATTAGCAAAGTACTTCACAGATATTATCTCATTTTCATTATCAGACTAATGCTGGGAGATGGACAGTTATACCCATTTTATAGATGAAGAAACTGAGGAAGACAGAAATTAAGTGACTTGCTTAGGGTTACCCAGCTAGAAAGTGTTTGAGGTCATATTTGAACTTAGGGCTTCCTAACTCAATGTCCAATGCTGCATCCCTTGTGACACCTCGATGTCTTAGAATAATAATACTCCACTCTAATCACATATCATAATTTGTGTAGTCATTTTTCATATGATTAGTTTAATTAGTTTACAATTATTTACTATCTCAAAAAGTGCAGTTATAAATATTTTGGTATTTATGGAGCCTTTTATTTTGTCCATGACTTGCTGGGGATATATAAACATGTACATGTATATATAAGTACACACATATATGTTTGTGTACATGTATGAATGTGTAGGTGTCTGTGGTGGTAGTAACTCTGGGACAAATGGTATCAACATTTTAGCTACCTTATTTGCATAATTACTAATGTTTTACAGAATGGTTGTATTAATTCTCAACTCCACCAACAAAATATTGCATTATTCTTTTTCCACAGTGCCTCCAACATTAACTATTCTCATCTTTTGTCATATTGGACGATTTGCGGAATGTAGGATGAAACCTCCTATATGTTTTGATTTGAATTTCTCTTATTATTAGTGATTTGAAGCATCCCTGCAAATAGATGTTGATAGTTTACAATTCTTCTTTTGAGAACTCTTTGTTCACATCCTTTGATAACCTGTCTGTTGGGAATGATTTTATTCTTTTATGTTTTTGTTACTTGTCCATAAATCTTGGATACCAAACTGTTATCATAGATATTTAATATAGGCATAGAAATCTACATTTTTGAATGTGGCAACTGTGTGGAGTTATTTTGCTTGGCCAGTTTTATTTATCATGAGGGTCTTTGCCCAGAGGGTCTTCTGCTTATACTATCTCAGCACCTAGAACCTTGCAGGCTACATATGTCTCTGGTTTGCTCTGCTGGGAGGATAAGCTTGTTTGTCTACACTGGCCTTGCTGGCAGCCCCTTTTCCTCTTGCCTGTGGCTTTCTGGCTAACTTTTTGTGCAGTTTTGGGAGGGAAGGAGTGATTTACTGTAGTTTCTCGATAGATTTCCTGATCTCTATCCAACCTGGTACAAATTTCACTTTTTTGCTGGAGTAGGCATGTAGCATCTTGGCGATATGCCTCTTGCTCAGGCAGCCATTTTGGTCCTAAGTCCCTGAGGAAAAATAACATAATCGTTGGAGGAACAAATGGAGGAAACTATCCAAAATACATCCAAGTGGTGAGTAAAGGAAGGAAATCCAGAGTGGGAACTTCAGGACCATGTTGTGGGGGGCAAAACAGGCTGACAGGCTGAACTGCCCATGAGAAGTTGTTGGACTGAGGGATTTGGAGCAAGGCAAAAGTCAGTTAAGGAGTGGGCTATTAAGAATCAGGAGTCCTCTAGGTAGCTAATGATCAAAGAATTAGGCAAGTGGGTCCAAAACTGAAATAACCAAATATTAGGAATTTGGAACTCAAGAAGGCAGTGCTAGGCAAGAAGGGATCAGGGACCCAGACAAAGAATATGGGCAACATTGGAGTTTCTGGAGGAAGGGAGTGACAGGGTCACACATGTTTATGTTTTAGGACCAATAATTTGGGAATTGTGCAGAGGATGGATTGGAAAAGGAAAAAGTTGGAAGCAGAAGGATCAATCAGAAGCCTATGGAAATAGGTTAGGTGAGAGGTGACATGGGTAAGAGGTTCAGAATCCCAGCAGCAAAGGCTTTTTGAGTAAAGAACCTCCCCATAAACTTTCTTTCCAAGGTCAGAATTAGTCTCAAAGAAAGGATGAAACTGGGAGGAAGTTAACAAATAGAACATGATAAAGAACTGTCTCTTTTTAGTATCAGTTACAGTAGAATATCTCTTATATCCTTGTTTCTTTCTACTCATATAACAACTGCACCAATTAAGCCTCTTTTCACCTCTGAGATGGAACATTTTAATAACCTTCTGAGAGTCACTGGCTCAGTGGATAGAGCACTGGGTTGGAGTCAGGAAGACCTGAGTTCACATGTAGCCTCAGATACTTCCTAGCTGTGTGACCCTGGGTAACTTAACTTTTGATTGCCTAATGAAATTGATCCATTGGGGAAGAAAATGGCACTATTCCAGTATCATTGCCAAGAAAACCTCAAACCACTGATAAAAAAAAAATCCAATCTCTTCCTTTTCCAAATCATCCTCCAAACAGATGCCAAATTGATTATCTCAAAGCACAAGTTTGACCATGTTGCTCTTTCCTCAGGAGTCTCCAGTGATTCCCTACTGCCTCTAGGATAACATATAGACTTCTCTGTTTGGCCTTTAAAGCCCTTCTCCAGTCTATGTTTCCAAGATAATTATTTATTATTCTCCCTCACTCTGTGTTCCAGTCTAAATGAACTACTTCCTGTTCCCTTTGCAAGTTAATTCATTTCCTACCTCCAGATCTTTGTACAACCTGTTCTGCATGCCTTTTATACCTCTCATTCTTGGAATCCTTAGTTCTTTAGGGTCAGCTCAAGTGTCCCTTCTTGATTCCCCTAGTTAATGTCTCATTGCCAGAAATCCTTTTTTGCTGTTTTGCTTCTTTCTCCAATTTCCTTATCCATGAACATGTTTTATCTCCTAGCAGAATTTAAGCTTTTTGAGGGCAGGAACTCTCATAACCATGTACTTATATTCCTAGAGCCTAGCACAGTGCTTTAATAAGTGCTTTTAATTGATTGGAATGATCATGTTTAGACTCAAACATGATGGCTTCTGATGTGCCATAATAAGAAGCAAAAATGATGCTCAAGATGAATTCAGGAAGAGCAACTGGACCAGAAGGGGAAACTGAGGTCTAGAGAATGGAAGTGACTTGACCAAAGTCACACAGCAAATCTGTGAAAGAACCAGGCCTTGAACCTCATACCTGAAAACTTTGCACTGTCTATTACTTGTGATGAGAAAATAATTTTTTTGGGGAAAAAAATAGGTTCCTTCTGTTTTTTATCAACTTTAAAATGGGCTATGTTTGGGGCAATCAATTTTCCAATTATCAGTTAATCCATTCAGTTAGTCATTTTTCAGTTGTGTCTGGAGGTCTGTGTCCCCATTTGGCGTTTTCTTGGTAGAGATACTAAAGTGGTTTCCTGTTTCCTTCTTCAGCTCATTTTACCAATGGGGAAACTGAGGCAAACAGGGTTAAGTGACTTGTCCAGGGTCACACAGCTAGTAAGTGTTTGAGGCTAGATTTGAGCTCAGGAAGTGAGTAGTATGATGAAAATTTTAGTACCTACCACCGATCTTTTATTAGATAAGTAATTTTAAAACAAGGACTATAATTTTAGAGCTGAAAGATCCCTTCAGAATCATCTAGTGCACTTCCCTCCTTTGACAGATTGGGAAACTGAGGCCCTACATGTTGAAGTGACTACTCTAAGTTCATAATGCTAATAAGGGACCTAGCCCAGGTCTCCTGCCTTCCAGTTTATTGATATTTCTTTCTGCACCATCTTGCCTCCTAGAAAGACACTGGCACAACTTTCAGCAAAAGAATAAATTGCTTTGCTCAGCAAGGTGAATGAGAGAAAAACCAAGCAATCATCACTATGTATCCCACTCAGTGAAAGTGAAATGACAAGCCACTCAGAAAATGACACACGGTTAGAAAAAGAGTCTTTTATCTTAGGCCCAGGGGTGAGAGAGAAGGAAAGGGGTTACTTCTGTTCCTAATGGTTTAACCCTTTCTTTACTGGAAGGCAACTCTTATGTATACACATTCACATATGTGCCCACACACCTGGCTCTGCATTAGATTATGCCAGTGGATACAGGAGAAATCGAATACTACCAATAAGCCCGTATACAATGTCTTCATTTTAGAAGGCAGAAATGAATTCCACAAAATAGCTATTGGTTCAGGGATTCTTTTATGTATTCTGTCATGACTGCCCACTGGCAATCTCCCTTCCCCTGACCTTTAGAAGGCCAGATGTCAAACAACATTCATTCTTCCTCTCCAGCAGAACCTTGGGGCCCTTGGGCAAACCGTCCAGACTTGGCCTGCCCTTCCGCAGTGACCCTTATTTGTACATCCTGAGGCCTTTGGAGTCTTTATATAAGACAAAAGGTAGGGTCCTGCCCAGCATTCCCCGACACATTATCTTCAGCCTTTCAGAGTCACATTAGAATGCATTCATGTCAAATCAACATCATCAGGAAAAACCATTTATTAGCTCTTTGCTATCTGAAGCATGAGTCACAAGAACAGAAACTGTGGAAAATGGAACACTTGCAGAAACAAGCGTCTTGTCTGGGAAGCACATGTGAGCCCATGTTCTCCATGTGATGAGGGCCTGGGGGTGAGTTCCATCCATAAAGAGAAAAAGTCAATATATCCTGCCTCTGGCTGATAAGGCTGTTGTTGGATCCTTAAGGTGTCTCCACGGATTAGGGAAGGCTTTAAATGCCAGTGCTTCTATCTAGATTCTGCAGCACATGTCCCTTCTTGCTGTAAATCTGACATCCTTTCTGAAAGCCTGATGCTTTTAGCTGACCTGTAAATATGTAGTCCTGGTTCATTCTTTCAGAAGACTCTTTCTAAGAGAAAACAGGCAGCTGTGCGACCCCACCTCCACCCCTGGTACCCTACCCTGTTGCATCGACTTCCCATTTATTTCTTCTTGTAACTGGGTGACTTTGGCCTCTGTTACTGAAGTTGGTCTCCAGTTTAGCTTTGGAATAGTACCGTAAATAGTGCTAGCAATAAAGAAACAAAGACTTTAGGTTTATTGGTTTGGGAATTCATAGTTTCTTTCTGGCTTAGAGAGTGACTCTTAGAGAACGTTGCCACCTACAATTAGTGGGTGACGGTCTCGGTCAATTAACAGAGAATGCTCCAAGTTTATGATTTTTTTTTAAACTGAGGACAATTTTCAAGTAATGTGATCCCAGTCAGAAAATTATTGGAGCTGTTAGGCCAAGGTAATCTGAGATACTTAGAGAATCTTCTTAACGATGCCCCTCTTTTTCAGAAGAGAAGTGGGGGGCGGGGCAGGAGGCTTATGGGTACAGAATGTCATAGATGCCAGCACTTGCAGTAGTTGTGTTGGTTGATTTCATTTAACTATTTTTATTTGTTGCAGGAAAGATTTCAGTGGGAGAGATATATTAGGAAATGCCTTTTAAAAAAGGTATTAGTAAAACTTAAAAAGAAAAAAAGAGCTTCGGGTAATAACTTGTTTTTTCATATAAATTGCTATTGATAAAATATACTGAGTCATTACAAATTCCTGCTTTCAAAATGCAAAATATATATATTTTCAAATGAGTTAAAGTAGATTAGCCATTAAATGAACACTAAAAACTTAAGTGTGACATACTTTAGAGCGCTAAGAAAATGAGTTTAAAATCTCTGCCACAAAAAGACAAGCTTGAAAAAAAGAATTCTGAGCAGTTTCACTTCCTGCTTGTTTTACTCTTTAAACTCAGGCACAGCTTTGGAGGAGGCTTGCTTCTCCCCCTTACGCTCACCTAAGCTGTATTTATTTCCAACAAAATCCCTTCTCTGCCTAGGAGTTTCTGCCCCCCAGTCTTGTGAGTGAGTCATTTCTTTATTCTTTCCCAGCCAGGCGGGTCCTCTCTGACTCACTGTGATTTCCCTTTAGGCATTTTAGCCACAAGGATGAGAACAGTGCTGTGTCTCTCCAGAGACTGAGAAAATCCCACCTGGTCTACATTCTTCACCTGTAGCTGTCATTTCTTTACGCTTCACTCTGGGAAACATGGTTCTCTAAAATCTCTCTCCCTTTTCGCATCCATCTGCTTGTTTAACCTGTTTAAGAGTGAATGAGGTTTCTTTTCTTTTCTTTTTTTTTTTTAATACAGCCAGATAGTAATTTGAGGTCCAAAACCCTGAGATTGCATGGGTGTCATGGGCTTAAGAGCAGTTTTACAGAAGAATCACACAGGATAGTAATGCATAAGGCAATAAGGCTTTATTATGGTATGTTTTAGCCAAGGCCGAAAATGAGGATCCTGTTGTGGGAAATAGGGGTCAGGAGCATCGATAGAAAGAAACGATCCGTTTTTATGCAATAGTCTTCTGCCCACAGAAGGAGGAAAAGGGAGCATGGTTCTTGTGGACAGGCTGACCATAGCTTCACCCTATGCCCCGGCACACTGAGCTGTCTTTACTATTGTTGCTCCATTGTTTCAGTCGTGTCTGACCCTTTGTGACCATTTTAGGTTTTCTTGGTGGAGATACTGGACTGATTTGCCATATTCTTCTCCAACTCATTTTACAGAACTAAGGCAAAGAGTGACTTACCCAGAATCACACAGCTAGTAAGTGTCTGAGGGCAGATTTGAACTCAAGAAGATGTCTTCCTGACTCCAGACCCCAGCACTCTATCCACTGCGTTCCCTAAACGCACTAGCTCTAACTCCTAGTTGATGGATAATCTGTTTGGAGGCAGCAAAGGTAAAGTAAAAAGGGAATAAATAGGCTTTTGAGTTAAAGGACTTGGATTCAGATTTCATCTCTTGTGTGTCCTTGGACAAATCACTTAAAGTCCCTAAGGCTTAGTTTCCTTACTTATAAAAATGAAGGGATTTGACTAGGTGGTTTATAAAGTCTCTTTTAATTCTAAATCTATAATCCTATAACTCCCCACCCTTGCCACGGCAGGCAAGAATCACAAGTTTCATGGGATAGGAATGGGTTCTGGTTCAAGTGTTTACAAATGGTCTTCCATTTCTGAGTCTCAAGAGGGAGGATTCTGGGAATTAGATGATGAGAGACTTTTGTTATACCAACATGGAGCATGGAATTTTCAGAACAAAGCCCTTAAGGAGAGGGATATTGGGCAAGAGGAGAGGTAGCCTATAAACACATGGGTTTTTTATGACTCTTAAAAGGGATCCCCCAAATCAAAGTATTGGTTTTTTGAAATTTTATCACAATGTATAACAAGAGAAAAGAAAATCACAATAATTTCCTGACAAAATAGAAATTTGAACAGGTTTTAACTTATTTTATCACAGGAACAAAAAGATTTCTATAAAGCCTGTGAAGATTCAGAGTCAGAAATAAGGGGTTTGTCTTTGAATGGCATTAATGGTTCACAAAACAAAGGCAACTCTTCATGTGCATACAACATAGGAAAAAAAGACTAGGTCAGTCTTTTGAACCACATCTGTATATGTGCTTGAGAAGCATCATTTTCAAATGTGAAAGGGATGGAAACATTAGGGGTGTGTAATGGTGACCCAGAGAACAGTGGTTACTGTTATTCCTCCCTTAGATATGATGAATACTTCTGCTAAAAACAGAGCAGTTTATAACTTCTTGACTTTCCTTAATGATAATTTCATCCATCAAAAGATAGAGGTAATAAAGAATCAGGGAAATTCTCTTCTGGACCTTATTCTTACCAATCAGTGGGAGCTAATGGCCGAAGTAGAAATGAATAAGAACAGAGGAGGAGATGTGACGATTCTGTCTCTTTTCATCTTAGAATTTGTGAGAAAGAAGGAAAGGAAAGCTCAAAATAGATTGACACTTGAAGTTTATGTGTGTGAGTATGTATATATACACATATATATTTGCATATATGTACACATGTATACTAAAATATACACTCTTATGTCTCTATGTGTTTGTGTGTATGTATGTGTACACATAAGGCTAAGTTGTGGTGGAAAGAAACAAAAGTGCTTCTCTCAGGCTGGCATGTGGCCCTGTGAAAATAAACCTTAGAACATGAAGAACCAAAATGAGAGAGTAGAGTAGCACCTAAATTCTCATCCAAACAACTCTAAAATAACACCTCAAATCAAATTCTGGAGTGGCAATCCTAACAAAAGGTCGAGTGAAACAATTTTCTAGCCTAACACAACTTAGGAGTTCAGCAGGAAAAATTCATCTCACCAGGGCAATAGTCAGGTAGACCTGGAGCACAGGGTAGCCCAGGCAGCTCAGACTGTGCCCCCAGCAAACCAATAGAGGGCCTTAGAGGTGGTTTCATTGGTGGTGGGAGCAACAGCTTCAAGAGCTCTCAGCCCATGGATTGGGGTGGTGGTGGTTGGAAAACTGGTAGGAAGGAGGTTGGAGGGGCCCCTTCGCTGGCATTAGGTTCAGAACTCTGTTGCATTGCACACATGCAGTTCTGGGTCACAGTCCAGGGACAAAAGGAGAGAGCTCTTGCTGCCACAGCATGGAGAGGAGTGCTTGTGGTTGTCCATATGTTTAGTAGGAAGACTGGTCTTGGTTCTAAGACAGAGGAGAGCAATAGCAATTAAAGCTGGAGGAGAGCAGGGACCTGATCACAGTCCTTGGGCCAGGAGAAATGTTAGCTCTGGTGGCTATAGAGAAACAAGGTCCTTTCCTGGGTAGACCAAAGCACAGGCCAGGTGAGCAGCGACCACACTTCTCCTAAAATTATACTAACTTGGAAAAACTGAAAACTTACAGACCTCTAGAGATAGCTCTGAAAACAGCAGCAAGAAAGGCCTGAAGTCTTGGGATAGTATCCCCACAACCTGGGAATGGAGCCCAAGTTAAAATAAAGTTAAAAGTAAAAAAAAAAAAAATAGGGTGGACAATTGAGCAAACAATAACATAGAACCTGACCATGGCAAGTTTCTGTGGTAACAGGGAAGAGGAAGACACAAACTCAAAGGACAATGAAGTCAAAACAGCTGTATGCAAAACCTCAAGGAAAAATGTGAATAGGTCACAAACTTAACAAGAATTCCTGGAATAATTCAAAAAGGATTGTAAAAATCAAATAAGAGTGGTAGAAGAAAAGTCAGGAAGAGAAATGAGAGCAATGCAAAAAAAAAAATTATGAAAGAGCCAACGACTTGGTAAAGAAGGCACAAAAAAATACTGACGAAAATAACACCTTAAAAACCAGAATTGACCAAATGATAAAGAAGATATAAACATCCACTGAAGAAAAGAACTCACATTTTCTTCTATTTCCCCCCTTCGTTTGATTTTGTTTTGTTTCTAGATGACTCATGCAGTCATTAGCTTCCATTTGTCTAGTTCTAATTTTTAAGGAATTATTTTCTTCAGTATACTTCTTTTTCCATTTGGCCAGTTCTACTGGAGTTCAAATGTTGTGCAGCCACAATTAACATCACAAAAAGATTTATTCCACATAAAGGATTGGAGGACTTGAAATATGATATCCCAAAAGACAAAGAAGTTAGGATTACAAGCAAGAATGACCTACCCAGCAAAACTGTGTATAATCCTTAAGAAGGAAAAATCCATATTTAATGAAATAGAGGATTTTCAAGCATTTCTGATGAAAAGATCAGAACTGAATAGAAAATTTGAATAAAAAACTTTCAGATACAAGAAGCATACAAAGGTAAATATGAAAGAGAAATCATAAGGGAATCAATAAGGTTTAAATGTTTATATTCCTACATAGAAAGATGATAATTGTAACCACTAAGAACTTTATGGTTATTAGCAGTTAGAGGGAGTATACATAGAGGGCATGGATGTGAACTGAATATGATTTAAAAAAATAAAGTTAAGGGATTAGAAAGAGGGATGCCCTGGGAGAAGAGGGAAGGGAAATATCATCTCACATAAAAGAAGAGAAAAAGAAAAAGCTTTGACAATGGAGGAGAAAATGGGTGGTAATGGTAGGCAATGCTTGAACCTTATTCTCATCAAAATTGGATCAAAAAGGAGTAGCATACATAGTCAGTTAGGTATAGAAATCTATCTTACCTATAGAGAAGTAGGAAGGGGAAGGGATAATAGAGTAGGGGTAATTTAAGGGAGGGTGGTTCAAGGGGATAATAGAAGTGAAACAGACTTTTGAGGAGGGATAGGGTAAAAAGAAAGGGAGAGAAGGATAAACAGGGAAAATTAGGATGGAAGGAAATACACAATTAATAATTAAAATTATGAAAGTGAATGGGGTGAGCTCTCCCATAAAATGGAAACAGATAACAGAATGGATTAAAAATTAGAATCCAATAATATGAAATATAATCCAACAAGAAATACACTTGTAACAGAAAGATACCTGTAGAGTAAAAATAAATGATTGAATCAGAATCTATTATGCTTCAGCAGAGGTAAAAAAAAAAAAAGCAGGAGTAGTAATCACTATCTCAGACAAATAAAAGGAAAAATTGACCCAATTAAAAGAGATAAGTAGGGAAACTACATTTTATTAAAAAGTACCATAAACAATGAAGTAATATCAATACTTAACAATACACCCAATGGCACAACATCCAGATTCTTTAAGGAAAATTTAAATAAGTTATAGGAGGAAACAGACAGTGAAACTATACTAGTGGGGTATCTCAACTATACTCTCTCAGAAACAGATAAATCTAAGTATAAGATAAACAAGAAAGAAGTTAAGGATATGAAGAATTTTAGTGAAGTTAGATATGATAGGCCTTTGGAGAAAATGGAAAGGGAACAGAAAGAATTATACCTTTTTTTTCAGTTGCACAATGTACTGTCAGAAAAACTGATCATGTATTGGGAAATAAAAAACTCACAACCAAATGCAGAAAAGTAAAAGTATTAAATGCATCCTTTTCAGACCATAATGCAAACAAAATTATATTGAATAAAGGGCTGTGAAAAAATAGATTAAAAAGTCATTTCAAACTAAAGAATCTAATCATAAAGAATGAGCGGGCCACAGAGAAAATTATAAAAACAATCAATAATTTCATTAAAGAGCACAACAACAATGAGACAATGTATAAAAATTTATGGGATGCAGCCAAAGTAATACTTAGGGGAAAATTTCTATCTCTAAATGTTTAATTCAATAAAATAGAGAGAGCGAGCAATCAATGAATTGGGCACGTAACTAAAAAAAAAAACTAGAAAAAAATTTAAAATTCCCATTTTGGAATTTGGAATTGGAAATCCTGAAAATCAAAGGAGAGATGAATATAATTGAAAGTAAGAAAACCCTTGAACTAATAAAGAAAACTAGGAGCTGGTTTTAAGAAAAACAAAAGAATGAAATAAACAACTGGTTAATTTGATTTTAAAAAAGCAGGCAACCAAATGATCAGTATCAAAAAACGCTACAGGTCAGTGAGAGAGACGTCTGGGCTAGCCCAGAGGGGAGCGGGGTGTCTCTGTGACTCAGGTCCCCTTGGGAGGCGGCGGCAGCGGCAGAGGCAGCGGCAGAGGGAGCGGCAGAGGGAGCGTGTGGCCTGGAACTCTCTGAGCAGGCAGATGCTCCATTGTTGAAGGTCTCCGCATAAACCCCCTGAGGGAACTGAGCCTGGGAGGCAGCCCTGCCCCCACCTGAGCACCAGAACTTAAGCTCACATTGAATAGCAGCCGCTCCCACCACGGAAAGCCCTGAGGCTGGGGAGCAGCATTTGAATCTCAGACCCCAAGCACTACTGGGTGGATCTAGGTGGGGGTGGAGAGGAATCTCAGAAGTAACTGGCTGGGAAAAGGCCCAGAAAAGGGAAGAAAAATAAGACCATAGAAGGGTACTTTCTTGGGGAACAAATGTTCCCGCCTTTCATTTCTGATGACGAGGAACAATGCTTACCACCAGGGAAAGACAGAGAAGTCAAGGCCTCTGTACCCCAAACATCTGAAATAGATATCCAATGGGCTCAGGCCATGGAAGAGCTCAAAAAGGATTTTGAAAATCAAGTTAGACAGGTGGAGGAAAAACTGGGAAGAGAAATGAGAGAGATGCAAGAAAAGCATGAAAAACAGGTCAATACCTTGTTGAAAGAGACCCCCAAAAATGCTGAAGAAAATAACACTTTGAAAAATAGGCTCACTTGGGCGGAGCCAAGATGGCGGAGTAGAAGGACGCACGTTTACAAGCTCCGAAACTAAAGCCCATGGAATTGGTGTAGAAAGAGTCCCCCATAGATTCTGGGTGAGTGCAAGGTGTGCAGAGGCAGAGTGGAGGAGATTTCCGTTCCAGGGAGCCCTGAGGACCCGTCCCCAGGGTCCGGCGCGCCCCGGAGAGTAAACCCGCGCCCCGGAGAGTAAACCCGACCCCCAGCGCTGCCCTGGCCGAGGCCTCAGAGAAGCGGATCCGAGCAGGCTTCAGAGACGGAAGCTGAAGCAGCTGGGAAAGTCCCTCCGCCCACAGAAGCAGGTCAGTGAGAGAGGCCGGGCTGAAGGAGAGGGGAAGCGGGGCGTCTCCGTGACTCGGGCCCCCTCGGGAGGAAGTGGCGGCGGCGGACGGGGGCAGGAAGTGGAGGCAGAGGCGTGGGCTGGGGCTGAGGCGGCAGCGGCCCAGGACTCAGGAATCCCCCAGCAGCAGGCAGGATCTTCATTACAGAAGATTCCCGCATAAAACCTGACGGAGCTGAGCCTGGGAGACGGCCCTGCCCCCGCCCCGCTCTGTTGCTGAAGGCTTCTGCTCGGGACCCCCAGGGGAGCTGAGATTGGGAGGCGGGCCCCCCACCCCGCCCCCACCCGCTCCATTCCTGAAAGTCTCTGCAGATAGCCCCGAGGGATCAGTCTCGGAGACAGCCCTGGCCCCACCCCAGCACCTGAACTAAAGCTCACTGATTGACAGCCAGCAGGAGGAAAGCCCATTTAAATCTCAGAGGCCAAGCACTAGCTGGGCGGATCCAGGCGGGGGTGGAAAGGAATCTCAGAAGTCAAGTAACTGGCTGGGAAAATGCCTAGAAAAGGGAAGAAAAATAAGACTTTAGAGAGTTTTTTCCAACAAATGCAAATGATCCCGACCTTCGGATCTGACGAAGATGAGGACGTATTCTTGCCATCAGGGAAAGACGTGGAGGGCAGGGCCTCAGTACCCCAGACACCCCAGGGGGGTGGTGGGTGGGCTCAGGCCCTGGAAGAGCTCAAAAAGGATTTGAAAAGCAAGTTAGACAGGTGGAGGAAAAACTGGGAAGAGAAATGTCAGAGATGCGACAAAAGTATGAAAAACAGGTCAATACCTTGGTAAAGGAGACCCAAAAAAATGCTGAGGAAATTAACACCTTGAAAAATAGGCTCACCCAATTGGCAAAGGAGGTTCAAAAAGCCAATGAGGAGAAGAATGCTTTCAAAAGCAGAATGAGCCAAATGGAAAAAGAGGCTCAAAAGCTCACTGAATTTAATAGCTCTCTCAAAATTAGAATGGAACAGATGGAGTCTAATGACTTTATGAGAAACCAAGAAATCACCAAACAAAACCAAAAGAACGAAAAAATGGAAGAGAATGTGAAATATCTCATGGGAAAAACAACTGACCTGGAAAATAGATCCAGGAGAGACAATTTAAAAATTATGGGACTACCTGAAAGTCATGATCAAAAAAAGAGCCTAGACATCATCTTCCATGAAATTATCAAGGAAAACTGCCCTGACATTCTAGAACCAGAGGGCAAAATAAGTATTGAAAGAATCCATCGATCACCACCTGAAAGAGATCCAAAAAGAGAAACTCCTAGGAACATTGTGGCCAAATTCCAGAACTCCCAGCTCAAGGAAAAAATCTTACAAGCAGCTAGAAAGAAACAATTCCAGTACTGTGGAAATACAATCAGGATAACCCAAGATCTAGCAGCTTCTACATTAAGGGATCGAAGGGCGTGGAATAGGATATTCCAGAAGTCAAAGGAACTAGGACTCAAACCAAGAATCACCTACCCAGCTAAACTGAGTATAATACTTCAGGGGAAAATATGGTCTTTCAATGAAACAGAGGACTTTCAATCATTCTTGATGAAAAAACCAGAGCTGAAAAGAAAATTTGACTTTCAAACACAAGAATGAGAAGAAGCATGAAAAAGTAAACAGCAAAGAGAAGTCTTAAGGGACTTACCATGAGTGAACTGTTTACATTCCTACATGGAAAGACAATATTTGTAACTCTTAAAACTTTTCAGTATCTGGGTAGTTGGTGGGACCACACATACACATATACACACATGCACACACATACACACATGCACACACATACAGAGATAGAGAGCACAGATTGAACTGAATAGGATGGGACCATACCTTAAAAGAAACTAGGGTAAATGGTGAGAGAGAAATGTAGGGGGAGGGAAAGGGAAGGGGGTAACTATATGTCATTTAAGAGGCAGGTAGTTTTTCTTAGCGGAGGGAAAAAGAGGAGAGCTGAGAAAAAAAAAAAAACCAAAACAAAAACAAGAAGTTTACCCTCATCACATTTGACTAAACGGAGTGAAATGCACACTCATTTTGGTATGAAAACCTATCTTACAGTATAAGAAAGCGGGGGAGAAAGAGATATTGCGGGCGGGGGGATGATGGAAGGGAGGGCAAAGGGAGGAGGGAGCAATTTGAAGTCAACACTTGGGGAGGGACAGGATCAAGAGACAGAAGAGAAACAATGAGGGGCAGGTTAGGAGGGATGGTAATCCAGTTAGTCTTACACAACACGACTATCAGGGAGGTCATTGGCAAAACTACACAGATATGGCCTATATTGAATTGCCTGCTGTCCCAAAGGGAATGGGTGGGGAGGGAGGGATGAGGAGAATTTGGAACTCAAAGTTTTAGGAACAACTGTTTAGTATTGTTGTTGCAACTAGGAAAGAAGACATACAGTTAAGGAGGAATAGAAAGTCATCTGGCCCTACAGGAGAAAAGAGAAGATGGAGACAAGAGAAGGGAGAGATGACAGAAGAGAGGGCAGATTGGAGATAGGGAAAATTAGATTGCTTGGGGTATTGGGGTGGGGGGAGGGGATAAAAGGGGAGAAAATTTGGAACCCAAAAATTTGTGAAAATGAATGTAAAAAATTTAAATAAATAAATAAATTTAAAAAAAAAAAAAAAAGAAAAATAGGCTCACTCAATTGGCAAAAGAGGTTCAAAAGCCAATGAGGAGAAGAATGCTTTCAAAAGCAGAATTAGCCAAATGGAAAAAGAGGTTCAAAAGCTCACTGAAGAGAAGAGTTCTCTCAAAATTAGAATGGAACAGATGGAGTCTAATGACTTTATGAGAAACCAAGAAATGACCAAACAAAACCAAAAGAATGAAAAAATGGAAGAGAATGTGAAATATCTCATTGGAGAAACAACTGACCTGGAAAATAGATCCAGGAGAGACAACTTAAAAATTATGGGACTACCTGAAAGCCATGATCAACAAAAGAGCCTAGACATCATCTTTCATGAAATTATCAAGGAAAACTGCCCTGACATTCTACAACCAGAGGGCAAAATAAGTATTGAAAGAATCCATCGATCACCGCCTGAAAGAGATCCAAAAAGAGAAACTCCTAGGAACATTGTGGCCAAATTCTAGAATTCCCAGGTCAAGGAGAAAATATTGCAAGCAGCTAGAAAGAAACAACTCCAGTACTGTGGAAATACAATCGGGACAACACAAGATCTAGCAGCTTCTACATTAAGGGATCAAAGGGCGTGGAATAGGATATTCCAGAAGTCAAAGAACTAGTACTCAAACCAAGAATCACCTACCCAGCTAAACTGAGTATAATACTTCAGGGGAAAATATGGTCTTTCAATGAAACAGAGGACTTTCAAGCATTCTTGATGAAAAGACCAGAGCTAAAAAGAAAATTTGACTTTCAAACACAAGAATGAGAAGAAGCATGAAAAAGTAAACAGCAAAGAGAAGTATTAAGGGACTTACCAAAGGTGAACTGTTTACATTCCTACATGGAAAGACAATATTTGTAACTCTTAAAACTTTTCAGTATCTGGGTAGTTGGTGGGACCACACACACACATACACACACACACACACACACGTACACGCATGCGTGCACACGCACATACACACATGCATGCACATACAGAGACAGAGAGCACAGAGTGAATTGAATAGAATGGGACCATATCTTAAAAGAAATTAAGGTAAACGGTGAGAGAGAAATGTAGTGGGAGGAGAGAGGATGAAATGGAATGGGGTAAATTATCTCTCACAGAAGAGGCAAGCAGGAGACTTTTTAGTGTAGGGAAAAAGAGGAGAGCTGAGAAAAAAACATGAAGTTTACCCTCATCACATTCGACTAAAGGAAGGAATAAAATGCACACTCATTTTGGTATGAAAACCTATCTTACAATACAGGAAAGTGGGGGAGAAGGAGATAAGCAGGGTGGGGAGGATGATGGAAGGGAGGGTAATGGGAGGAGGGAGCAATTTGAAGTCAACACTCTTGGGGAGGGACAGGATCAAAAGACAGAATAGAAGCAATGGGGGGTAGGATAGGATGGAGGGAAATAGAGTTAGTCTTACACAACACAACTATTATGGAAGTCATTTGCAAAACTACACAGATATGGCCTATATTGAATTGGCTGCCTTCCCAAAGGGAATGGGTGGGGAGGGAGGGATGGGGAGAATTTGGAACTCAAAGTTTTAGGAACAACTGTTGAGTATTGTTCTTGCTACTAGGAAATAAGAAATACAGGTAATGGGGAATAGAAAGTCATCTGGCCCTACAGGACAAAAGAGAAGATGGGGACAAGAGAAGGGAGGGATGATAGAAGAGAGGGCAGATTGGTGATAGAGGAAATTAGAATGCTCGGTGTATTGGGGTGGGGGGAGGGGATAAATGGGGAGAAAATCTGGAACCCCAAATTTTGTGAAAATGAATGTAAAAAGTTAAATAAATAAATTTATATTAAATCTCAAAAAAAAAAAAATGAAACGGGTGAATTCACCACCAATGAGGAGAAAATGAAAGCAATTATTAGGAGCTACTTTGTCCAATAATATGTCACTAAATCTGACAATTTATGTGAAATAGATGAATATTCACAAAACTATAAATTTCCCAGATTAACAGAAGAGGAAATAGAATACTTACATAGCCCCATCTTAGAAAAAGAATTGAACAAACCTTAAATGCGCTCCATAAGAAAAAATCCTCAGGACCAGATGGATTCACAAGTGAATTCTACCAAACATTTAAAGAACAATTAATTCTAATACTATATAAAGTATTTGGAAAAACAGGGAAAGAAAAAATCATACCAAATTACTTTTATGACATAAATATGATTCTGATACTTAAATAAGGGAGAGCAAAAACAGAAAGAAAACTATAAACCAATTTCTTTGACGAATATTGACTAAAAATTTTAAATAAAATACTAGCAAGGAGATTACAGCAATATATCACAAAGATCATACACTATGACCAGGTGGGATTTATACCAGGAATGCAGCCTGGTTCAATATCAGGAAAACTGTCAGCATAATTGGCTATATCAATAACAAAAACAACAAAAATCATATAATTATCTGAACAGATGCAGAAAAAGCTTTTTGACAAAATAAAACACTCATTTCTATTAAAAGCATTAGAAAGCATAGGAATAAATAGGGCTCATGTTAAAATGACAAGTAATTTTTATCTAAAACCATCAGCAAGCATTATCAGTAATGGGGATTAACTAGAAGCCTTTCCAATAAAGCTGGCCATTATCACCACTATTTTTCAGTATCATTCTGGAAATGCTAGCTTTAGCAATAAAAGAGGAAAAAGACATGGAAGGAATTAGAATAGGCAATGAGGAAATAAAACTATCACTCTTTGCAAGCAGTATGATGGTATACTTAGAGAATTGTAGAGAATTTACCAAAAAACCTAGTTGAAATAATTAACAGCTTCAGCAAAGTTGTTGGATATAAAACCACATAAGCCATCAGCATTTCTATATATCACCAACAAAGTCCTGCAGCAAGAGATAAAAACAGAAATTCTGTTTAAAATAACTTCAGGCAATATAAAATATATATGTGCACAAAGATATTAATAGCAGCTTTCTTTGTGATGGCAAAAGAATTAGAAATTGATGGGGTATCCATCATTTGGAGAATGGCTGAACAAGTTGTGGTATAGGATTGTGACGGGATACTGTTATGCTATAAGAAATGACAAGCAGGATGGTCTCAGAAAAGCCTGGAAGGACTTGCACAAACTGATACAAAGTGAAACAAGCAGAAACAGGATAATATTGCACGTAGTAACAGCAAAATTGTATAATGATCACCTGTGAATGACATAGATACTGGTTTCACCAAACCAGTTTTAAAAGATTTTATGATGAAAAATGCTATCTGCCTCCAGATAAAGGATTGATGGGGTTTGAATGTGGATTGACATATACTTTTTTAAAAAACTTATTATTCTTGTTTTAATTTTTGGGTTTACATTTTCTTTTGCACATGGCTAATGCAGAAATGTTTTGCATGAGTGTACATATATGATCTATATCAAATTGCTTGCCTTTCAAGGAGATGGTAGGGGCAGGAGGGAGGGAAAGAATACGGAACTCAACATTAAAAAAAAGAATGCTAAAAATATTTATTTGTATGTAATTGAGAAAAAGTATAATAAAAATTAAATGAAAAACAAACAAACAAACAGATCTCAGTTCTTTACCCTAGCATTTGTTCTTTCATTTTAGGTGGAAGAATTGGAGGCTTTAACCTTGGGAGTTTCAAAAGACTGGGAGAAAGAATCATCTGGGCATTTGGTAAGATGTAATCTGTCATGAATCAGTATAACTGCTATTATGTTACATGTCAGTTCATGGTTCAATCATCTTTCAGGCATGTCTGACTCTTTGTGACCCCATTTAGGGGTATTCTTGGCAAAGATATTGGAGAAGTTTGCTATCTCCTTCTCCAGCTCATTTTACAGATGAGGAAACTGAGGCAAATAGGGTTAAATTACTTGCCCAGCATCATGCAGGTATTGTGTCTGAGGCTAGATTTGAATTCATGAAGATGAGTCTTCCTGATTTTTGCCACCTAGCTGCCCTGAAGACAGGAAGATCCAGTCTCAAAAAAAAAAAAAAAATAAACCAAGTAGTCATCTAGCCTCCACTAGAAGACCCCCACTGAGGAGGATTCCACTCCCTTTCAAGGTCTCCCCATCTACTTTTGGATGGCTCTAATGGTTAGGAAGATTTTCATTATGTTGATCTAAAATCTGCCTCTGTAACTTCCATCCCATTGGTTTTAGTTCTACACTCTGGGACCGAACAAATGTTTTAGAACAACTAAGAAAACAAAATATAAGCCTTTAATCCATAAACACATCTCATCTAATTCTTAACTGTTCTCACATTTGGGACCACACTCTTGTAAATGGCAGTCCTTCAGCTACATGAAGACATTGTCTCATCCTCTCTAAATCTTCTCATCCAGGCTCAACATTAGGCTTTTCCTTTCCATCCTCATCCCCTCCTACCAAGGGCTCTCTTTGGAATATAAACCCAGAGTGAAGCGCAGCTCCTCCTATCTCCCCTCCCTAGGAAATCAAACCATAGGAGGTAGAATCTCACCTTACATTTCTTATAATTACTCGTTGAACACTTGTATACATTGAGTGAAGTATATTAGCAACCAAGACACGCAGGAATGCAATGCCCTGGCTTCTGTTCTCACGTAAGCCCAGTCTCTGTTCTGATGTTGATAAATATGTGTGAAGTATGTGTAAGCACCACTGATTCTACTTTCACATTATAACTATCACCATGCCCAAACGAGCTCCTAACCACTCCTTTGCCATCCCCATCAGTGCTCTGATTACTTCTCGGATGTATCTAAATACCCCCTGAGGTGTCACCATCAATCTTTCCTTTCCAGCTGCTTCTCCAACTGTGAGAGGAAAGAGGAGAATCTTCTTGTGTAAAAACAGCACCTGTGTCTCTCTCCTGCTTCTAGTGCTTAAGTGTCTTAATCATCTGACTTTGGGAAAGCTGAAGAAGTGGTGGGATATTCATGCTTTCAGAGAGCTATAAATATAGGATAGTTTGGTGACAAAAGACAACCCCCCCCCCCCTTGAGCTAGAGATTGCAAGAGGGATATTTAATTAGATGTTGCAAAATTTCTCCCTTATTGAGGGCTGCTAATCTCTTTTCTTTATTTTTAATCCAATTTTCTTTTTTTTTTAAGATCTGCCTTCACTCTCTTTCATCTCATCTTTCCCTCCATCCCCCCTTAAGAAAGCAATAAAAAACAAAAGCCCTATCACAAACATATACAGTCAAGCAAAACAAATTTCTCTATTAGAAATACCTAAAAAAATGTTTCATTCTTCACTCTGATTCCTTTGTTTCTCTGTGAGGATGCAGGTAGCATATTTCATCTTGAGTCCAGTGGCATTGTGGTTCCTAAGTTTTTCAAAGTTGTTTTTCTTTACTGTATTGCTGTTACTGCATAATTTTTCCTTTTGGTTCTGATCACTTCACTTTTCTGTAGTTCATGCTATTCTTCTTAGGTTTCTCTGAAACTATCATTTCTCATAGCATTAGTATCATATAGCATAAATTTCCCAGTTGATGGGCAGATAGACTGATATCAACCCCCATTCTATATCTGAACATTCTCAAATAAAGGTAGAATCTTTTACCCCTGAATTCACCCATACCCACTCTCTGCTCTGATCTTGCCATGTATCAAAGACACAGTATTAAGCCTCTAGAGGCTGTTAGGTAGTATGGTGAGGGGAACTCTGCATCTGGAGTCAGGGAGATTCAACCTTAAATCTGGGGTCAGACATGTCCTAACTGTGAGACCCTGGGCAAGTCATTTAACCTTTGCTGCCTCAATTTCCCCAGATGTAAAATGGGAATTAGAACAGCACCTATCCCCCAGGATTTTTGTAAGGATAAAATGAGCTAATATTTGTAAAGTACTTTGCAAACTTTTAAGTGCTACCTGGGGTACGTATCACAACAATTGCTTCTACTGCTACTACTCTAGCAGTCATCTAGCAAGCAACCCTCCTCCCCAAATACAGAATAATTTAGGATTATAGGATTATAGATTTAGAGCTGGAAGAGATGGGAGGAGTTCATCTAGTTCAATTCCCTCAT
Organism: Bettongia penicillata ogilbyi; assembly: GCA_023548195.1. Lineage (NCBI taxonomy): Eukaryota > Metazoa > Chordata > Mammalia > Diprotodontia > Potoroidae > Bettongia > Bettongia penicillata. Next base: position 1,228,659 of record JAJHZJ010000382.1, on the reverse strand, counting down.
TTTACTGATGAGACTGTGAAGGCCCAGGGAGGGGGATTTGATAGTTCAGTGTCAGCATTTAATATAATTTTTATGCAGCATTTGTCATAGTTCTCTGAGGAGGGAGGCAGAGCATGTTCTGAACAATTTTAACAGAATATCTGGCATTAAACATAAATTAAAACCATACAAAGATGCCACCACATCATTTCTTTTTCTCATGCCTTTCAGTTTTATAAATTTTTGTTTCCTACCCCCCAACCTGTGCAAATAATATGTATGTTAACATATGTTCTCACCTTCGGGCATAGAAATCACCCTGGAAGCAGATATTTAGGTTTCTATTCTCCCTCATTGCACTTACACAATTAGCCTTCCTCATCTGTTTTTGTCCCATTTCAGGACTGACCCAATTAAGTTCTTTTCTTATTTAAAAGTTTAATCTGAATATACTACTTATCTAGTTTATTTTATTCACTTCTCATGAAAAGTCCTCAAAGGCTGAATGGATTTTTGGGATCTTGGTTCCATCCTGAGATGAGCAACTTAGACCCATTCTTTCAATGGTACTGTGAGTTATGTGGACTGTATAGGTCCCAAGAGAGGATAAAGCTACCAGAAGGGAGGGTTTCTAGACATCCTAGCAACTGTTAAGTTCTTTCTTACGTTGTCTGGGGTAGGGGGAGGGAGTGCATTCATGGTGCTACCATCAGTCAAGAGGAATAAATGAGTCCCTGGGGAGGTAGAAGATACCAGATAAAAAAGACTGAGAACCCCGAGTTCTTTCCTCCTGCAGGGGGCTTACCTGAGTAGTGTAATTTATAAAGAATGGATAAAGGTGCCTGGGAAAGCTGGGATCACCAGAGTGAGAGGATTGCTTGACTGCTTAGAAGACCCTGAGTTCCTTCTTTTGGCAAGAAGGAGGAGCACAAAGGCTAGTAAGATAAGGCTGAAGGTGTGGAAGACAGAGGCTGACTAGAGAATGGAAAGCGTTGTCTTGGTCGTTTATGAGCTCAGGGGGAAATGGTGTGTGTGTGTGTGTGTGTGTGTGTGTGTGTGTGTGCATGTGTCCACGTGTGTGCATGTGTGTGTGTGTGTTTGATGGCATGAGTGAGTTTGTTAAGTACCATATGCCAGATACTGTGCTAAGTGCTGGAGACAGTAAAAGAAGTCGTTAATCTAAGGAAATATATTCTAATAGGGGAACACAACACAGCACAGCACACACACACACACACACACACACACACACACACGGAAGTAGTAGTCAGGGAGGGCTATCATTTTGGTCAAGGAAGTTATCAGGGATGGTAAGCAGAGGCACAGGATAATAATTGACTCATATCTTCCACGGATTGTAGTGCTAATTTTGTCATTGTAGACTCAGAGGTAGAGGAAGAGAGGCCTGGGAAAGGGAGAAAAAGAGTCCTTGCCTGGTGACATGAGAAAAAGGTTGCCTGATAATAGCAGTGGGTCTTCGTCTGGACTATATACGATAAAGTCAGAATTCCAGGGCTCTAAGGCAACACCATGAATGCCAAGTTGTATGCAAAGGGATGAGGTTGATAGAGTCCTGGAATAAAGATGGTCCTAGAGCATGAAGGTGGATATGAGTCAAATGCCTTAGTATTTTCATAGAAACTGAGGGGTAATTCCTGGATGCTAGTCAAAACCAGATATTCCTAGGCAGAAACCTGAGTGGGGGGCATGAAAAGATTTTAGAGAGGGAGCTGCCCCCTCTCAAACTCCACCCCCCACTGAACCAGATGATTCCACAGCATCAGTAATACATCACAGGTACATGATGATATGCAATAATGAATGATGACTGCATCAGAATGGCAATGGAGTAGGCAGCATGGGCATGGAGATGGAAAAACAATTGATCGGCCGGTCTGAAAACCACTATTTTTACTCTTAGATTTTTTCATGCTGTCAGCAGATTCCCTTGGGTGCCCCCAGGGTAAAGTGGCTTATTTCTTTACCCCCATAAAGAAAACACTGACATGTTTATGGCATCATGTATACCAATAAGGAAAATGATTCCTGAGTCCGGAGCAGATATTTTGACACGAGTGTTTACCATCAAAGGTCACTGGTATGAAAAATTGTTTTGAAAAATGTTAAATACGGTAACACAGGTTAATATATAAAATTAGTCAATATAGTATGTTAAAAATGTCCAAACATGATTTCCTTTCACAATGATCCTGGAATAGACTTGGGGGGTTGTGGGGGGAAAGTGACTGACGGTAGAAGGAATCTAAATTAGCTTTTGAACGCAATCTCTAAGAACAGTCTGACATTTAGTTGGAAGCAGCTACTGTAAAAGATTTTTGAGAATTCTGGCAAGAAAAGAAATAAAATGTCAGGTTTCCCAGGTTGGTTTGTTCTAGGTTGGGTTAGCATAGATGTCATTTCCAAACACACAATACATTTTTTTAAAAATGGAGGACTAGTCCTTTTTTTAATATCAATCCGCTTTGAGAGAAAGAGTGATGGACCTAACTGGACTTGAGCCTTCTCCTTCGCACCCCACCTCACCCTACACCATGAATTATGCCTCCATTATGAAAGACATCCCTCCCCGTCCAACCACCATCACCATGCACAGACGTTGTGGTCTCTGCCTAAGAAAGGATACAGAGGGTCGGGGTGAAAGTTTGTGCAATTGTGGGTAGGTAAAAGCTAGGGCAAAGTTACCCGATGGACAGGTCAACACAATGACCAGAAACACTGCGTATTTTATATTCCTCAAGTTCTCCCCAATTTTGGCAGTTGAATCAGGGCCTGACTATACCTAGGGAATCTTGCCATGTGGAGGTTAATTCTGGGCTCCTGAGAGCAATCCAAGTTGACTGCAAATTCATTCTTTAGGCCTTCTTGGGCAGAACCAAATCAACATAGTGTAGCCAGCAGCTCTTCTTAATTGTGGGTCAAAGCACCATATGGGGTCGTGAAAAACTTGGCAACAGTAAAGGTTTCTGAATGTTCAATGACCAAAAATTCATTAAAAATCAAACATGCAATGAATCTGAAGTGTTTCTGGCAGCACTTGCCTGTGTTGCATCACTCAGTTTTACTGCAGCCCTGGCTGTGAACCCAAAGCATGCACTCTTTGTACTGCACATGCCCTCAGGCCACAAAATACCAACAAATGCCTAAACTCCAAAAGTAGTCAAGAGTGTAAAAAGTTGAAGAAGCCCTGGTACTGTAATGAATGAATAGTATGCTAGACTCAGGCAAGAGAGTCAGATTCTGGACCTTTTGTATTTACTAGTTTTGCCTCTCTGGGAATCAGTTCATTTATTTGTAAACTAAGACCCCCAAATGCTTTTCATGCATAGCAAACTCTTTCCTGCATCTACATTTAGAGGCATAGAATTTTACAGTTGGAAAAGACCTTATTAACCATCTTGCTCAACTTCATTCTATCACTGAGGAAATGGGCTTGGAAAAATAAAGTAGCTGATTCAAGGTCACCCAGGCAGTGCCTGGCTCAGCTAATACTTGAATTTCCTATTCTAAGATCAGTTCTCTGTACGTAGGGATTGCTTTATTCTTTTCATGGATATCCCCAGTAACTAGCACAGTGCCCACTTAACTCTTAGAAGGTGCTTCATAAATACTTTCAGATTGTTCATGGATTGAGCCCTTTTGTCCATACCACTCCCTCTTCCTACAAAGCCTTCCCTTCCTTTCCTAGTTTTGGAAAGTCCTGGTCTTCCGTCAAGGCTCACCTTCTTCAAAGAGCATTCTTTGACTGCTCCAATCTTCTGAGATCTTCCTCTCCCATAGCATTTATTGTCTGCATCTCACCAAAGGTAGGGTGTCATGGCAGATAGAGTTCTGGCCTTGGATTTGGGAAGAAACATACTAGCCTTGCAACCATAAACTAATCATCTTACCTATATCCCTCATTTTTCTTCATTGGAAAATAATGCTTACATCATGGAGTTATCATGAGGCTTAAGTAAAATATAGTATTGTATGTTAAGTACTCTGCAAACTTTAAAGAGTTATACAAAAGTTTGTCAATTTTATATACTACCATATATTACTCTGTCTTTTCTTAAGGGTCATATCTCCTCAGTTATTCAACCCCTCTGAGGGATGGAGTCATATCTTAAACCTATTTGTATCTCTAGGTCTTAGCTCAGTGGTATGCACAAAATTTTTCTTTAGTCCTTTCAGTCATGTTCCATTCTTCATGTTCTCATTTGAGGTTTTCTTGGGCAAAATATTGGAGAGGTTTGCCATTTTCTTCTCCAGTTCATTTTACAGATGAGGAAACTGAGGCAAATTAGATCGGTCACATAGCTGGTAAGGGTCCGAGGCTAGATTTGATCTCAAATCTTCCTGATTCCGGGCCCAGCGATCTAACTGCTGAGTCACCTAGCTGCCTGACATAGTAAGTCCACAGTAAATATTTAACGATACAACCACATATCTTGATTTTAAATTATACCTGCTCCCTGTCTCTTCTAACCTTCTCTCTCTTTCCCTCAATCGACCCCTTCCTTAATCTCCATCTGAATACTCAGGTATTAGACTTTCAAGAATGATCCTAATAGCAAAGACCTGAAGTGTTCATTCATTTCTAGGAGACCTAAATATGTTGTAATGAACCATCTCTATTCCAGGGAACTGATGAAACATACTGACCTCCTTTTCAAAGGGAGAGAGTGGCCCGCTGCAGAATGCTATCTGTACTATCAGACAGGGTTGAAATGGTGGTTTGTTTTGCCTTTCTTCTTCTAACAAGCAAGACTTCTATGGGAGTGAGGGCAGGTTTCTGGGAAGTGCTTGATATAAACACACAAATAAAAGCCCCAAAGCGTCAATAAAACGTTTTTTACGAAGATAGTAAACCATTTTAATTGAGAAGAAATGACAAGAATAAAGAGATGTTTTCATTTGCTCCTTCCTTGATAAAGTTCCAAACTAGATTTATCAAACATCTTAAAAATTTTCAAAACCAACATTAAGTCTGATGGCAGACTCTACCTCAGTCAACTGCAGACAAAGAATTACTGGCTCAGGGAAAACATGCACTGAGGTTTTTCAAATCCCTGCCTATCCCTGGGTACTTGATCCATTAATGGACTTGCTAATTCTGTTGGTCTCCAGCATTCTAGCCAGGGGATTTTTGTTTCACATTACGGAGCACCTGCAGGAGGAGGAGACACTGGGCAGTGACCCAGTTGTTCTAATGTCCATAGCCACAGCAGAGCCTGTCTGTTTTCCAGTGGGCTTCTCCCTACTGCCTCCTCTTCCCTTCTTTTATTGGAATGGTAATTTTTAGTGTTTGAAATGGTTTCTAGTCTCATTGGCTATTGCCTCTGGTGACGACAGAAGTATATATCACGACTTGAGGTTTAGATGGGAGCTGAAAAAATGTTCCTACATTTTGACAGTGTTTAACTTCTCTTTTAAGAAGATGATGAGTGGTTCAGCTTTAGCAAGATATCAAGATATAGGTTAGGTGGATTAGGTTAGTTACCAGTCTAATTTTTGGATATCAGAATATTTTTAAAGCAGGCTTCTCCAAAGGAGACACCCAATACTATATATATATATATATCAGAATCTGATGTGATATATGTCACATCAGATTCTGATTAGCTCCACCAAGTATATGGGACCAAATTCCTACTTCAAGGATGGCTGATTCTACGCCAGGTTGTGAAATTGAGGACTTACCTTCAGCATTTCCCCCTTCCTTGGTAGTATTCCTACGTGTCCCTAGGTTCTTTACCTTAGATTCTCTCTCAGCAGCAGCAGCTTGCCACTACATGCTCTCCCTTTCATTAAATTCTCCTTTTGAAATAGTTACCACACTAGATGACAGAGTTAGGATTCTAAAAAAACTGACAGGCTCAGAGTTTAATAAGGTGAAATTCAACAGGGATAAATGTAAAGTCATAGTTAGATTCAAAAAAATCAATCTCACAAATAACAAGATGGAGAGGACATGGTTAAATTGTAGATTGTATGAAAAGGATCTGAGGGTGTTAGTTAAGTCAAAGTTTAGTCAAAGTTAACAATGAGATATTGTAGATAAGAAAATGTAATCTTGGGATACATTAAGAGCATCATAGCTTGCAGGAATAATAAGGCGATGATCCTTCTATGATCCTGCTCTGGTCAGATCATAAATGCAAATATTGTGCTCAGTTGTGGACGTTTCAGTTTAAGAAGCTGTTTAGCCTGAAGTGGCCGAGGAGGAGTGGGACATGATAGCTGTATTCACGTATTTGAAGGGCCATCCTGAGGAATGGGGAATAGACTTTTTCCATTTGACCAGGAGGGAGAACCAGGAGAAATGGGTAGAAGCTGAAGAGGCAAATATAAACATAAATAGAAGGAAGAACCTCCTAGCAAAAACCATTGTCTAAAATTAGACTGGATTGTATTAAAAAAAAATGGTGGGTTCTCTTCCTTGGTGGCAAATCTTTGAGCAGGATGATCCTTGTGTGTTGGATCTGTTATAGCATGCATTCTTTTTGGGTGTGGGCTACTGAAGTGCCTTACAACCTTAAAATCTGGGATTCTGAGATTCCTCTACTTTTCTCCATTCTATTGAAATTCATCTGTTCTTCATCTAATTTGCCCCTTCCCAAGTCTCTAAGGTATCATCTGATCCATATGAAAATCAATCTGTGCTAATGAGAGAGACATGCAACAGAAGACTGTCTTCCTATTAGTGTGTTTTTTTCTTACCAAGTAGCTTAGGAGAATTTTTACAATGGTACTCTAAAGACAATGCCCTGACTTATTATCTAACCCAGAGAAGTGATTCTCATTGCACAAAGTCCAGGATGGGAGAGGGGTAGGAATAAGGAGGCTCTAGCTAGTCACTGGGGAGAGATTTTTCAGCAGGTGAAGTCAATCCTCAAAAGATAATACAGAATCATTTCACATAGAATCATCTATGCCTGGCATCAGGATCAGATATAGGGCTTTTATCTTAACTTGTTTCCAGAAATAGTCACAGGGAACATAAAAGATAGGGGAAGGGAGCCAAAAGGGTTGCTGGGATTTGTTTCTATCTCCACAATGTCTGTCACATACATTCCCATCTCTCTACTCACATAGCTATAACCCTAGTTCAGGACCTCAGCATTTCTTCCTTGAGTTTAGCCTTCTAATTGGTTTCCACTGGTCTTCCTGCTTTGCATCCCATCCCACCTCCAATCTATCCTCTACTTCAGTGGCCAGTGTGGTTTTCCTATGTCACCTCTCTATTCAGCAAGCTTCAGTCCTTCCATATAACCTCCAAGATCATATACAAACTCTTCTTTTTGGCATTTAAAGGTTTTCATAAATTGACCTTTTCCTGTATTTCCACGTCTTTGTACGTTAACTCTCTTGTACACATTCTGTCATCCAGCTAACTGATCTGCTTGTAGTTCCTCGAACAGCACTCTCCTGATTCTGTCCCTTTCCACTGGTTATCCCCCATGCCTGGAATGTTCTTTTCACTCCTCCTCTACCATTCAGTTTCCCTGGCTTTCTTCAAGATTCAGCTCAGATCCCATCTTTTGCCTGAGAATGTTCCTCTTATTCACAGCTCTTGGTGCCCTCTTCTTTCTGAGTTATCTCCCATTCTATATACCTTCTAGGTAACTAGTTAGTTACATATCATCTCCCCTGTGAGAATGTGAGCTTCTTGGGGGCAGGTACAGATCCTGGTACGTATGAGCATTCATAATAAATATTTGTTGGTGTGTGCTAGGCACTGTGCTAAGCACTAGAGGTACAAAATAAAAAATGAAAAAGTTCTTGCCCCCAGGAACTTACATTCTTTTGAGGAAACACACTCTCTCTCTCTGTGTGTATATATACACACATATATTTTTATATACATACATATATTCACATATATGTGAATATATGTATATGTATACATGTATGTATATGCATATACATATATACACATATTTGTATGTGTGTATATATATTATATACATATATGGAGAGAGAGAGAGAGAAAGAGAGAGAGAGAAGATATAAATTATATGGGAAATCAGAAAAGATCCTATGTAGGAAGTACCACTTGGGCTGAGCCTTGAAAGAAGATAGTTATTGCAAGAACAAGATTGGAAGGAGAGAATTCTAGGTATGGGAGAAAGTTTACATTATAGGTATGGAGGCTAGAGATAAATATGTAGCAAGTAGGTCAGTTTGAATGGTGTATGAAGAAGTAAAGTGAAGACAATCTGGCAAGGTAAGTTAAAGTCACATGAAGGACTTTAAATGGCAAATAAAGGAGTTGGTTCTTTTCTAGAGTCAGAAAGGAGTCACTTAAGAAGTCTTGTGCAGGGGGAGGGGCAAGGTCAGATCTTGGCTTTAGAGGTGTCAACTGGGCAGCTGTGTGGAGGACAGGTTAGAGAGAGGAGAGCCCAGAGGCAGAGAAGCCAGTTGGTGCTTATTGCAATAATTTAAGAGAGTCTAGATGAGAACATGAATTGGAAGGATGACTATCTGAATGAAGATGAGAGGAAAGATGCAAGAGTTGCTGTGAAAGGAGACAAGAGTCAGCAAGTGATTGGATAAGAGGACAAAGAGAGTGAAGATGGAGGATGATGCTGAGCTTGCAAAATGGAGTTTCTGGAAAGACAGTGGTACCCTTGACAGAAGTCAGGAAGTTAGGGACAGGGATGGCTTTGAAGGAAATTTAATCGCAATATAAAATAGGAGGGAATTGTTCCTGAAGACTGAAACTGTCACATAAGGAAAGAAGTCATAAGGAGAGAACTGACGTTAATGGGAACCAGAATATATGCCCTCCCATTGCTCCCACAATTCCCTAGGCAACACATGATTGATGAGTTGGATAGGCAGTGGGACATGCACTCTGTTCAAGGTCCAGAACTACTTAGGATTCAAAATTCATTTTTTAGACAAAGAAATAATGTGACCCTAAGGGACTGACCTGTCACCAGCGGGGCAAGATATTGGGGCATGTGAGCCACTAAGATGAGGGTATTCTCTGAATTGTCTAATAAAGAATGAGTAAAGAGGGTAGGGAGATAGTAAACTCAACTTTAGTTGTGCCGCAGCATATGTGGCTAGTGGAAGGGGAAGACAATTTACCTCTGGATACGGTAAGCTATAATTTTCATGTATCCTGTGGGCTGGTGCCATGGCAAACTGGGATTCATAGGCTCATAATAATAAGTTTTGTTTTTAACATAGTGAGTTTGAGATGCCTATGGAATATCCAGATGGTGACATCTAGCATTCAGTTGATGATATGAGATTGGAGTTCAGGAGATACAAAAGGACTATCATCTCTCTGTCTCTCTGTCTCTGTCTCTGTCTCTGTCTCTCTGTCTCTCTGTCTCTCTCTCTCTCTCTATCTACTTATCTAACTGAACCCATAGTAGCTTATAAAGTTATCATAGGAGAGAGTATATGTAGAGTCTAAGTCATTATTATAGAGCTGGAAGGAAAAACATAAATCATTAAGTCCCAACACATCATTTTGCTTCTCCAACAGGTTGTCCCCTCCATTCGCCCATTCTATCAATTGTCTTTAAAGTTTTCTGTACTACTGGCTCCTTCCCTACTGCCTACAGACATGGCCATTTCTTCCTGATCTTCAAAAACCTTCACTTGATCTTTCCATACCTATAGCTCTTCTGCCGTCTGTGCCTAAACTCCTTGATGGGTGTCTTCACTTTCTCTCCTCTCACTCTTTTCTTGACCCCTTACAATCTGAATCTGACTTCCAACCTACAATTCCAGCATGTCCCAAACTGAACTCATTATCTTTCCCACTAAACTCTTTCCTCCTCCAAATTCCTCATTACTCTCAATGGCAACAGCATCCTCCCAGTCCCCCCTCCCACTCCCAGGTGTCATCCTAGAATCGTCACTATCTCTCTTCACCCCCTTATCCAATCTATTGCCAATGACTTTTGATTTCACCTTTTTGACATCCCTCTAATATTCCCCTTCTCTTCTTCTGTACCACTACTCACCTTGTATAGTCCCTCATCACCAAATGCTTGGAGTATTGGACTAGTGGACTTGCCTGCCTTAAGTCTTTCCCCTCTCCAATTTATTTTCCATTCAGCTGCCAAAGTGATTTTCCTAAATCACAAGTCCTATCATATCACCCTCCCAGTTTAACTCCCTATTATCTCCAGGATCAAATACAAAATCCTCTATTTGGATCTTCATCACCCAGCCCTTACCCATCCCACTCTTCTCTGGTCTTCTTACACCTCACTCTCTGACATCTACTCTTTGGTCCAAGGAAAACTCAAACAAGACATTCCATTTTCTTGACTCTCCTCCATTCCCAGAATACTCTCCTTCCTCATCTCTACCTTCCAGTTTCTCTGGTTTCCTTCAAGTTCCAACTAAAATTCCATCCATCTTTTCCCAATTCCTCTTAATTCTAGTAACTTTCTTTTCTTATTTCCCCTCTATTTATCCTATACATAGCCTGCCTGTACATATTTGTTTGCTCATTGTCTCCTCCATTAAATTGTGATTTTCCGTAGAGATTATCTTATGCCTCTTTTTGCATTTCCAGCTCTTAGCACAGTGACTAGTATATAGTATCTGCTTAATAAGTGTTTATTGACTGGCTAACTGAAATTATGGAGAAAAATGAAATGACTTGCCTAAAGTCACACAGATAATGAGTTTCAGAGCCTTAGGCTCTGAATCTAGGGTCTTAGTCTCTAAACCCAGAACTCCAGGTGCAGACCAGAGCCCTTGAGGGGTGGGGCAGAGTACTCTCTGAATCCCTTCAACTCAGTTTTTTTGAAGATAGTTCAGAATGAGTTAATTTATTGTGAGTACTGATTTGCTGGAAATGAACATTTGATGTTTTTCTCTCCATCCTGCTAGGGAAGAGATTGAGGTGATTCCTCTAAGCTTTTCGTAGGCATTGGTCCTAAGTAAGTTTGCTGTCCCCACATTACTCCTTTCTTCTCAAGGCAGATGAATTGCTTGGAGAAGGGCCATTTCTTCTGCAGGCTGAGCCTGAGAATAAAATTTAGTCATTGGAAAAATGGATACCTGGTCACAAGGGTTGAGCACTTTCAAAGTAACATGTTCCACCTATATTTTCAGAAGTAAAGCCCTAACCAGAACCTCAGCTCTGCAGAACTGGACCCAGTAGAACTGACTTCTTAAGAGAAGATTTCAGGTAGTTCTCACATATTCCATTTGAAAGCTCAAGAACCTGGGAATCTGACATATTGGTCTAATGGACAGAAGGGATCAAGCCCAGGCTGCTAGTTGATTACATGAGATATCAGTACTAGTTAAATTGTCAATCAGGTCAATCAATCATTGAACAAGCACTTACTAAGCTCCTACCTGTCAGACTTGGCAGAACTTGTGCTCCAAGATGCTGGAGATACAAAGAGAAAGAATAAAACTATTTCTACCCTTAAGGAGCATATATTTTACTGGAAGAGGCAACATGTACATATATGGATATGCATATACAGATTAAATACATACAGAATAAAAATACGTAAATGCAAGGTTGTTCAGTGCAAGACAGGGTGAGTGGCAGTATGTGGAGGAGCAGGGTGGTAATCAGCAAAGGCTCCAAATGAAAGGTGTTGCTTTGGATGAATCTGAAGGAAGAGAGGAAGTGTATGATGTAGAGGTAAGGAGAGAGTACATTCAGGTATTTGAGACTGCCAGTAGAAAGGCGCAGAGATCAGAGATGGTCACTCGGGGTTTATTTGTACTCCTTGCCCTTGGTATGGGTGGCTGCTGCTAAAGGCTCAGCAAGTCAGAGATAGATCCCAAAATAAAATACAGAGGCTTAGTCTCTAGTTTGATGGTGGAGTTGCACTGAGGGATACTCGTGTGAGCTACTATCACAGTATAAATCAGGCCTGAAACTTTCTCATTCCTGATTCTGGGAACAAACAAATATGTAACTGAAGACAATTGCCACTTGAGACTTTCTTTGAGATACCTCTTCAAGAAACTTTTTTCCCTTTTAAATTCAAACTCTTCAAGGATTACAATGTAGGGAAATGAGTAAAGAGCTTATTTTTGAAGGAAAAACTTTTATCATCTGGACTCTCCCAGGAGTTAAAATTTTACAGCCTTGTTCTCTGAATGTGGGGAGTGAATCTCTCTTAAAAATTCTTTAGGAGGAGAGGAAAGAGCAGTGCTTGCTTTATACTGTGTGACTGCAAGAGAGAGAGTTGTGTTTTTCAAGGCTGAGAGACTGGCCTGTTATGAGAGTTTTTAGAATTGTCAAAAGTAACTACCCTTCTTTTAGGTAAGTGCCCAATGACTCACCACATTTTTTCCAAATAAGAAGTGGCCTCCCAGAACTATGATAGAGCTTTTAGTTCCTTGAAACTGCAAAGTCACAACAGGGACCACATCCTAATTCTAGGGCAAGTTCATAGTGACTGAAGGAGTATTTTTCTCCAGCTATGTATTCCTCGAGCCCCACTGTGAAGTGCACAGAACATCTCAAAGATGAAGGGAGGTGAGCTGCATGCCAGAACCAATTTGCACTTTTCAGTATACTTCTTTGGAGTATTCCAGTTGTCATCACTGATCCCATCCTTAGCTAATTTTAATTTGAATATATTAACAGGCAGCTATATTCAAGGGCTTGCCTTGAAGTCAAGAGGAACTGGATTCAAGTTCTGCCTCTGAAATAAACTGGCTGTGTGACCTTTGACAAGTCACTTAACTTGTTAGTTGCTGTGGGCCAGCCCATTGTGATTGCTGAGAGATCCTGAAAGAAAAGTAGACATGGGGCCAGCTGAAGATTTGTAAAGGACAGCTCTCCTTTATTAACCTGATAGCCAAGATTTATATAGGTTCTTATAGGCAAGCAAGCAGAATCGTTCATTGTGAGAACATTCAAGCAACCAGGGTCATTCCTGTGAGAACATTTTTAGATTATTTCTTATACTCCTTAATCTAGTTCCTTCTGGCAGGACAGCCTAGGGGAGGCAAGGCCTTAGGGTGCACCTTCAAGACCAGGATGTTCTCATCTTTGCCTATCAAGAGTGGGGATGGTGAGCCAATTGTTCTGATAAAGTTAGCCGCTCATGTTAGTACAAGTCTCAAGTAAAACCTGGACAGTACCTCACACTCTGGACTACATCAGTACTGGCCCTCCACAGTTAGTGATCAACTAAGACTATTAACTACCTAGAAGGGGCCAACCTGGGTTGGTAGAGGGAGCTTCTTAACCTATGATTTCCCTATACCAATGATCACATAAATCTAGTCTTTATCCCTATTCCTTACACAAAAATTTCTCTGGGGAAAATTAAATGAGCGAAGTTTGATTTCAAGGCCCCTGATCAGTCCCTTCTGTGCTTTCCTCTTCTTTCCGTTAGTGGTGACTTATTCTTCCATTTTTCAGGTACTCACTGCTTCTTTCTGCCATGTCCCCATCAAAATTTGCTTTTTCATGCAAAATGGGTAATTTTGGTTACATTAAATTGAAATATTTTTGCACAAACTAAGCCAATGCAACCAGGATTAGAGGGGAAGCAGAAAACTGGGAAATAATTTGTATAGCAAATATCTCTCTAATGGTCTAATTTCTAAAATATATAGAGAATGGAGTAAAATTTATAAGAATACAAGTCATTCCCCAACTGATAAATGGTCAAAAGATATGGACAGCATTTTTCAGATGAAGAAATTAAAGCTAGCTAGTCATATGAAAAAATGTTCTAAATCAGTGTTGATTAGAGAAATGCAAATCAAAACAGCTCTATGGTACCACGTCATATCTATCATATTGGCTAATGTAACAGGAAAATGACAAGTGTTGGAGAAGATGTGGCAAAATTGGAACACTAACACATTGTTGGTGGAGTTGTGAACTGATCCAACCATCCTAGAGAGCAATTTGGAAGTATGTGCAAAGGGTAATGAAACTGTACATACCCTTTGATCAGAAATGCCACTACTATATCTGTATCCCAAAGTGATCATAAAAAGGGAAAGGACCCACATTTATAAAAATATTTATAGCAACTTTTTGTAGTTGCCAATAATCAGAAATTGAGGGGATGCCTACCAATTAGGGAATAGCTGAACAAGTTATTGTATATGAATGCAGTAAAATACTATTGTTCCATAAGAAATGATGAGCAAGCTGACTTCAGAAAAACTGGGAAAGACTTATATGAGCTGATGCTGAGTGAGGTGAGTGGAACCAGGAAAACATTTTATATAATCACAGTCACATTGTGTGATGACCAGCTTTGATAGATACAGCTCTTCTCAGCAATGCAATGACCTAAGATAATTCCAAAAGATTCATGATGGAAAATGCTATCCACATGCAGAGAAAGAACTATGGAGTCTGAATGGAGATAGGAGTGTACTATTTTCTCTTTTTTTTCCTCTTCTGGCTTTTCTCTTTTTTTCTTTTTCTTCTTTCACAGCATGACTAATGTGGAAATATGTTAAATATGATTGCTCGTGCATAGCCAATATCAGATTGCATGCCATCTTAGAGAGGGGCATGGGGAGGGAGGGGAAAAATTTAGAACTTAAAATCTTATAAAAGTAAATGTTGATAATGAAAAATAAATAAATTAATTAAAAACAAAAAACATAAAAGAAATTGCTTTTTTAGGAAGGCACTGATAAGGTAGACAGTATATTATAGTGATTTTATGTCAGAAGATCAGATTTGATAGTCCTGGCTCTACCAATAACATGGTAGTGACAAGTTGGGTAGTAATAAAAAAACAAGAAAATCACCCTTAGATAAATTCCTAGAAAATGACATGAAAATCAAAAACTTGATACACTGAACCTATGAGAAATAGGTGGTTATGTTCCTGTAACCACCAAAAACTGTGATCTTTCATGAGCAATTGAGGAAAATAGACTTTTCCACATACAATTCTTTATAATAAAACATTAGTTCCAATAGCATAAACTTTTCCTAACACAGCAACCATGAAATAACCCACAAAACGCAGTACACAAAATAAAATTGGTAACATGAAAACATTTTTTCTTGGTAGTAATTCCCTGGAATTCTGTGACCTTTTATGCTAACATCTCAATTAAAAAACAATTTCAAATAATATTTACTTTCATAACACATGAAATCTACAGTACCATAAGTACTATATAGCAAAAAAAAATCCTTAAAACAAACATTATTTAACCTGAATCTTACCTTCCACTGTGTCATATGGCAGTTTGAGGGCATTGTACTGTATACAATACTGCTGTAAACCTTTCTACTTTGGCTGTCCTCTGAAAACCAAGAGAGAAATTGATGGGATTTAGTCACTGCTGTCAAAAGATCATGAGACTGGTGAGATCTAGACCCCACCTCTGATACTTTGTCCTTCCAGGTTGGTGGATGACATTGGAGATTGTGAAGGATGCATCAGCTTGAAATAATCCATTAGCAATGTCTGCTTTAGGACCTGTTTGAAATTTTTAAGGGTCCCCTGGCCAACCAGCGCTTCAGACATTCCTGCATGAAATTTATCTAACATGCTTCTTTTCTAACTAAACCAGATCACCGACTCTGCATGTTTGAGCTTAGAGCCCAAGGGTCTTGTGCTATGCTTTGGGGACATAACTGCAATACAAAACTTGAGTTTCAAAGGCAAACAATGAAAATAGGCAACAAATGACAACAGTAGAGTGAATAAGACAAATGAGGTACCTAGAAGGATACCAGCCACTCTACAAACTTGTGCGTATTTCTCATTTTTTTCTCTACTGTGCATAGAGTAAATGTGTGCCATTGCCAACAGGAAAGTGAAAATGAGCTTACTAATAAAATCACATGCATGCTTGAAATTGCAAAAGTTAAATATAGGAATGTTGAGGATTGACTATATTTTCTTCCCAGGGATATTTGCATCCTACTAGGGGACAAAGTCTAAAACCAAAGGGATAAATCTCTAATTATGGAATTTCAAGCATTTGAAATAACATTTTTGTGTCTGCATATTTGGGGTGAGTTCCCTTAATAAGATTGTACGACATAGGTAACTTACCAGATTTCATTTTAAATTTTCCTAAGGATCATATTATGCAGGCTGCTAAAGGTTGGGGGAGGAAAAGAAAAAGCTAAATGTAAATTTTTTTTTAAATGAAAATTTAAAAATCCTTTCTACCCTGCTTTCTTTCTCCTACAGTCCTTCCCACTTCATTCTATCTCTTGAAGAGGGATGCTGATTAGCGTTGAACCATGGCAGAGAACATATAGGCATTAGTTCAGTAGAATGTCATCAGGGGTATCATTGAGTCTGCTTGAACCCACTAGAGACTGCTGGTAATTAAATTTTCACTAAGAATCTTTACAACTCAGAAGTCAGTCACTACAAATGACATAATTTATTGTTTTCTTGATTTTCTTCATTTAAGAAAGTGAAGGAGAAAATATCAACAGTGTATACACTTAAAAGTGTATAACGGGTACATTTTTCTTTTCAGAGAGCTATTTGTTAAACGTTTGCCAGCACACCCCTGGTGTTGTTGAGGAAAAGGAAAGAGATGAGGATGACACTGAGTGTATGAACCTGAATGACTGGTAAGATAAGGTGTGTTCGTCCTTTGCTGCCAAAGAAGACCATGCCATCAGAGAAATGATGACATGACTTGTGCTTGACTTTGCTTTGAATGAGGGAGGGCTATGCAGGTCACCAGCCTCACTTCTCCTCCAGAGCCATCTGAATCCAGTGACCAGATATTCCTCAGGATGGCTGGAGATGACCCAGGATGAGGTAATTGGGGTTGAGTGACTTGCCCAAGGTCACACAGCTTGTGAGTGTCAAGTGTCTGAGGTGAGATTTGAACTCAGGCCCTCCTGACTCCTGCACTGGCGCTCTATCTCCTGCACCACCTAGGTGCCCCTAGAAGAGGGTTAGATTTCAGAGAAAAGACAAAGGGTTCCATTTAGAACATGTTAAGGCTAAGGTATCAATGGGATGTTTAAATTGGATTCCCTTTGGTTAAGTGCTGAAAAACCTTGGGTCTATCCAGTGCTCTCTTTATCTCTCCTATACCCCTCTTCATCTCATTTCAAAACTCTTCTTCATCTCATTTGTCCTAATCTGTGTCTCTCTGTTTGTCTCTCTGTCTCTATCTATGTGTGTCTCTCCATCTATCTCTCTGCCTTTCTCTGTCTCTTCCCCGCTTCCTCTCTCCCTCTCACCCACCCTCTCTTCCACTGTCTATCTTCCTCTCACTTTCATCTCTCCTCCACTTAATCATGGGGAAACCAGTCTGAATTTGGTTACCGCTGAGTCTGCAGTGGGTTATTTTTATCATTTCTATTGGGGTCTAAAATCAGGAATTAGAGATAAGTTCATTGTGCCTAGTGACCCACATGATACACACACATGCACACATACACATTTGAGAAATGGAGCACATGGTGGCTGTTAATTTGTATACACACCTGACTACTTCCCACAGTGGGCTACTTACCCTGAGACTTAGCTCAGCAAAGTTATTTGAGCTTTTTGGCTGCTCAGCAGGTCTAGGTAGCACTGATAAGAAACAAACAAACCGAAAAAAGTCACAAGGTCCCACTTTTAAAATCTCTGTTGGTCAGGCTTAGTAGACCACACAGTCTGGTGTCAGAAAGGTAAAATATTGTTTTTTAGTGTTTCCTCAACAACTATTATGGATTTAGAAAACAGTCAAATGAATGAAAAATCTCTTGTAGAGAGCTACATGTATTCAAGTTCATCTATTTCAAAAACCTTGCTCATTCATGAGAAGTTTAAAAATATATATGCATGCATATGTGTACATATAATATACGTTTACATATACACACATCTTTATTTTTCATTCTGAACTTAAAAGTAACAATTACAAAGTATTTTCTGTATGAAGGAGGGAAAATAGGATTATTCATGAATTGTGAATCTTTTATTATATGCAGCTTGCTTTTAATTTTAGGTATATCATAAAATCAAAAATGGAACTTTCAAAGCTGTTCTGCTTGTCTTTATTTCTTTTCAGTCTTCCTTCCATTCTCTTCCATCCATTAAAAAAATGTTTCAATAATCCTCTTTTTTTCTGTTTCCCCCACTGTTATCTCCACTCTCCACCCTCCCCTCCCCAACTCCAACTAAAGAAAAACCAAACCAAATCAAAACCAAATTTTTGTAACAAATATGCACAGTCCAGAAAAACAAATCCCCACTTTGGCAGAGTTGGAAAATGAATACTTTGTCCTTCACCTTGAGTCCTCTCATTTTGTACCTTGAGACTTCATTCATGAGAATTGAGGCAGTCATGCCTTACTAATACAACAGCTGCATTCTTAGCAAGTAGTGATGAGAGGTTGTTATTTTTAGAGTGTTTGGGGATGCTTTGCTCGTAGCAGCCACCCAGTTTCAAGATACTATATTGGTTTGCATCTACTCAAAACCATAAGACCTGACGATTTAATTACTACAAATTTTATTTAAAAATTTTTAAATTCATATTTTGTTTTGAAATTGCCTTTGTTTCAGTTGGGTAAACAAGATAAAAAACTTATCCTGGAATTCGGGCCTAGGTTTGAGTTCTGCCCCTGACATATACTGGCTGTGTGACTCTGGACAAGTAAATTGAACCCCTCAATGTTCTAGGCATGTCCCTGTCTTTCCTGGGAGAGGGCAAGGGGGGAGGGAGAGAAAATGAGGTGAGGGAAAGAGAGAGGGAGAGGGAAAGAGAGAGGTAGAGTGGGAGAGAGAAGGAAGAATGAGAAAAAGAGGGAAAGGAAGGAGAGAGAGAGAGACAGAAAGAGAGAGAGACAGAGAGAGAGAGAGAGAGAGGGAGAGAGAGAGAGAGAGGGAGAGAGAGAGAGAGAGAGAGAGAGAGGGAGAGAGAGAGAGAGAGAGAGAGAGAGAGAGAGAGAGAGAGAGAGAGAGAGAGACAGAGAGAGAGAGAGAGAGAGATCAGGAAGCAGTTCAACAAAAGTAACCAGCTCTGACTGTATATGCAATGTTCTATACCCATAATCTCCAACTTCTGCCAAGAGAAGATAATTTAATTTGCTTCTCTTCATCAGGGCCAATCTTGATCATTGTAATTATGCAACATTGGATTTTGTTTTAAGTTTTTGTTCTTATTTTTCTGTCTGTTCATATTTTTCCTCCTGGTTCTGCTTGTTTCATTTTGCATCAGAATACGTACATATTCCAGTGCTTCTCTGGATTCATGTTAATCTTTCATTTTGGTGCAAAAATGCTCCATTATGATACATTTACTTTCACTCATCCTTTAGAAGACTCCATTAGTTCTAAACAAAGGCATTTAATGAAATGATAGAATAAGAAAAGCAGCAATGGAACCTTTCCATAAACAATAGGTAGCATCTCCTCCAAATATACAAGCCATCTATGGGAAGAGTAGACACTTGGAGGACACACATAAGGTCCATGTGTGGCCAGCATGCACATGTTGAATACCACAGATGTAGGGAACATATACATGAAGGGGTACACACATAAAGAACACATATGGCTAGGGCACACTGGTTGAGGGACAACTCATGCCTCCGACCTGCATGACCTCTCTGTCTTTTGGTGATAATATTACACTAATCTTACTGGGCCTTCTCCCAACTAGAAATTACAGGGCTCCTTCCCACTGGATATATCACGATTGCTATCTTCAAGTTGTGGCATTGCACATCTCTGATGGTCTCATGTTTTCTGAATTTCATTTTCTCGGCTTTATCTTTTTGAGCACCTACTGGTTATTTCCATTCCTATATGCTAGAGCGTAGCAACTAGAAAGGCTATCCTTGATAAGGACGGACTGGAAACCCTTTACTCATCCTTATACTCTAGGGGGCAGTGACTAGAAAGACTCTCTCTGACAAGGGCGGGCTGAAAGCTCTTCAGTCTTTCATTGTGAGTTAGCTAACCACCCAGCCCAATGCCCAAAGTCCACAAAAACTGTCAGGCTAAGATTAAATCCAGTCTTTTAATACCTCCACTTATTCATAGTCTCAAAGTCTCTTTTCTCAATACTCTATCTGACTTAATGTTAGAAAGTTTTTACAATATTTATGTACCCTCTAATTGGGAACCTGTGCCTCCAAAACATATTTCAGAGGTTTCTGCTAAAGAAAGTATGGAAGCTAGTATGGTTTCCCTCAGTCTCAATAGCTTTGGTTGTACCAAACAGAGAAACAGGTTGGAGGAAAGAGAATACAAAAATATTATTGCCCTTTCATTCAAATCCTGCGTCCCAAATTCCTGCCTTTCATGTGAGCAACCATGGCCAGCAACAAACACCCTAAGCTCTATTATTACTATCGTTACTTCAGCTGGTAACAATACCCAATCCTTTGTAGCCTATGAAGTTACCAGTTGGTTGGTGAAAAAGTATCACATTGCCTTTCCACCCTTGTCCTTAACACAACTTCCATTTCACAAAAGTCCTGAAGTGATTTACGTTCAGAGGTCCATTTCACTGCAAGGACCCTGCCTTGGGACAGTTTGCCAGTGTAGAACACTGTAATGAAATTTTTAAAAGGGTTTGAGCAAAGAATTTGATAAGACCTTCGGTGTGTTATTCTGTATTCATGAAACTGAAAACTCTTCCAATTTCTAGAGCGCCACGCTGCTCTGAGCTGGCTCTGCTGACTGTGTCGTCAGTCAGATCCCTCCACTAAGCCACTAGTATAAATCTGTTTTCTACCCCTGAGGCAATATGGCAGTGCACTGCAGATATTCTCAAATTGCATTCCCAGTATGTCACTGGTAGGGCAACACGGAAGGGTGTGGTAGGCTGAGCCTGATATGACTTAGCTGCAAACACTGCAAGTTGTCCTTTTTACGATTCACGAAGTAAAATACAGAAATCAAGACAATTCAATTCAAATCAATTCAATGAATATTTATTAAGTACTACTATGTGCAAGACGCCACACTGTGCAGCTAAAACAGGGCCTTATCTTAAGAAACTTGAATATAATGGGTAGCAGAGGGAGAAATCGACATGTTCACAAGTCATTACAATACAAGAGACTTAAAAAAGGTGAACAGAAGTCTGGGTAGAGTTCTCTTGATTTATTTTCCATTTCAGTCTTATGCACTATTCCCACAACTTGGAACTATTCCAGAGCAATCTCCTACATCCATTCCTTTTTATCAGCTGCATTGAATGCCCAGAATGAATTTCCTCCCCTCCTCTGCCCCTGAAAATCGTAAGTTTGATTCTGAAGGACATTTGATGAAAAATACTACCCACTTTCAGAGAAAGAACTGATAGAATCCGAATGCAGATCAAAGCATACATTTTCTTTACTTTATTTTTTCATATTTTTTTCTTTTGGTCTGTACCTTCTTTCACAATATGACTAATATGGAAATATGTTTTGCATGATTGTACATGTATAACTGATATCAAATTACTCTATCAGGCAGAGAGGAGGTGGGGGGAAGAAAATTTGGAACTCAAAATTAAAAATAAATGTTAATTGTCTTGTCATGGAATTATAAAAGTTTTTAAAAAAAGAATCTTGTTTGTTTTTTTCAAGACTTTATTCTGAGATTACTTTTTGCCAGAAGCCTTTCCTGAGTCTTCTAATAATTTAATTATTTTTCTTCTCCAACAAGGACATCCTCTTGCACTAATCTATTTGTGCAAGTGTTTCTTTTTAGTAGAATATAAACTTCTTGTAGATAAGGAATGTTTTTAGATTTTGTCTGTGTATGTCCTGACACGTAATATCATGACTTGTATGCAATAGATGATTAATTAATGCTTGCTGAATTGAATTGCATTGCCATAGCAGAAGTGTGAGAAAACCAAGCTTTAGCCAGTGGTAGTTAGCGCAGCTAAGTAGTACACTGGATAGAGCAGTGGTCTTGGAATCAGGAGGACCTGAATTCAAATGTGGTCTCAGACACTTCATAACAGCATGACCCTGGGCAAATAACCCTGTTTGCTTCAGTTTCTTCATCTATAAAATGAGCTAGAGATGGGCATGGCAAACCATTATAGTATCTTTTCCAAGTAAACCCCAAATGGGATCACAAAGACTCACACGTGACTGAAAAAAAAGACTAAATCCAACAAAACAATAAGCATTTATTAAACATCTACTTTGTGTAGATCACTAGACCAGGCACTAGGGAGAAGATGCAAAATTTCACTAAGAAGCCATGTATGTCACAGATAGGGTAATATAAACATAACTATATATAAAATAATTCATGGTACCTATATAATATATACTTAACTTCTGAGAGGGAAAAATCGTTAGTATTGGCAGAACCATGGAAAAAGTGGGGAGGGGCTGTAGGGATAGTCCAGACATAGAAAACAATGCAAGAAAGGGTATAGAGGTGGTAAATCAAGGTTCATGTATGGGAGATGGAGAGCAATAGCATTTGGTTGGAGCATGGAGTGACATGACCTTTAACAAAAACCATATCTGGTCACCATGGTGGCATTGGTCACATCGTACCTAAGATTAGGACCTAGAGAACATTAATTAATAAAAGCAGGAGGTTGTGGGAGGTTGAAGGTAATTTAATCATGTCATGTATCAAATGAATACTTACCTTATCAATCAGCTGGTACCAAATCCAGATACTATTTCTACCCAGTCAGCGGTGTGTTTTCCCAGCTACATTTAGCTAATCCAGGCACAGAGTTTTCTCAGCTTCAAAGGCCTAGGCAAGATCAGGCAGGGTACCAAAGTGGATGCCATTGTCCTACCACCCACACAGGGCTGGTATATCCTCAAAAGTGCTGATTTTTCTAGGACTCAGAGCCACAGGAGGCCTCTTCCTGGAATGCATAATTGGCATCAGTCCAGCGTGAAAACAGTTTCTGGCCTAAGAAGAGATGTTTAGAGAGAACCTTGCTGTTACTTTGCTTGGAAAAAAACTGAGGAAAGAAGTTTTCTGTTTCCAGTTTCAGGTTTGTTTCTGATGCTCCTGATTTTTTTCCCTGACTTTCCAGATAGAGGAAGAATGAATTAATTGATTCATCAATCAAAAAGCATTTAGTAAGCACCTGCTGTGATTCAAGTGCTGGATTAGAACCTGGAGAGACAATGAGAGAAATCAAGCTCTCCCCGGCCTCAAGAAAATTACGGGCAGACAACATATACATTAATGAGTCCATAAATATATATCTATACAAAAACATATCTTTGGAGAGAGGTACAATCAACTTGAGTGTTCAAGAAAAGCCTGAGGCAAATATTTGAACTGGCCTTTCAAGGAAATTAGGAATTCTAATGAGCAAAGGCAAGGACAGAAGGCATTCCAGGAATGGTGGAGAATCTCTGCAAAACTATGGAGATGGGAGATGTAGTATCCTGAGGGAGAAGGCAAGTTTGTTTGAACCAAAGAGGACACAAAGGAGAGTAATGTAAAATAAATCTGGAAAGAGAGAGCCCAAACAAGGGAAAATAAAGTTTTGGTGATTCAGAATGGGACAACCTTCCTGGGATTCCTCAGGTCATAAGGATGAATAATAAAAATATTAATAATTACATATAATAATAAGAGGCCATCATATGGAAAGCTTTCTCTTTACCTCTTGTGATTGAATCCTAGGTGATCTCACTGATCTCCTCATTGGGTCCACTCTATTTGGTTCTTCCCAAAATGGCAGCCACCCCAGTAGTGGCTCCCTATGGTATAACATCCCCTGACAAGGAGTGGTATCTTGAAGTCTCTAAGAAGTTGATTGCCTAACATCCTCCACTCTCAAGCTCTGCTCAGTCTCCCAGATCTCTGACATCTCTCCCAGTATCCTTGTGGAGAATCTGTTGAATTGTTAGGGGGTATCCTTTGCTTGAAGTCAAACTCTGGACTTGAGCCCAATTTGGAGCCATAGATAAAATTTTGCAAAACATCTTTAAATGTTTCTGTGAAGCATCCCATGAATAAGTCAGTAAAAATTGAAACAGCACAAGGAACTTGCTATATTTCTCAGTAATGCATTTAATTTATTTATTCATCAGATCTTTAATAAAATCTATCCTTTACCACAAATCCTTGGAGTACAATATCATTTATGAAATACATAGGTAATTAAAATATTAAACTAGAAATTCAAAACAGAAGAAGCTGCCTTATTTCTGAGCTAGGCAGGATTTAGCCTGTCCTAAACTACAACTTGAAATTTTCTTAGAGATCTGTAGGGGATTCTTAGATGGAAAGGGGGACAATTAAAAATCTGTTGCCTCTGGAAATTGTCCAGTTTCACAAACCTGCTTTGGCAGTTCAGAGGCCTTTTCATAGGAGATGTCCAAATCAAAACATATTGAAGATGAAGGCATGGTAAATTTGGCTTTAGAGGACCAGGTTTCACATGACAGTTCTGCCTATTATTTGGTATGTGACCTTGGGTAAGTTGCTTGATTTCTCAGAACTTCATTTTCTTCATCTGTAAAATGGGAATTTTGATTATCTGACCCCTAAATCTCATTCCAAGAGTCAATTTGTGATCCTATGGCATTTATACTGCTTTTCTGGAGGCCTATGGGCAGGGTTGACCTAAGTCAGAGCTGTGAAGTACAGAGTTGTCTTCAGGGATATCTTTTTATTACTTATTTATTTATTTTATTAATAGTACTCCATATTCTCAAGCCTCCATTATCCCCATGCCC